>WEIU01007389.1:1329-74542 GCA_013389925.1 Aegithalos caudatus | reverse complement strand
AAAAAAAAAAGTAAACATGTGACTTTCTTCTCTAGCTTTGCAGGCAGTTCTTTTCCACTCAAAAATATCCAGGAATCCCCTCAAATTAAAAAACTTCTGCCACATAGTTATCAGGAACTTAGTCTAAAGCTAGTTTAGCTGGCACTACTTGATTATACTCCTGTGATGTAACACAAATAATTGGATAATGATCTTTCCCAATCCTGCAGATTATTCCCATTAATTTTATTCCAAATGTTCTTTGCGCTATCTGCACATTTAAGGAATTCTATTTTCATACTTTAAAAGTGTGCCTTTTCATGTCCACATTTTATTATTTGTCTGCACATTCAATTTGAAAATAAGCTGCTTTTCTTAAAGCAGTTTAAGAACTGATCAAGAAGTTTAAATCTTTCAGTCTTATTTTCATCTCCTGTGGTTTTCTTCATATGAAATAAGATACTTCTGAAACGCGATACTTGGGATAGTTTAAAGACTGTGTTTTCTTTAAAGTATAAGGCACCATTTCCTATTAATACCATGCCAAGGAGGGTGTCTTGATTTGAAAGACAGGTATCTGCTAAGGAGGGGCAAGGCCTCCCTAGGAAATGGAGAATTCAAACCCCTTCCCTCCAAATTGTTATAATTTAGAAAATTAAAAGGGCTTTAAGGAAGAGGTATGGGGATAGGAATAACAGTTCTTTACAAGTATGTATAACAAGACAAACAACAACAACTACAGCATTAATAGTAAACAGAACCAGGAAAACATCGAAGGGCTTTGTTTTACCCAGGGCAGTATGATCTCTTGGGACTCCGAGAGCACCAAGCTGGAATGGTGGAAAAATCCTGGGCTGGTGGATGAGATCAGAAGTTCTGTCGGTGGTAGCTGGAATGGTGAGGGTGTCCCAGCAGGGCAGGGCAGTACGGGGCCACAGAGTAGCAAAAAAGCCTCCAAGCCGTGCTGAAGAAAACGGCGGCGGTGGAACAGTGTCGGCCCAGCAGGGCAGGAGGAGTCAGCTCAGAGTTCCGTGACACACGAGCAGATGATGATAGATTTTCTCCAGACCGGACCCGGTGGTCACACCAAACTCCTCCCGCAGCAAGCAGCAGCCTCGCTGTCCTCACTCCAATGCCGAGAGCAAGAGAGAGAAGCTGCCCGGTCCTTTACCGGCCGCCAAAACTCGCGTTGTCTCCTGTTGCAGCGTGTGGCAACAGTACCCATCGTGTTCTAGGAGGTTCAGCTGCCGGCAGGGGAACAGACGAGACAGGCCTCCTTTTAAGCTGGTTTTATTTCCCCCCAGTCCCCGGGCCGGGGAGAGAGGCGACGGCGAAGGACCAGGAGCCCAGAGAGCCCAAAATCTGAAGAGCGGGGTGGAAGGCCAGGGTTGTGGGTTTTATCAGGTATTCAGGAGAGGAGTAACAAGGACAGTAGGGTCAGATTTCAGCTCCCTCAAAATGGAAGGACTACCACAGTCTCCCTCTCCAGACTTTTGGCCACCTCTTTGTTTTGGTCAAGCACTATAAGATTTCCAGGTGTTGGGTTTTATCTTATATTCCTTAAGGGTCCAGCCTGTGTGGATGGTGGCTATAATAGCGAGACACAGCACATTCCAGAGCGTTTCTTAACTCAAAAGGGTTTAATAAATGAATGAAAATGATACAGAAACAAAATGTATACACTATGCACAGCGCAGGGAAGTCCTGCGCCTTGTACAACACCCAGAAAATGCTGTTGGTTCAATTGTTCTGTCCCTTTTTCTACTTAATGTCCAAGGATGGTCCTATTTGGAAGTTCCCAATGGGGAACCCTACAGGGTTTGACTGACAGGTGAAAGGTCCAACAGGTGTTCTCCTTTTGGCACTCAGCCAACCACAGACAGACATTTACAGAATTTTCCAGGCGAATTTCCTAATAAGTAAATCAGGAACCCAAAACTTTTTCCTAATATAGAAACACATTCCTAAGTATAGGAAGTGCATTACTACAAAGCACCCATAAGCACCCAGTAGTGTCCTAGCAACTTGTGGGGACAAATTCTCTAAGTAAAAAAAGGAATAAACCTAACCCCCAACAGTGGGAAAAGATTCTTCATTATGTTCATGCTTTTCAGGGTTTCATATTAATAGATTGAAGGGAACTTGACATTATGTAGCAACATCCAACCCTGCCCAATTAAGCCCTCAATACCCAAAAACTGAAGCAATCTTTCCATAATGGCCCTTGAGGAATACCAAAGCTATCCCAAACCGAAGCTGCTTTTGTCATTTGAACCAATCAACATTTGATGTTTAGGTGTCTTTTCAGTGGGATAACATTTTGTTTTAAACAGAAGCTGTGCTGGAAAGTGTTATGACTTAGAGAAAATGAAACTTAACTGCTATCACGGTCAGCTTGGCACAAATGAAAAAGAAAACATTTTTTTTTTCTTATTCTGTTGTGTAAGATGAATTGCATGGCACTTACTGCTTTTGGGACAAGAATAGTCAAATGTATGTGGCGGACATTCACATGGCTTTAAATAAGAAGAATTTTTATGGTAATGCTGGGGTTATTCTATATAAGTGGATTTGCATGTTGAAGAGATGTAAAGACACTGACTTTTTGTGTAAAAATGGGCCTGGTTTGACAGGCTAACAAATTGCAGTAATTGAGTGGTTTTCAGTAATTTTCTCTTGATTCTGACCCCTGGAAGGAGTAATTTTACAGTATAGCTATGTAAACTAAATGACTGCAAGCTAGCAGTCAGTTATACTTCCAATAAGCACTAACACTTTTCTGTATGAATTCCTCTGTGAACTCCTGAAATACACTTTAAAAATGTATTTATTAATTGTAACATTTATCTTTGGGAGAGTTTTTTCTATGCTTATCAGTAATGGAAGTTAAGTAAAGCCATACTGCCTGTGCTGAATGATGCTTGCAAGTGAGAGGAAAATTGTAATGTGGGAAGGTTGAGGTGATTTATTAAAAAATTATGGATATTGATCTAATATTGATATCCAGCTATGGTGGACAAAGACTCTCTAACAGCTTAAGTTAGAAAGTGTATGTTTATTATGACGCGGGGTAGCCTGCGGGATAGCTCCCAAATACACACTGCTCCTTACAGAAAATCTCAGAGGCTTTTTATTTACAGAAGTATTGAATACTCAAAACACATGCATATTCATAACCTTGGTAACTCCTATTCTCTGCTTTCTATGGTAATTAGCTAAAAGCTATTAAGCATGCATAGTTTGTTCTTTGATATGAGTCGGTGGGTCTATTCTGAGGAGGGGTCACCAAAATGAGGAAGTAAAATGAGTCTTTCTCGTTCTGACCCTTTTACCTTTGCAATGCATACATGACAAATGAATCCTTGGTAGAACTTATAGTTTCTTGTGTTCAATGAGTCCTTCAAACATGGGAAGTCTGTGTCCTCGAGAACTATTTACCACATTTTTGTTTTTCATTACAAGTACTGCTACACAAACATAAAGTTGACAAGCCATGAGTTACTAGATCCAGGATAGCTTATCTAAGATCTGGCTTCTGTTAACTGCAAGCAAAACTTACCTATTTACTTAAGCTAATTCAGCAATTTTAACTTTCCTAAAATTCTTAATTCTTCAAAATTAGTGTCTCAGAGGCGCTATGCCTAAAAGGTACAGGGAATAGAGAGTGACTGGGATTTCCAGTAAAGAACAAGTTATATGCAGACAGTGATGTGGCCTTGAAAAAATACAGTATGTACAAGTGGAAAAGATAGGCTTTTTATAAAGTTTTGTAAATACCCAGAAGTTTGAAGATCAGAAGAAAATCACTTTTTCAAACTTTGGACAATTCATACTACAACATTAGAAAGTATATTTTTTTGCTGTTTGTATGCTTATGTGGGAAGAGACCATCTAAAACAAAAGATTTTTGTCTTCCAGTTGGTTGGTGTTTTTCTTCCATCACTTTATGCTCAATTTTTTCTTCAATTTGGGATAGCAGTTTCTATAGGAAATGATTGTGAATCATTCCCTCATTTTTATTTCCTTGTTTTTTCCCTTCAAATTCAGAATTAATTAGTTCTAAATCTAATTTTAAAAATTTGTAAATACTTTCAATCTTTTCCTTACAGTGTCACAAAGACTTATGAGAGGGGTTTTTGTTGCTGAAAGAACTTGCAATTTTTCTCCTTCAATTTTGCAGAAAATTTTCTGAACCCTTTATATAACACCATTTATCTTTCTATCACAAGGGAAAGAGAAGCAGTCTTGAGTTCTGTTCATCTATAGTTACAAGCATAGTGCATAGCCTTTTATCTCAAAGAAAATAGGTTTATCTAATGAAATGAGAAGCTATGAAAGAAAGGAATATAAATACTGTATTTAAGAAAGTGACTGATAATTCAGTAGTTTGGGAGAGGTCAATCTTTTTTTTTCAGTAATACCTCAAGGATGAAGTGACCAAAATTAACATTGATTATTCTCTTGTAAATGGGGACAGAATAATTACAGGTACTTTGCTGCTTTTCTAAAATGGATCCTTAACCATGGTACAAAGTGATTTATGGATATTTTTATAAAGGCTTGTTTGCTAAACTAGCAATTTATCTCAAATATAGGAAAGATAAAACACATTCTCTTTTGATAGAATTTTTATAGTTGGAAAAAAAACCCTAAAACACATATCCTTTAATCAGCTGCAGAAGATATATGAAGAACAAATAAAGTGGTACATTCAAAATCTGTGTTTAATTAAGTATGATTATGTTTAATATTTCCATGTAATTGCCATTTTGAAAACGGGTAATCCTCAGAGCTCATAAATTGAGCCAATACTGTTCAAATTTAAAATGCTGCTTGATCATGTAGCAGTGCTGAATTCTGTGCAAATAGTCAATCCTGCTTGCTTTAGCTGCAAACATAAACATGGGACCCTGAATTGTCTCCTTATGCTTCAGCTGAGTACATCCCATACTCTCAGCAAATAACTGGTAATGTTACAGAGGTGGATAAAATATTCAAAGCAGAGATTCTTGCATTAATAGTGTATCCCTTCACCCTAAGAAGGACTGGAACATCATCACTTCAGTTATCCTCAGGAAATTTTTTGGTCTCTATTTATTGGGCTGAAAAGTGAAAATAAAATCTTGACAAAGCTGATCAATGAAAATTCCGTAGCCAAACAAAGCAAAACCTGTTCTCCAATCCAAATATTTGAGTTCTAGCTGCATTGCTGGGTTTCTCTAGACTATGGTGAAGTCTGAGAGGTTGAGGTTGGTTGTGTGCATACTTCAGCTTGTATTTTTCAGTGAGGACACTCACCTTGCAACTTTGCTTTGCCTGATTAACTTGGGTGGAGTTCTTTCTCCTATTTATTCTCTTTTTTATCAGTTTGCAACACTCTTCTCAACTACTATGTATAAATTATCAGTTACTCTGTGGCCATAGGAATTTAAGCCATTACAGAGCCTATTGCAAGATTGGGACTTGAATTTCTTTTCCCCCTTTTTTTTTTTGGCTAATGTTCCAGATGAATTATGAATATAATTTAATTGCATTATGTTGTAAAAATACAGAGAAGCCTGGATCCCAGGAGAGAACAGTAGTTCTGTTTTCATGACTCTTCATGACCCCAGTCTTCACTACTTTGATTAAACAGCAGGAAAGGAAAAAAAAACCTCCCTCACAGCTTTCAAAAAATTGCAGTAGTTTTGTTCCTCTCACTTTAGTTTGCCTTGCAAAAATCACAGCTTTGGCTTTATAGCAACTGCAATAATTATGGCTGCAAAAGGATTCAATTGTAGCACCCTTTTTTTACACTATTGTGCCTTTTTGGTAGGCTGCTGTTTGGGGAATAAAATTTTTGATGTGGTGTGGCCGTGTGATTTAGAGGAAATAAGACTTTACTTATTTTGGGGTTTGGGCAAGGTTGGAAACGTACATTTTTGAACCACTTGTTTTTTAACATCTAACATTGAACATGATGTATAAATGCAACTATTGGAGACAAAACTAGTCTTTCACAAGGAGTATATTTTAAAAGTTTGGAAAACAAAAATACTTACTAGTAACTTCATGGTAATAAAGTAAAGGTCTAAAAGGTCTTTGAGTGCTTTCAAACAAAGGGCTTTTACAATAAGAGCCTGAAAAATGACCTTTCTCTGACTGATTCTAGCTGGAGGCTGACACCACACAGTGAGGATGCCTTGGGAACAGTGCGGTGGGAAGAAACAGTGTGTATCTTCCTCTAAAAGTGTCAGGGAGCTGCCATGCTTTTGGGATATGAATAATGTCGATGAAGGTGATGATGAAGTTATCACAATAGGGTTAAATCTTTCCAATCTTTAAATAACACTTGCAGTGAGCACCCATTCTATTGGAGTAGGTGGGGAAGAGGTTCTTGAACACTGTAGTTTATAAAATATGTATTTGAAAGAAAAGGTATCTGTGGAGAAAGCAAGATCGGACATCTCCAAGGATAATTCCCAGGCAAGCTGTCCATCTGCCCCTCATGACAGGCTGTCTTCAAAACAGGGATTTACCTCAGCATGTGTAGCACCTCTAGGGAAACCCACTGCCCTGGTGAGGGCCACAATGCAGTTTGGATGGCAGTACACACAGAGAATGTGCTCTTGTGAAATCCCTCACTAAAGTCTGGCGAAGCCCTAAAACCAAGCACACTGTCCTAGTTTGAAGCTGAAGTTGAGAGCTAATTACTCAGTCCCACATCAGTGGGTCTGACTGGAAAGGAGAAGCAGCATATAGTGATATTCATGAGTTTTTGAGTCTCTGGTACATTTTTTTAAGGAATCTGTTTGGTTGAGTTTGTGGAGGACATTTTTTGTTTTGTTTGTCTGCTTGCTTTTTGGGGCTTTGTGTGTTTAGTTTTTTAAATCCACATTGCCAAAGTAAGATTGTGAAGTGCTAATACCTGGTTAAAGAGGCTACTATCTTTAAACTTACTCTTAACACAGCTGGGATTTGTTTGTAACATTAGTGAGAAAGAGTGCACTTTTATCCTGGAATAAAAGATGAATTTGGAAATACAAACATCTCCTTCACCAACATGGCTTGGCAATGTTATCATTCCCAGTGTGTGCTCTGTTGTTCATGGTGCACATGCTGAATGTGAAGATGATGGTTTCCTGTAGGTCCTACCTGGTGAACGTGTTCTTTTCAATTGTTTGCAGCTTGGAAAGCCTGACAAAATATTAATCTGAGGTTTTTTAGCCTGAGTTGGAGTCTTTGGGTAGTACAAGGGAAGGATGGTAGATTCACTTTATGATTACAACAAAAGGAAAATTAGATGGTTATCAAGAGTACTTCTTAGAGAAGCAGAATGTAATTTGTGTATTTCCTTTTTCCCCCCACCCATGAGGAAAAGGTCAGGTGAAAATTGAGGTAACATATGGATAGATAAAAAGGATTTGATTCATTGTTCATGTTGCTGGAATTAGTTCTCATGATCTATTGCAGTTTCTTGCTCCCGAGGTCAAATCTTGGCTAGCTCCAGACCTCGACGCGTTAACCCGATAATGGACAGAAGGTAAAAGACAGAGGCGCTCTTTTTCTTCCTTAGGACCACTGTCCCACAGCTTTATTGTAGAACCCAAACTCCAGGAGGAGAGAAAGAGACAGAGATCTCATGGCAGGGGATTTTAAACCCAGGGAAAAAAGGGAGGGGAATGGAGAGGAACCACAACCAATGGGAAGCAACTGGGGGAGCAGGGTGGGGACTGGCTAGAGTCATAGGGCAGGACTGACTAGAGGATACCTACACCAGAACCCAGAGGGGGGTACAGAACATACCATGTGCAAAATATATTAAAACTATTTTGTGTGCAAATACGACAAATGGCCCAATGCAATACAATAACAAAATGAACTATTTACTGCACTACAACAATAATCTATATTCTGTTTACAGACCAGGTGCCTGAGCTGTAGCCCTATTTCTGATCTGCATAGTGCCTGCATGGTCTTCAGCAGGATTCCACCACATAGATGGCTCTGAGGCTTCTCTTCAAGTTTGATGAGAAAAATGGATTTGCTTTTCATGCTGTGTTTTCATATGCACTGTCTCCACTCATACTCTCTTCAGAAAATCTTCTTTCCTCCCTTGCACTTTGTTTGCTTTGTGTCTAGCCAGATATTTGTATTGTATTAACACAAAGAAGTGGATTTAAGAAAGCAGGGTATACTTTACACTTTATATTTATTCTGGTTCAGAGGATGCTGATCTTGCTTTAGATTGCTTTATGTCTGTCTTCTGGGAGAAAACAACAGCAACAGAACAGCTGAATATATAAATTTTCCAGCTAGCAGATGGGTAGAATAAAAACAGAGTTTAAAAAAGCACCATGATTCCAAATCAGGAATGCATAGCATCTTCCTTTTTTGGTTTACAGCATATGCAGTCTATGTCTTGACTGCTTTGTATATAGATGACTCCTGACAGCTTTATTGTAAATGGCTGTGTAAGTATTCTTCAGACTGACCAAAAGCCAAGTGTTTCCATTAACAAGAAGTGTCGCTGAATTTTTA
This sequence comes from Aegithalos caudatus, assembly GCA_013389925.1. Classification (NCBI taxonomy): domain Eukaryota; kingdom Metazoa; phylum Chordata; class Aves; order Passeriformes; family Aegithalidae; genus Aegithalos; species Aegithalos caudatus. The sequence goes on along the minus strand of WEIU01007389.1, from coordinate 66,043 downwards.
TAAAGCAAAAATGGCATTTGTCTGCCTTTCCCACAGCTGTCTCCATGCCTTTTTCCCTTCCACAGCATACCTTGTCAAGGCCTTCTGACACTCAATTCCCTCTGGTGAGGTTTGCAGGCTCTGAGCTGATGAACAAGGAATGAGTTGAGTAGCTATGGGATTGACTGGTTTAGGCCTTGCTCTGCTCTTTAAAGTATACATAACTCTTACCCCCCCAACAGTATATGAAGGTAGCAATACCATTTTGCTGTCTTAAAATCATTGGATATTGTTGATGCATTTTATTCAAGTGGCAGTGACGGACATAGAGATTGGTCTAGAGATCTGGGTTATAGACAAACCTGAGCTCACAGGAGATGGCAGCAGCAGTGGTTGTAAGGAACTACCACTGGAAGGACAGAAGACTGACTTTAAGAACAGGCTAAAGGAGCTTGGAGACAAGCAGTGTGTTACAATCTGTATTTTTAGGAGTGGAGCTAAGCCTAAACCCCAATAAACCTCTTGGGTGAGAAAGGCTGCTTGGGAAGCTCAGATGAGGCAGTCGACCTCACACATCCACATGCCACACGGCTAGCTCAGCAAAGAGAGGAGGAAGGCTCTGGCAAACCAGATCATTCCAGCCGGGTTTATTTGCAGATGCCAAAGTGACCAGAGCCAGGAAGGCAGTCCCAGACTGGTCCAGAGGTTAAGTACAGGTTTCAGCAGCCAGTGACCTTGATACACAGGGGCGGAGTAAAGGGCAGGTAAGGTTAGTGTCCTATGGGGAAAGCAGGGCCAGTCACTCGGGAAAGGAGAGACAAAGGAATTAGGGGCCTTAGGGGTGACCTGGGACAAACTAACAAATACAGAGCACCATTGTGAGGAATTTTATTCTTAAGGCTGGGCAGCTAACTATAGTCTGTCCTGCCAAGGCCAAGTTCTAGGTGTCACCTCAAGGGGCTGCAGGGATTCCACAGCAGTGCTCTACAGAGGACCTTGAAAATAGTTTCTTGATCTTTGTTACTGCCTTATTCAGAGAACTGGGACTTTGCATGCATCATGGGACAACAGGTGCTCCCGATTGCAATTTCAGTCCTGCCTCACAGCAGATATTTTGGTTTTAGGAGTATTAGTTAAAAAGATGTCCAGCCTTCATTTTCATTGACTAAGATACTCTCCCTTCCCATGCTATTCTTATCAAATGGTCTGTAAGTTTATGTTGTCATGCATTTGGGGGTCTTTTTATTAATGTACCATTTACTCTGTAGGAATTGACCAAATCAGTTCCTAAGTAATACCTTTCATTCAGACCATGCATTATGTTTGTCAAGAGAGACAAACATAATTTTAATTTTACATGGGATTTTTTGTGTGCATGTTAAAGAAACAGTTTTAAAGCAAGCCTAATGGGGCTAAGCTTGAAGTTTGACAATGGTTGCTAATTGAGTAGAGCTCTTTCAGAAATTTTCAGGTCTCATGTTTCTGTAGTAAAAAGTTAGTGTATTACTGTACAGTGTAAAACACAGAAGAGAAGCAGAATATGTTACAGTTCTAGTAAATTGAAAGAAAAATGGGTCTTTTTTAAACTGTTATACTTTGAATAAATTTTTCTGGTCCCTCAAGGCTGGGGTGGAGTTCAGAACACAGCACAGGATTTTTAGTGTGTAGAAATGATCAGACCAAGGACAGATTTTTGAAAACTGTGCATGCAAACTGCATCTGCATTCATGTAAAATGAAAAGAATCACAGAAACACAGAATATGCTGAGCTGGAAGGAACCCACACGGATCATTGAGTCCAACTCCTGGCCTTGCACAGGACCATACCCAAGAGTCACACCATGTGCCCAAGAATGTTTTCTAAACACTTCTTGAACTCCATCAGGCTTGGTGCTGTGACCTGAGGATCCTGCTACAGTGCCCAACCACCACCCACTGCGGGAAGAACCTTTTTCTAATATCCAACCCAAACCTCCCCTTACACAACTTCACGACATTCTTTTGGGTTCTGCCACTGGCACCACAGAGAAGAGATCAGTGTCTGCCCCTTCTCTTCCCTTCATGAGGAAGTTGTAGACTTTGATAGCTATATGCAGGGTCAGTTGGCAGGGTAATCATTTGATTTGCATGTCAAACATGTACATTCATATACACAGAGAATGGAAATGAGCAGGTGCTATTTAGGCAAGGATTAGCAGACAGAACTGGTTTTGACTAGTTGTTTTGCTCACTGTTTGGATTTGACAGTATTGCAGTTGAAGGTTGCCATCTGAGATACCAGTGTGAGAACCCATGATGGCAGGAGTATTATTTTAAGAGTTCCATAAATTTCTACCTATCAAGTTGGAGAGTTATAAAAATGTTTTCTTTGACCAAGTGCTTTAAAAACAAATATTAAATGTGAAAGGAAGTGAAGGATGTGTAAAATATGACTTTCAAAAGGTGTAGCTTTTTGGTTGTGTAATATCACAAATGTTTTTCAGCGCTGCATGGCTGCAGTGATGTTCACCTGTGCTTTACCTCCAAGGCAATGATTTCATCAATTAAGTGTGCAGGTTTTCCTTTCTTTCAAAGAAAGTTTTTACTTTGTTTCAGGCAAAATGACTTCTGGACTTTTTGAGTAATCCTGATTTTGCTTGAAAATGAGACATTTTTCCTCTCTTTGGGTTTCCTGAGAAGGAGATTAACAAACCTTCATTAATGTTATTCTGAGTCTTGTGGTAGTCATGGCATTTTCTGAGTAGCTAATTTTCATTTTATATTCCGTTTACACTAGCCAAAAAAGTAAACTGGCAAACCTTCAGCCTTTACATAATTTTGTCTTTGCAGAGCAGGTAACATTGTTTATGTTAAACATTGTGGTTTGTGTAGTGTACGTAGAATACCAAAAATATCTCAGTTACTATTTCCTAAAGCATTAAGGTTAAGCAACACTAAATGTAATAGTCTTACCCAAGGATTTTAAGTTTTAGGAAAATATTTCATTGTTCTACCACAAGCTGGAGCTTACTAGCAGTGAACAATTGTTAATTTAGGATCCTCTGGATGATTTGTAATATATTTTTATGTTGTTTTGGTTGTTTAGGGTTTTTTATAATCTTTTAAAATGCTGTTCTATTGAAAAGATATAGTCAATTGGTAAAAGGTAGTTGTGAAGGTCTACATTTGAGACGACGTGCTGCAACCTGGCAGTTAGAGGAGTGGAAAAGTCAGGGTTTTCCTCTCAGAGGCCTTGGAAAAACTTGCCAGAGGTGGATGCTGTAACTGTAACATGAGGGGTCAGTTTTCCTTTTTGTTTCCTTTTTGTTTCTTTTTAAAATGTCATATGCTGAGAGAAGTCTCTTCTTTACAGATGATAAGTAGTGCTACAGGTTTCTGTGGAAAAAGAATTCCAACCATTTCAAATAAAAAGAAAACCTAAATATCTTCCATATTTTTAACAGAACTGAGCTAAGTAAGCTTTTTCTTTTCATCCTGTTGCTTGTGATGCTCATTTTATTCTTCCTCGACTGACTGAGGTGTTTTTTAAATGAATCAAATCTACTGCTGGGCAGAGGTAAATGATTTTTGCCATCTAGATTTAAATATCTACTGTCTTGTATGGAGATTTTTACAGGACATTTTTAGTAAAATACTCTGTGTCTATTGAGACACATTATACCAGTAAGTCTAGCATATAAATTTGCCTTTTTTTCTCATTTGTAGCTGTTTTCATGATTTCATGTTATGGAGAATTCCAGCTATCACGCTTGAAATTAGTCTGGGTGGTGAGGAAGCTGACAGTAGTTGTCTGGACACAGGCATTTTTCTTGGGAGGGGAAAGAAGTGCAGTGCATTTTTAGAAAGCTTTGTCAACTCACATCCGTCCCTATGTTGTTCTCTAAGATGATAAAACATTACTAACCTATTGCCTGGCTACTCCATGATTACTGAAACAAGGCCATTAGTACTTGTGGTATGGCAGCTGTACTTTGTCCCCTCAGAGTGTGTGTGAAGGTCTTTCCTTTGTGATTTTAGCTTCTTCGAAATAAAGTTCTGATGCATTAATGAAATAAATCCTAGCAGTAATATTGGTCCATAATTTCATTATGGAAATAAAATCATTTGTACATGGAGTTAAAAGTACTTCATTAAATACTTACACACTTTCTTAAGGAGGACAAGAATGTATTAGTATTTCATGAAGTTTATGCTGTGCTTTTAATGCATTTGTAAATGTGGACAATGTCAAATACTGTTTACCAGAAATAAACAGACTAAAATGGTCTGGAAACTTAAGAGTCCCAAAAACTTGCTGAAGAGCTCTCTGGCTCCATATTGTAAACTTTTTCTAAGTCTTGTAATGCAAGGGAAATTTCAGGAAGCACTGAGAGCTTTAAAGTGTCAATATACCAAAAAAGGGTAGGAAAGCTGATCTAAAGGGTTGTAGATTGACATCATCGTATAAACAATATAATGGAAATGCAATGATGTTATGCTCAAGAAATTAAAGGAACAAAACCAGCTTGATTTAAGAAAGAAAAAAAACTAAACCCTGAGTAATGAATTAATGAGTTTGATCTGTGAAGGTAACTATGAAGATTGTGAGAGAATTTTAGGGGCTTGCAATTTCACTTAACATTTAGGCATTATGATTTTTAAAAGGATTTAAAAAAAGATTCACAGAATTTGTACGTATAAAAGTTAATACTTAGCAGACTGATGTAGACAGGAGATCCCAGTATAGAGTTATTAAGGGGGTTATTTCTAGTTATGTTCTTCAGAGATCAGTAGAAAGCTTAAAATTAATTATTAAAGATCTGAAAATAAATACAAAATTACTTTCATATTTTGCAGGTAACACAAAAATACTTGGTTAAAGGGGAGGATAGGGACTTTTTTATAAAGTGCTTTGAATCATCCACTACGCTGAGCCACTTAAAGTTTATTTTAATCCATTTAAGTGTAAAATCACTCATCCAGGAACAAAGACTGTGCATCCTGCCTATGAAGGGGGAGAAGGGGCTTGGTCTTGGTTTGAGACAATTCAAAGGAAAACACTCTGAAATGAGTTGTCTCCTTTAAGGTTCCAATAATCCCACTCCAGCAATAAGAAATTAATACTAATAGATGAAAATGGAAAAAAAAATGGTTTATTAACAAACAGAATGCCAATAGGGAGGGGAAAAAAGTAAGTAACTGCTAGATATCAAACTGTTAGACCTCACCAACCCACTGGAACAAAGAGAAATGCAAAGTCTTGGAAATAACCGTTCCCAGTATGGGATACAAGATTGCACCAGTTCCGTCTTGGGAAATCAGGACCTTCATGGAGCAGTTCCAGCAGCAGATGAAGACCTGATGGCTTGTCTAGCATTGACCTCCCCACTGCGAGGTACAATACAGTGGGTGTGGCAGGGGAAGCAGCTGGTCTGGAGCCACTTGCTGTCTTCCTCTCCCCAGCTTGGCACACTAAACAGCAGCTTGAGTTGGAGCTGGGTGGCTCTGCTCCACCTCTGCCAGCACGATGTCCCTATTTTTTTTTTCAGACAGACAGCTGTAGAATTTATCCTTAAGGCAGCTCAAAGGTTGCTACTGCAGCTTTTCCAAGCCAAGGAAAAACAGATCTAAAAAGAAAGAGAAACCTTTGCCTAAGCAAAGATTAAGTAGACACCGGCATAAATACCACACAAACCTGTGCACAAGCAGCCTCCACACACACAGGTGCATGAGGTCCATGGATGCAGGGTCTTAAGGATACAGTAACAAAATTTGGGCACAGATGATTATGGGACACAATGTCATGATGAGTCACCCTTAGACAGGCATGTCTGCTGCAAAGGACGGACCTTGAGAAAGATTTCAGGATCATAGCAAGACCAACAACTGAACATGACTTCTCAGCATGACAGTTGGCAAAAACAGGCAATGAGCTCTTTGGGTATACATACAGAAAGAATGGTGCCTTGGAGTGGGTCTTCTCTATAGATTTTTACTTTTGCTGGGGGTAGAATTGTGTGTTCACTGAATAAAAGCTTCCTGTTTACATGATATTGTAAAAAACTATAAAACCTGTTCAAGTGTTCAAGAGAAGGCCTAACTTAGAAATTTGAACTAATCACAGCATTTTTATTTTAATGAAGACCAAGAGGCACCTAAGTAGCTATTTTTAATCTAGCAGAGAAAGGTGTGACAGAAACCTGTGACTGAAATATGATGTCATATATGTTTAAAGAGGCCAGACACAGGGCCTTTTAAATTCAAGAGGGATTACTGTAGGACCTAACTATATGTGTTTCTGGAAAATAAACTGTACCTAAACAAATTATTTCATGTGGTGGAAGAGTAACAAATGAATTGTAATGTCTAGGACATACAAGAAGATAAACTAAATGATACAGTCCATTAGTGCCTCTTAGGGTAATTTATTTTTAAGAGGACAGAATTTAAAGTATCATTAGTACCATGATATTTGTTTCTAAGACTTTTCTGTTGATAAAATAGAAACAAATTATAGGAAAGCAGTATCAGTTTCTCTGTACATGAGTTTTGAGATAGTACCAAAACAGAGATATGACAAAATCCCACAGACAGTGGGATAAAAATGGCAGAATGTGGTTTGTGTCTGGGAATGAAGATACAGTTTTTGGACCAGTAATACAGGAATTGAGATAAAGTTCAAAATATTGAAATTTGTTAGTGTCAGTTTGTATTTGTTACCCTCACAGCACAGTTTGGTGAATAAAAGACACTCCTGGTCCAAGCCAAGGCAAGCCAAGGCAAAGCTCAGTTGATGCTTGAGCAGGAAATCTGATACACACTTCTGATCTGTGATTCTTTTGTGAAAGACTGTTTGTGTCTATTACTGAAGCTCCCTACACAGCTATTTTTCTTAAGTATGACAAAGCATTTAGAGGTTGCTGGTGGTGATTTTCAGGATTTGGTATGGGCTGCTTGTAGGGTCAAAGCTCTGTCATCCTGGCCTGTAGCCTTAATATCCTTGTCTTTTCCATTTCCCCTTTACTTTTTCTTTCTCAAACTCTGAGTACCATGCTTCTGATGCACTTACATCTCTCTGCAGTTGCTCCTTGCACTGCCTCATATTTTTCCTCCCATGCACTCTTCTCTGATCTGCTCTTCAGCACTGCATTCCAACCAATTTGGAAATAAACAGACCCTGGAAAAATATGTTCCAAAGTTCATTCAGTAGGAAAACTAAGAAGAGATTTCACTCCCAAAAATGAAATAACATCAGTTTTGACCTAGTTTGATAGCTAGGATGAGCATATTTGTTCTGTTGATGCTGTTACCAAAAGTACTTCCAATCCTAGTGCTGCTGAGCCCTCAGCTCTGAAAATTTAGTTACCCAAGGGCAGTGTTGCTATGCTACATACACTCAAACTGGGGGGCAACAAAAGGCTCTTTTTCCTCTGAAGCTGGGTCTGTCATGGTCAGTGCCAGACATTTTTGGTATGATGCAACTGGCTTCAGTTGTATTATGGCTTAGACCTGAGAGGATGCCTTTCTCCATGGGATTGTCTCTTGGTTTTTAATACATTGCTGTATACAGAAGAGGTCATTTTGTATCACAGCCCTTTACAAAATGTCTATACTGTGCTCAGGGTACCATGCAAATAATGATAATCAGGAGGAAAGAACTGGTTATTTCTGAGACACCCAAAGACCCAAGGAGAGGAATCTGGACAGATCAAGATTATTTTACACCTCTACAATGCAAGATAATATCTAGTACAGATAAACTTGTATTTTAATGACTTTTTGTTACATTGTATCTTCCTAAAAACTGGATTATAAAACAATAAGCCAATCCCCAATGCCTCCTTCCCCCACCATTCCCCCACCCCTCACTGCTTCTGATACTTTCTCCTTATGATTTCCACTGATTAGAATCTCTTTCAGGCCTGTCACCATGGATTTGTGTGTAGCTGTCAGGGCCTGTGGTCGGGAAGAGGCTTATTCTGCCCTTTCCCAGCTTTGCTGAAATCTCTTCTCTTGTCCCAAATCACAGCATATTCTGTTATCCATTTAGAGTCACTGCGTATCATCTGGAGTAGTCTTCCTTGTAGGCCACAAATTTGTGTTGTTACCAAAATTTTATATGTTGTGGAACAGAGAGATGGAAATTTGAGAAAGTACTGCTGTTAGGATAAAGAGATAAACACATTTGATCCATTGGATAATGTGTAAAATAAAAATACTCAAAGGAGAACATGTAATCAAAGGAGATGTGAAAAGTGGTAATATCTGCACCTAATCATATTAGGTTAAAACCTTATTGCAATGCATGCAATATTGCTGTTGTAAAATGCCATTTTTTCTATTCCCCATGAGTGCATCTCTAGCTTCAGAGTAGAGCTCTCAGCTTTGATTTGAGGGGCTGGTTTCCACTTCTTTGTCTTGTTTGTTTTTAAAGCCAGCTGAACTTGAAGGGAAAGTTTTGGTTTTGCTTGGTTTCCTTGAGAAACACTTGTTCATTCTGCTCTCATCCATGGGGATAAATAGTCTCCCTTTGTCATTGGATAATATCCTCTAGTCGAGCCATCTGAGCTGGGCAGCTGTATTTGCTGATATGGCTTCTAAGCAGGAGGCTTCTGCTTCTTCTTGAATGATCTATGAAGTAAGGGGAAAAGCCATGTCATTGTTGAAACGAATGGGAAACTTTCTATTCATTTGTGATTTCAGCTTTAATGGACTAAAATGACCATAAGGTTTCTGAATCAGTACTGATTGTACTGATTCTTTCTTAGTTTTCCTTTTGGTTTCATGTCAGTTGTGAGCAGAGGCTCGATTGTACTGATTCTTTCTTAGTTTTCCTTTTGGTTTCGTGTCAGTAGTGAGCAGAGGCTCAGAGTCTGAAGAGGAGAGAATGTTAGCAAAATGGTGTCTGTATGATCAGAGGAGAATGGAAGAAGAGGAGAAAAGTGGTGGGGAGGAAGATGACATGGAGACGGTGTGTTTATTGAGGTGATTGTTAGCCTACTTATATGTAGGTATGTGCAGAACAGGAGAAGTAGAGGCTAGCAAAGTGTCCCCGGCACCATGTGTAATGCTTGTGCTATGTAATGGATAAGTTTCCTTTAGGTCTTCTTCTCAATACTTCTTGGTTAATAATATTAATTTTTGTAAGTTAGAGTGTTACTGAATAGTGAATGGGAATTTTTCATCCTTAGAGACAAATACTGCTTCCAGAATAATATGGTTCCTTCACCCTCTTCAGATATCACAGCTCATATCTGTACAGAAGCCATGGCATAGGGGAGTAAAGAGCTCAGCCTGTGGGTCCTGGTTGCAGAAGGCTTCAAGTAGATACCTAGGATATGAAACATGATATTAAACATAAAAGCTGACATCACAGATGAGCTCTATTCACATTTTAAAATTCATGTTGCAGAGCAGACAATTATAACACTTTTTCCTTATACTTGTATTGATTTTAAATTCTGCTTAGAAGAGGATTAGACTAATAAATACTACCTCATCTGTTTAATAGTGCAAGAATAGAGTCACGTTATTACAACTGTATTGGTGTGCATGGCTAGGTTTTGGTAGCATGGGGACTGCAAGGGTTCTTCTGTGAGGAGCTACTGGAAGCTTCCCCCATGTCCAACAGAGCTACTGTCAATTGGTTCCAAGACGAACCAGCTGCTGGCCAAGGCCAAGCTAATAAGAGATGATGGTAAATACCTCTGTGATAGCATATTTAAGAAGAAAAAAAGTTATTGAGCAGATGTAATTCTGCTCAGAGAAAAGTGAAAATATGAGAGCGCAATAACTATGCAGACACCGAGTTCAGTAGAGGAGGAGGGGTAAGAGGTGCTTCAGGCACTGGAGCTGAGATTCCCCTGCGGCCCCTGATGAAGATCATGGTGAAGCACCTGTGCAGCTGCAGCCCATGAAGGACCACAGGGATGCAGAGATCCCCCTCCAGCCCATGGAGTAGACTCACGTGAAGCAGGACATGCCCAAAAGAAGGTTGTGATGCTGTGGGAAGCCCATACTATAGCAGGCTCATGGCAGGGACCTACAGGACATAGAAAATTGGCTACCCATGCTGGCGCAGGCTGTTCTTGCAGGACTACACCCCATGGAAGGAACCCATCCTGGAGTAGGTAATGGAGAACTGTAGCCTGTGGGAAGGACTCATGCTGCAGAAGTTCATGGAGAGGTGTCTCATGTGGGAGGGACCCCATACAGGAGCAAGGGAAGAACTTTACCTCAGCAGCAATGAAAACAACCTGTAATGAATTTACAATAACCCTCTCCCCCCTATCTCCCTGTCTCACTCTGGTGGAGTAGGTAGAGCTCAGGAAGGAAGGAGGGATGGGAAAGATGTATTTTTAAGATCTGTTTTACTTCTCATTATCCTGCTCTGATTTTGATTGGAAAATAAATTCAGTTCATTTCCCCAAGTTCAGTCTGTTTTACCTGTGATGGTAATCAGTACTCCTTATCCGTGGATATCATTGGATGTCCTTGTCCTTATCTGAGCTCATGAATCTTATATCATACTATTCCCCTGTCCTGCTGAGGCGGGTAGTGATAGAGTGGCTTTGATGGGCCCCTGGCATTCAACCTGGTCAAACCACTACAGCAACACTCCTCCCAGATGCCCGTTGTGTTCTATCTATTCTCCTGTTACTAAAAGAAGGGTTTATATTTTTGTGTGTAAAATAATCTAGATTTCATAAGTAGTCTGTTCTCATCTCAAAAGTTTGCGAATGGAACTATAGGAACATCATTCTTCTCATGTACTTCTCTCTCTTTCAGATGCATGTAGACAGGAAGGCATGCTGAATAATATGTTGTTTTCTTTGCAAGAGTTCCAAGGACCATTTCTATCACTTCTACTTTACTGAATTAACTGTTAGTAAAAACATTGATGTTAACCTTCTTTCATGTCTAGCTATCCTCTTCTACTCAGGATGATTCTGCTTACTTTGAATCCTGACACAATGCTACTATTTTTTCCTATACATTTTTACAGGAAACTGGGCTTAACAAGAATGTTCCCTTGTTTCATACATGTGGTTTTTTTAAAGCTGTATTGATGAAATGCTTTCTGAACAACAGCATTGAAAGAATCATAACAACATATGGTCAGACCTTCAATTCAGAAAAAAAAAATTAAAATGAAGTATCTATCAAAATACATTTTCCACTGCTAGCTACTGTGAAGTTTCAGAGCCATCCAACCTTTCTCTCTGTTGTCTCTTGACTCTTATAGCAGATTTTCAGCCACCTGGACTGAGATACCAGGGTTCTAATTTGGCTTGGGTTATGGAAACAAAAATGTATATTCTATTTCATCTGTTGAAAGCAGTTGGGGAGATGTTTTTTCTTTATCTCTGTAACTCCAGGGGGGTTTCTGACTCCAGGATGCTTTCTGATAATGGCCCAGCTGTTAAAACCAGGTGAGGCAGTGTTTCTTATCTCTTTCACCATCCATCCTCCCTCCAAGGGGATACCTTCTGCTAATGGGCCATTAAGGCTCACCAATAACATGATGCAATACATCATCCCATTGTGAGATGGTCAGCCCAGTTAGAGGTGCCCCAAGCATTTCTACCTAGATAAAAGTGAGACATAGGAACACCAGGACAATCCTGGACTTTCTACATGGTCATCTCTACTCCACAGAACCGCATCTGTTACCCCAGAAGGATTCATCTGGACTGCTTCTAACACCCTGACCAACAGGGTGTCATGTCGTGTCGTGTCCCTGACTCTGTCAGGATTTTCTAGGGTTTTTGTTTGTTTTGCTTGCTTGCTTTTTGTACTACTACATTTGTATTTTTCAATATTCCTAGTAAAGGACTGTTACTCCTATTCCCAACACTTTGCCTGAAAGCCCCTAATTGCAAAATTATAATAATTTGCGTGAGGGGGTTTACATTCTCTATTCAAAGGGAACTTCCAGCTTTTGCTGGCAGATACCTGCCTTTCTAAACCAAGACATAATTAAAGTGACATTTGGACATCTGTCAGTTGGTACAGACTGATGTTTTTCTCAAACAAATCCATTGCAGTCCTAGGGAATGTAGCAGGATAATCTCATTCATAGATGTTTGACCTACTGATAGTAAGGTGACCTGCTGGATATGACACAGATATACTTTAAGACATTGTGAGAGAAAATGTGGCCCAGGACCCTGTTGTGGTACAAGCCAAGACTGTTAATTTTGGAAGTGGCCATAAGGGACATGGCTGGAACTTAGAGGTTATTCTATACCAGCTCATGTAATTTTCCAGTAACAAGGAATGGGGGTCCCTTCTTCCGGGTCATGTTATGGGGCAGAGGGTTGGGTATTGTCGGAGGTTTTCCTCATGGTGAACATCTGAATCATTTGCCTTTTTCTTGTACATACTTGTATTGTACTTGCATTGTTGCTGCTACTCTTCATTGTCTTATTTCATTGCTGTTTCCAGTGAATTGTTATTATCTCAGCCCTCTTAGGCCTCTGATTCTCCTCTCCAGTCCACTGTGGGAGGGAGGAGAGAAAGAGGGAAGTAACAATCAGTACATGGTTTGGAGCAATTTAGTGGGAACGCTAAATTGGGGAATACCATTTTTACACCACTGCAGACTCATATGCATGAAGGGGTGGGGAATCCTGTCTCAATTAATATAAATCTTAGATAGTTATTTTCCCTGAGAAGTGACAGGCACCTTCAAAAAGAAGCAGGCTTTTAGTCAGGTAATTTGTGGGATGGTCAGTGGGAAACTGAGGAGAAAAGCACGTCCTTCTCCTGTGTCCTGTACAGAGATTCTTGGGGAAGCATTTTGATTATTTTGCTGTTGGCTCTTGAAATGTGCCCAGATGCTTCTGCCATATTTTTTTTTCAAGAGAAAGAAGAAAAACCCGCATGAGAAGAAGGAAATGAAGGAAGGATGTCTGCTTTATCTTACGGAGTAGGTCAGGGGTTTACTCATGGCTGTGAAAAAGAAGATAGAACTCAGGCAAAGACTGGGGGGCACAATGCCATTCAGTATCAATCAAACAGGAGTCATCAGCTGCTGAGCTGCATTATGACTTCAGTCTGAAATACCACAGCAAAAGGGGCATAGAACAAGCAAGGAGGGCTCCTGACCACCCCCGTGGGCTATAGCCTCAGGAAGAAGCTGGGAGAATCATTCGTCACCTCAGTCCTTGCCTCTGAGGACAACTTGTGTGGGAGATTTTGCACTGGAAATTGGTTGGATGACACACAGCTCGTTTTATCCAGATGTATAAAGGAAGAATGCAAGAGAGTGAACAAGCAAATACAGTATAGGAAGAAAGCAAGATAGTGAACAAGAAACTACAGTATATGAATGATGAAATTAACCACGAAGTTAACAACACTTTCCCAGGTCCATTGATGTGTTGATCTTTTAGCAGACCCATTATCATATATGATGACTCAGAGGCCAAGGATCTTAAACTCCTTCTCTGACAGCTTCATACCCAGCCCCCATGTTTGACTTCTCAATCAGGATTTGAGGGAAATGTTGTATAAAAGGAAACAGATAGTTGAACTAACTCTTACTCTGCCCTCAGTGCAGTTTATGAGACCTTTAAAGGAAATCTCTTTAGAGCTTTGTTTTGATAAAATGTATCAGCAGAATATGAAATGCAGAAACTCCAGTGGAAAAAAAAAAAAGTATATGATAAGTTACATATGTGCAGGAAGAATCTGGATTTAATTATTGTTTCTATTCTGTATACTATTCCCTGCTGAAATAGATTATATTTTCAGAAAGAGAACAAAATAAATAAAAGCTTGAATTGTTACCCCCTTTCCCCCTTCTGGGGTTTTCTTTGCTCACCTAAGTTTGCATCTTCATTTCATAAATACCCATCAGCTCCTGGGCTTTTTAAGGATTTGTATTTTTGAGTTGTCAGTATTGCAGGTGTCTTGTCATATATTGCAGATCCGTTGTGCTTTGCCTGGTATGAGGAAAAAGCTGGGCATTTTAACCTAGTGGATCTGTTTTCTTCAGAGGGGAATAACAAGATTTTAGATTGTTCTGGTTTAGGGTAAATTTGGGAGAAAACCCCTGAATGGGATCCCTCTGAGAAGCAAATTCAAATGGCTCCTCCCCCAACTAGTCCATGAAAGAATTTCCTTGGAGAAAAGTGGAAAAAACCTATTTATTTAACAAAGTGCCCACAAGCATTAAGAATGAATAATATGAAACAATAAAACCTCTTATTGCTCTGAAGTGAGATGGTAAATTCAGAAAGTCCTTGCTGTGGGTAGCTCAGCTCCATCAGTCTCTTATCAGTTCCTCTGGAGGTCCAGTCCCTGCTGGGCCACAGGTGTGAGCTCCCAGTGCTCCACTGGGTTTTTCAGTCCAGAGAAGGTTCAAGCAGTCCCAAGAAAAAGGAAAAAAAACCTCAAACCAGTCCAGGGAACTTCTCTGCCCTAGCTAGCTAAAACTAACTAAAAGCACAGGAGATCTCTGTCCCACGGTCCGCTTGTGCTGCAGACAACACCGTCTGGGAGAAAGAATGTGTAGGAGTCAGGCAGAATCTGAAACAAATTCCATGCTGTTTCTTTCACCCCCCTTGCTCTCAGAATCAATCTTAAAGGCACAGAACTCAATATACAGCATAAGCAGAACAGATGGTTGGGGATACAAACATCATAAAGTCACCCTACGACAAGATAGTCAAAGAATTTTCTGGTTATTTTAATCTAAAAAATCCCAATGGAAGACTGAAAGTGAACTATAAAAGAGAGAAACTGAATTGGTAATAAAAACATAACTGAAAACAGTAGGTCCCGTGAAAGAGCTGACATTCAAATGTGTAAAAAGAACATTAAACTATATTGCCATAATGCATTTTAGTCCAGAGCTGGAAAATCAAGACCTGAGAACACTAATACATAATACCAAATTTGGATGGCAGGCAGTAACTTTACTTACTGATTACCATGAGAGGATTATCCATAGTATATTATTGCTAAGCCTTTTTAACCTTTGACATGGAATATTTGCACTATTGATTGCAATTTCTCCTATGCCCACATGAGTAATACCTTTATCACTTGCCAGCTGATAGCAGGAATCCAGGTGCACAAGGAGGGTGAGCACTTAGACTCACAGCGAGTCTGTACTCAGCTTGGGTTTTGACTTCCAGCTCTTCATTCAGTGTCTCAGGGTGTTCTCTCAATGCGTACAGGCTCCCAGGTGCCTGGTGTTTATTTAACTAGATTTAGGATTATTTGTTTTTTTTCTTTCCCAGGACATCTTTTCACTTTTCAGTGTGTGTGCCAAGAGGAGTTGCTGACATAATGGAAACAGTTGTGTGCTGGAGTAAAGCATTTAGGAAGAGGGTAAAGAAAGCACTCCTTTCGAACACTAACCCTAAATAACATTAGGGCATGTGTGGCACCCTGCAAAATACCTTGACTTTTTTTTTTTTTTTCCCCTGCTCTAAACTTTGAGATTCTTCAGAAGTCTTGTAATAGTTGAAGTTCACCAAGAAAGGCTATTAACCTACTTGTTGAATTGTAGCTGTCACAAGATCTTAAAACAGTAGCATGTGTGATTGAAGCATCAGGCATCTGGTTGCCTTCATATCCTAACAATTTGACAAAAAAAATTACCTGTAACTTTGTAAATGAGCTTTTACCAATCAAGTAAACTTTTAGTTCTGTCTCTTCTCTGGAAAAGAGTTTGCAGTTGGGTTTTTTCCCCTCTTAACTACAGTAACATCTTAAAACCTTAAAAAAAGTATGTATTTAAAAATCCCCAACTTGTGTGTAATGGAAATTAGATCTTTTAATGAGGGTTTTGTCATGACCATGTATGCCTTTGCACTGGGGAGACATCAACTCTAAAATTGTGCCAGTCTGAAATAAGTTATTACAAGTCATAGAATATCTTTATCAAAGTAAGCAGAGGACAGAGGAAAGCTCTTGAGGGGACAAAGGTTGTTATTCTTCGGCATAGTAGGAGGCTGGAAGTATTAACTTGCACTGGGACTTAAACACCAAAGTATCTAAACTTGTATTTGGTAAGTGTTGCAAGGAACAGGGCAAGGAAATTAAGTTGCTCCTTACTCATTTTCGGGTACTAGAATGTCATGTACACATTCATTCACTTGAAATGAATGAAAATCTGTCTTCAAATGAAAAGCCAATTTAATTAATATTCTTATTGAATTGCACTGCTTTTAAACCTTGCACCCTGGATTATTCACAGTTTAGAGAGGGAGACTGAAATAACAGGAGAAGATAGTTCATTTTCAAGTCAAGCATTGTGATCTTATTGGTTCATAAGCTATAATGTATGTTTATTAAGACCTACAGCAGCGATTTCATTTGATAGATAGTGGCAGTAGTGGCTTTTTTTTTTTTTTTTTTTCTGAAAGCTGGTGGATATGTGAGTAATTTTTGAGATCACTGATCAGGGAAGTATTTATATCTTGACACTGAGTTGAGGATTTATGTGGTAGTGACCTGTGAGCTGATTAAAGTTGTGTGCTGGATTAGTATTAGCACAGTGTCTTTCATACATTTTGCAGCATTAATATGTTGTCTGATAAACTGGGATTATCAAATTTATTCTGTGTGTTTAAGCCTGTAAAAATTCCTAGTCTATTATTAGTGCTTGCTATTTAGCACCTGAAATAAATACATTTAGACTAAAAGTTTCAAGCTGAGTGTTTTAAAACCAGATTCTGAAATTCATGTGCTGTCATTTAACTAAACAGAACTTAATTCTCAGAAGTACTGAAAAGCTGTGCTGGATTCAGTAAAAGCTCTGGAATTCATGCATGGGTTAAAATCCTGAGGATCAAGCCAGAGGGAGTAGAAAAATGGCCAGGCAGATCAGAGAACTTTCCCACAGAGACAGAAAAGAGAAACTCCAGAAAGACATGAACAAGAACAAAAGCACCAAGCAACTGTAGAAGTCATCCTGTATGTGCATTTCTTCCAATGTGTATCTTCAGATGCTGCTGCTGAAAATTAGTTTATACTCATTCCGTTAAAGGGCCATGTTTCATCCTTTATTCCTGCTGTAGATTGTGGGAATTATTTACATCTCAGTTGATTTCTCAGTCCATTGGCCATAATTAAAAATGGAATTTGGCACTCTCTAGAGTCCTTGCTGAAGACTTTCACCTTGCTGAAGAAAGGGGATTAAATGTGATGATTTACTGAGCTCATGTACAGTCCCCTGAGTATCCTGCGGCACTGAGCCAAAAGCTGAAATGATATCCAGTCTGGCAACCACTTGCATCATGAGTAGAGCAAATTCTGTCCCTTGACTAAAACTCTGTCTTGTTCCAGCCAAATGTGCTTGAATTCCTGACGTGTGTGGGATCTTGGTAGCCTAAAGCTAAGGTTCTAGAAGGCAGTGGCTGCTTGCCAAGGCAGTGTGCCTTTAGGATGTTGGACTCTATATTTGTGTGTTGTCATGATGTGCCTTAGGCTGTGTCTATGAAGTGTGACAAAAATTACTTCTTACAGTTATCACACTCCAACAGCAAATTATGTCAGAATCACAGATGTTATGTTTGATCATTGCTCTTTGGTTACTTTTCAGATTTTTAGAACTTTTTGCTACTAAAGTCAAACAGAAACAGTCATAAATCTGGCAGAGGCCTTGCTTTCTTGCTTTCTTCTCCTCTGCTAAGTCAGAGAAAAAAAAAAACCCAGAAGGAATATGTGGCCATGAACAGTTACTGCCACAACATTCAAAAATTTCTTTGAGGTCATTTTTCTGGGAGAGGAGATAACAAGCCTTTGTTATCACATTGGCTAGGATAAGCTTTCTAATTCAGGCACAGTGAAAACTTGCACCAGTTCAGTGACTCCAGTCTGTACAGATTAAGTAGTTATTACTTAAATTAGCTTACTGTTACTCACTGAACCCTAGTTGCATAGTTGTTTCTGTTCATAATTTGATCTCCATGTATATTGCACTCATAGTATCCTTCAATTTTTTTTTTTATTTTTTTTTTTTTTTTTTTTTTTTTTTTTTTTTTTTTTTTTCAATTACTGAAGCAGTGCTGTCCATAAGCTATGATTTGCCAGGTTTGTTTTTTCAGGGCTCAGAAATGTCTTTAGCCTATACCACTTCCATAGCATAGCAACCTTGTGGTATCAAACAGTGATTACACGTAAAAGCTGCTTGTGGAATATCCCTTGACAAATCCAGTTCATTAGGGTCATGCAATTTATACAAAAAAAAAAAAAATGTACAGTTTCCTTGACTTGAAGGATTTTTCAGTCTATCTCAAACTTTATTCTCACTGAGTCTTTTGACATCCTCTTAGAAATCAGGATTACTTAAAAGCAATCTGAAGGCTGTGTCATCAACATATGATTCAACACAGGAAGCAATACATTTGGGTAGACTGAAAGAGAAGGAAATTGACCAAACATTAATTATTCTCTTTATGTGTTCACATCCCAGTCTGTGGTGTACCTGTGAGACAGAACTGTCTTGTCTCTGTCTTACTGAAGACAAATGCCACAGACTGTTGCCTTAATTTTTGAAGGATTGTGAGCAGAAGGGACTGAACATGTGGCAAAACTAGTAATTGGGCAGCATTCATAATTTTATTCCTACTTAAAGATAGATGGGTATGTGAAATGTAATTCCCAGGGCTGTGGTGATGGAGAAGTCACAATTTCACCACTAAAATCAAGCAGAACACTAGCAAACAACAAACATACACTCAAAGTCAATAGGAAACTTACCTTTTGACTTTAAAGGGCACTGGACTGAACCCCTCAAGATCATATTAATACACACAGAAGTGATTAAGTACTTATTCTTAGCATACTGCAGTAATAAAGTTACAAAAATTGTAGGTGCTTACATTTTTATTGTCATGTGTTTACATAGTTGGTTGCATACAGTTGGATTAGGTGGCAATTTGCCTGATGATTTGTGTTTGACTGTTGCTGTATGGCATGCTCTTTTATAGTCTTGTCTGTATTATAAAGTCTTCATGTAGGCTGATAACAATCCTCACTTAAATTAATACACTTCCTTTTCTGCAAGAGCAAAGATAGCAGCTTCTGAGAGTTGTAATGTTGTTATTTAGTCTCAGTATGGTACAAATCCTACCCTGGGGATGGGATTGAGAAACAGGCTGCAGGTGTGAATGTCTCTTCTGCTGAGAAGATTAACAGTGCTGCAGATCATCCACAGTCCTTTTTATGGGACTGAGAAGAGGTCAAGCTATCTATCATACCACTGCTGCTATGTCTGTTGTTGATCAGGGTTTTATACCAAGAAAGCACAAATCACTCCAAGAAAACTTTAGAGTACTGGCAGACATTAGTATTATGGTAGGGAATTTAAGGGCTGGCTGAAGGTGCAGGAGGGTAAATGTCACCCAGCCTGATATTTGCTATTATTCATCCAACAACCCATGATTTGGGAATTTGGTTAGCCATTAATCTTTGACTTCAGAGATCTGTGGACAGTCAACATATTGGAGAAAGCAAATGGTTGTCTTGAAACTGATCAAACAGGGTGGTCTGAAAGCCAGTTAGTACCCAGGTTTCCCACATCTGGAAGATGTAATTTTAATGGCATTCCATCTCAATTGCTTCTTGTGGTTGGTGGTCTGTGTTCAGAGAAACCCACTAACCAGTGCAAGGCAAAGCTGAGAGCTGGCCCATTTGAAGGTTTGATGTGCTTACTTATGGGATTTATTTATTGCCTCAATTTCATCTGTGCTGAATTAATGCTGTTTTTAAGTAACTAAAATTTAAGAGGAATGTTTACCTATGAAAATGTAGGGCATTTGCACTTAGGTTTTCTGGTAAATTGGATTTTGGAAATCAGGACTGAACAGAATGCCATGAGTACTTTGTCCTGGCACAGTAATCTGGATTTAGGCAATGCATGTTGTGACAAATGGTATGAATTTTGTGGCTTGGGCTCCAGCAACATGAAAAGGTGATCCTTTTGTCCCATTAGCCAAATAATATGACACCATTCTATGCATCTGGTATGAAGCCTATAAATAAGCAAACAAAGAAACTGGAAATCTTTCTTCTTTTACAAACTGAAAGTCTTGCTGTGCTGAGGATGGGGGAAACTTTAAATTTTGCTTTGAGAATCATACTGGAAGGTGGATTTTCTTTCCCCTGCATCTCTGTAATCCTGCTTTCTAGCCACATTAGTACCTTTACTCATCCATTCATTTCACTGGTACTGCAAAACAACAAGGGAAGATGGAGTTTTCTGTTCTTTTAATGAATGGAGCTCACTGGAGGTGATTTCAGTCAAAGTCTAGGATTTTGAAAATCCAGATACTAAGATTTGCTCTTTCCTTCTGCAGGAATAATT
Organism: Aegithalos caudatus; assembly: GCA_013389925.1. Lineage (NCBI taxonomy): Eukaryota > Metazoa > Chordata > Aves > Passeriformes > Aegithalidae > Aegithalos > Aegithalos caudatus. Next base: position 45,759 of record WEIU01007389.1, on the reverse strand, counting down.
TAATTACTTTCTATTTTTTTTTTTTTTAAGAAAACGTGTTTATTGAAAAACACTTGATTTATAGGCGGGCAAAATATTCCACTGCTTCTGTGTATTGAAGAGGAGGTCCCAAAAGAATAACTTAATTTTTTTTTTAAACTTCTGACTAGTTCATTGTAGTGTGCTTATTCATGTTTGACCTGGAGAAAGATAAAGGAAGTAGAGAAATCTGTCTGCAGTGTTGAATCTGGTTTAATTGCATATTTATTAAATGATGTAGTTTAATTGAATGTATAATTGTTGTAGATAGACACTTGCTTGGCTATATGCATAGGTGAAATATCTATTTGTTGTCTTGTACAGAAAAGAGTCAAGGATGTCATCTCTCCAATTGTGTTTGAAGCTTCATACAGCCTTGGGGAACATGTGATAGAAAAAGAGGAGAAAGAACCAACTGCTCTGAAGCCCATTCTTCGCTGGAAGAAAGGACAAAAGATTGCACAAAGGAATCAGGTCAGATTTGGACTACATTATTTCCCAAGAAGGCCTGTGGATGAACTTACACCACAGGTGGCTCTAAAAGTGGATTACCAAGCTCTGGTTTGTTTGCACATGGTCGCCTTTTTGTACGATCTCTACTGTTGCTAACTTTAGTGCTGCTCAGTGACATAGTAAAGGTTTGTGCCTCCAAGGCTGGACAGCACAAAGTGAGGTCACTTTCTTGTTTCAGGGTGTTTGTGTTGGGAAGGGAAAGATGAGAATGGTCCTACTCCGTCTGGTTCTTCCCTTTACGTAAGAGGTTCTTGTGAAAGGCTTGGTCCTAGCCTTCTGTCCTGGTTAAACCTTTGTTAGTGCAGAACGGGACATGGGAACTGTCTGAGGGGAGAACAGTGGGCAGAAGAACAAAAAGTTTGCCTGACTCAACTGTCCTCTTTTCTTGATGACTTCACACATCCAATCATTTGACAAGGCAAACCTGCTCCTGCTGTTATTTTAGGATGTGCCATGCTAAAATAGGATGGTTTTATTTTCCCTTCCCTTCCCTTCCCTTCCCTTCCCTTCCCTTCCCTTCCCTTCCCTTCCCTTCCCTTCCCTTCCCTTCCCTTCCCTTCCCTTCCCTTCCCTTCCCTTCCCTTCCCTTCCCTTCCCTTCCCTTTGCACTCCTGGGTAAATAAGACAGCATGTTTCTTGGATGAACTTCACATTTTTAAAGCAGAGGTCTGTTTTTTGAAATACTTGTGTTTGAAAAGCTGGTTAAGTAAATAAATTACCTTGGTTGGCAGGCATGAGAGAGTACAGAAGGATCTTAATGGAGATGTTTTTTGAACACATCTAGTGATTTTTGGTTTGCTGCACAAATAATGCCATTCTATATTTTAAAACATGCACATGCACCTAATCTCAGACTGAGAACAATGAAATGATAGATCTGAACAGGAGGAAATGCAGTGTTCATACACACAGCATGGTCCAGGTTTGTCAGTGGTGTCTTCTCCAGACCAGAGATCCCTGTGTTCCTTCTTGAGTTAGGTCATGTCACTGTCGGCAAGGTGAGCTGTTTCCATGGCATTTCTTGGCATTGGAATGACATCTTAATTCTGGCAAGCTGTTGAAATGGCTCTTGGCATGATTTTAACCTATGCCAACTACTGCATTCCTAGGCATTGGTCAGGAGTTAGGATGCTCCTGTCTTGGAGGCAAGGGCAATTCAGTTTACTGGTACAGCTGAGTAACCTGGTACAACTGTCAGTAGTTGGCTGGGTAGTATATTTGAAATTTAATTGACTTATACCTAGGCATATTGGAAATCTTTGGGAGACTGCAGGGATCAATCTAATTGCCATGTTCCATGTGAAATAGCTTGCCACAAAGCTCCTTCCTCCTTGGCAGGGCAAGCTCCCAAATGATCTTTTGCATTTATTCTTGCAGAGATCGTAGGCCACCCTTCTTGCCTAATTGCAATTGTTTTCCTTTTGGTTGGAGTGGGATTGCTGAAAGCAATTTATATTCCTCCCTCTGCCATCCTTTCAGTGGCATCTCTTTTGCTCATGATGAGTTTGGTCAGTTGAAATAGTGAACAAATGAATGCATTTGGCTTAGATTGCTTGACAAGTGGCAATGTGCTAGTCATGAGCTAGCCCAGAGTCTTCCACTCAGTGGAATGGATTAATTACCCTGTACTTTTCTTCAGCTGGAAAAGTTTGGTTTACAATCTTCCCCAGGCTGTAGCACTGCATAGGGTTGTTGTGATCAAGGTGCAAGTCCCAGCATTGGTCTTGTTAAACCTCATACCGTTGTCCTTGACCCATTGATCCAGCCTGTCCAGATCCATATGCAGAGCTCTCTTACCTTCTAGCAGATCAACACTTGCATCCAAATTGGTGTTGTCCACAAACTTACTGAGGGTGCACTTGATCTCCTTGTCCAGGTCATCAATAACTATATTTAACAGGACTTGTTCCGAATAGTGGAGACCTGGGGGACCCCACTAGTGACTGACCACCAACTGGAGACAGCACCATTCACCACCACTCTGCACCCATCCAGCCAGTTCTTAACCCAGCAAAGAGTGCATGTCTCCAAACCATGGGCTGCCAGCTTCTTGAGGAGAATGTTGTAGGAGATGGTGTCAGAGGCTTGCGGAAGTCCAGGCAGACAACATTCACAGCCATCCCCACATCCACCTGGTCATAAAAGGAGATCAGGCTGGTTAGGCAGGGCCTGCCCCTCCTAAACCTATGCTGATTGGGCCTAATCTCCTGGTTGTCCTGTATGTGTCATGTAATTATTGCCTTTTTCCTAACCTGGTAATGAAACTTGAGATGATTTTAGTATGGAGGTAATATAAGGTGATATAAGAGTGGATCTTTATTTGAAGGTTTTCAGAAGCAGATACGGAAAGATGTCCACAAAAGCCCACCCCTACAGCAATGAGCACATATTTATATGTTTTAGGAAATTAGANGTCATAAAAGGAGATCAGGCTGGTTAGGCAGGGCCTGCCCCTCCTAAACCTATGCTGATTGGGCCTAATCTCCTGGTTGTCCTGTATGTGTCATGTAATTATTGCCTTTTTCCTAACCTGGTAATGAAACTTGAGATGATTTTAGTATGGAGGTAATATAAGGTGATATAAGAGTGGATCTTTATTTGAAGGTTTTCAGAAGCAGATACGGAAAGATGTCCACAAAAGCCCACCCCTACAGCAATGAGCACATATTTATATGTTTTAGGAAATTAGAATAATTGATAAAAAGCACCAATTAGGAGAACAAGTGGTGATTCAATTTCTTCCCAGGTTAAGCCCCTTCTCTGGAGCCCCCCGCCCCTTTGGTGCTAGCTGTACGTTGTCTATGAGAATGTCTTGAAGAGTTGTTCTCCACTTTGGTTTCCAGGAGGAGGCAAAATAGCATGGGGACTTTGTACCTCTCAGGGCTTGGAGCTCTGGATTTTGTTTTGTTTTCCTGCCTGGGGAAAGGCCATAGAAAATTACTGGGAAAACGAACTACTAGTACAATAGGCTACAGAGATACAAATATATGTGTGAAGAGTACAGAGAACATACTAAAAAAAAAAATAAAAAAAAAAAAAAAAAAAATAGGTGAAAGAAAAAAAAAAAAAAAAAAAAAAAAAAAAAAAAAAAAAAAAAAAAAAAAAGAAAGAAAAAAAAGGCAAAACCAAAACCAGCATCATGATCACACTCAAGATGATCAGTTCCATAATCATGCCAGACATCAAGGTCAGGCTGACAGGCCAGTAGTTTCCTGGATCCTCCTTTTGGCCTTCTTATGGATGGGTATCATATTGGCCAGCTTCCAGTCATCAGGGGCCTCCCTAGTTTGCCAGAGCTGATAATAAATAATGGAGAACAGCTCTTCTGACAGCTTCCTCATCAGCCTAGGATGGATCCCATCTGGTCCCATAGACTTGTGAGTATCAAAGTGACTCAGCAGGTCTCTGACTGCTTCCTCTTGGATTACAGGGGATCAGTTCTGCTTCCCGTCTCTGTCTACCACTTTAGGGAGCTGGTTGCTATGAGGATAATGAGTTTTACTGTTAAGGAATGATGCAGAGAAGGCGTTAGGTACCTCAAACTTTTCCTTGTCCTTGGTGACTATGATCCCCTTGCATCCAGTAAAGAATGGTGATTTTCATTGGCCCTCTTTTGGTTGTTCATATATTTATAAAAACATTTCTATTATTTTTTACAGCAGTGGCCAGATGAAGTTCCAGCTGAGCTTTCACCTTTCTAATTTTCTTTCTATATGGCGTAATGACATTCATATACCCTTCCTGAGTTGACTGCCACTTCTTTCAAAGGTCATAAACCAAATTTCCAGTGAAAGCTCCCTGTTCAGCCAGTCTTTTTCCCCAGTTCATCTTTGGGCACATAGGGAGGGCATTTTCCTGAACCTTTAAGACTTCCTTCTTAAAGTATGTCCAACTTTCTTGGACCCCCTTCTTATTAAGGATTGTTTCCTGGGCGGCTCTCTGAACTAGTGTCCTGAGCAGGGCAAAGTCCACCCTCCAAGGTCCAAGGTAGATGTTTTGTTGACCCCTTTCTTACTTCACCAAGAACTGAATACTCCATTATGTCATGGTCACTGTTTCAAAGATGTCATGTGATCACCACATTTCCCACCAGCCCTTTTCTGCTTGTAAAAAGCATGTCTAGCAGGGCACCTCCCTTGCTAAGCTCACTTACCAGTTGTGTCTAGAAGTTGTCTTCCACACAATCAAGAAACCTCCTAGACTGTCTCCTCTCCACTGTGTTGAGTTTCCAGCAGACATCCCACAATTTAGTCTCCCACAAGAACAAGGGCTAGCAATTGTGAAACATCAGCCAGATGCTTAGAGAATAGTTCATCCATCCCTTCATGCTGGTTGGATTGTTTATAACAGACTCCCATCAGGATGTCTGCCTTTTTGGCCTTCCCCATGATTCTTACCCATAGATACTCAGCCTTGTCATCATTATCCTTGATAGACAGTTGAAAAACTCCTTAATGTACAAAGCCACACCATGAACTCCTTTTTCCTGACTGTCATCATCCAGGTTGGAAGAGACCTTTAAGTCCAGCTATCAACCCAGCACTATCTCTGTAACCCATAAACCACTGAACATCAGTTTACTAAACAACACCGGTGCCAGATCCAGATAATTCTGAAACACCTTCAGGGATGGTGACTCCACCACAGCCCTGGGCAACCTTTTTCTGTGCCTGACCACTGCTTTTCTAATATCTAATCCAAATCTCATCTGTCTCAGCTTAAGGACATTTCCACTGCAGACACAGTAGAAGAGACTGGCCCCCACCTCACTACAACCTCCTTTCAGGTAGTTGTAGAGAGAAATGCGGTCTCTTCTGAGCCCCTCTTCTCAACAAACCCAGCCCCTCAGCCACTCCTCTGTTTTCCAGACATTTCACCAAGCATTGTTGCCCTTCCTTGGAGATGCTCCAGAACCTCAATGTCCTTTTTAAAGTGAGAGGCCCAGAACACAGTACTTGAGGTATGGCCTCACCAATGCCAAGTACAGGAGGGTAATCTCTGCCCTAGTCCTGCTGACCACACTGTTCTTCATACAGGCCAGGATGCCATTGATCATCTTGGCCACCTGGGCACACTGCTGGCTAATACTGAACATCCCCAGGTCACTTTCTGCTGAACAGCCCTTGAGCCACTCTTCCCCAAGCTTGTACTGCTGCATGGGCTTGCTGGGACACAAATGCAGGACCCAGCACTTCCCCTTATTTGAACCTCATGCTGTTTTCCTCATTGAATCGCCTGTTTGCAGAGAGCAGATCAACACTTCCACCCAATTTTATGTTTCTTGCTAATTACCCCCCTGCTACTGAGGGTATACTCTATGATCAATAACTATTTTTAAAGGACCAGCTCTAAAACTGAGGCCCAGGGAACACCACTAGCAACTGAGACTGCCAACTGGATTTAGCTTCATTCACCTAAAGTCTCTGGGTCCAGCTGTACAGTCAGTTGTTTACCTATCGAAGATTCCACCTTCTGAAGTACTTGTAGCCATGAATTGCAGCACTCCAGTCTTGTGAGTCATCCCACTTGATTTCTGTGATGGAAACTACATCATAGCTTTCCTGTTGCACAATGGCCTCCAGCTTTTCTGGTTTGTTACACATACTGTGTGCACTGGTGTAGGTGTGCTTCAGCTGGGCTATTGATTACACCCCCAACCATGGTATGCTGCCCCTAGGCTCATTTCTAATGAGCCTGGACTTACTGCCTTCTGCCTTCAAACCTAGTGCTCTGATGAAGTCTGTATGGAGCTGAGGGAGCTTGACAGCTAAACTTCATCCCCTGCACCATGCAGTACCAGCACACTGGTTTCACTCCCTTAGTATTCCTGCTTTTGTTATATGTTCCCTCCACCACTCGGGTATTGTGGAAATCATGTATTCTCATTTTAGCCAGCACATCTGATGAAATTCTGGAACATTTTTTACAATAATAATTGCTCTTCTAATGGGAATTTAAATCAGCCATTTTGTGTTTGGCTCAGCAGCATATATAAATGGGCTGTTTCCATGAGTAGTATGGGACTAAGTAAGTATTTAAAGCATGGGATGCCTCAAAAAAATCAATCTATTTTTCTTTATCTGTGGTCAGTAGACATGTAGGTAATAGCTTTATTTTTCAGGCAACTTGAAGGTTTAAAATCAAAATAAATTCATGTGTAAAATCAAGCTCCTGCATCTATATTTAGGCATGTATATTTAGATTTGTAAAGCTATAAACAGAAAATACTTCCTAGAAAAGTTAGTGAGAGTTGCTTACAGCTCAGCATTTGAAAATTGGATCATATATCCTGATTTCTAAATAAGAGCCAGGAACTCAACTTCACCAGATAACATGTTTATAATGAGATAGCTTCAATATCTAAAACCTAAAGAATTATTAGAATGACAAGCCCCCTTATTGAATTATTTTTCTGCTACTAGCATGATTTAATTGCTAAGTCATCTCTGTGCATACTGTAGGTTTGGTGACAGCTTACTGGAAATCAGTGTAGAGATTAAAGTACTGTATTCTTAACCCTGATTATTTTGCATAACCCAAATATTCCTGCAGGAGTTCACGGTTAAGTTTATGAAATTAAAGGAAGAGATCCTCAGATACGAAAGGCCAGCTCTGCCACTTTTTAAGGGATGCTATCTGAACCTTTTATAGACTGATATGTAAGGAAGTTGTTAAATATCTGAAATAGAATGAATCACTGTTCCCTTATCCAGTCCATAAAATGACAATGTTTTCACAGGTTCTTCTGAAAATTCTGTTTCTCTCCCTTCTCTTCAAATATTGACCTTCAGCCATTACCTTCCCTTTCTGTAAATCATAGGTAGAACTCTTACTAAAATAGTTCTGGCAACCTCTCAAACTCGACTGTGCATTTTGTCTACGACCTGAAATTTCCATATCCTTTGCTGAATTTTGATAGGTTAGATATTTTGAAAAACTTTTTTCCCCTTTAATTTAGTGAAAGACTTACAGTATTTTCCATGGGCTGGAATGGCACAAGAGCTTTTTTAATTTTTTTTTTTGTTTCCTGTTCTCTTTTGTACTTCCAGAAATACAGATTTGTCAAATTTTAGATAGCCATTGAAAGAAAGTGAAGCAGTTTAGTAAGCCTGGTTTGAAATCACAGATCACCTTCCTCAGAGCACAGAGCTCTGATCATAAGGCTGAAGCCAGATACCTTCTTACTTGTTTTACCTCCTATCAGCTTTCAGTAGAGTACACTACCAGCAAGAAGGAAAAGGATAATATCTACATGCCCAATACCAAGCAGCTTTATGCTTAGGATGGCTCAGGAACAAGAGATTTATCCCTTTTCTACTTTCTTCTATATTTACCCCTAGCCTTTACCAAAAAATGTGGAATTTAGTCCTTATTCCTTTCTTCAAGAGGCATAATGGACACAAAGATACTTGCTCTGAGGGAGGTCCTGATCTACCTATGTAGACATCGCCCCTTCCTGATCAGCTCCAGATCTCTCCTCACTGTAGGTTTGATTGTGTACAGATGTGTATATTCACTTTTTATAATGAGTGTATTTAAATGTAGACTTTTTGGCTTACCCTCTGGAGGACATGGGTGCCATCCATCTTTCTTAACCCCTCAGGTTAATCTTTCACATTACTGGACCTCCCAAAGGAGCATAATCTTTTATACTCAAGAAAGTTGCCATGCAGAAATGGCAAACAGTGTTTGTCAGGAAGGTTTGGTGACTTGATGGGAACTGCTCTGGAATAATTTCCCATAGATGCTGGGTTCTGTGCAGCAGTGGAGAGTGCAGAGGGGAACTGTGAACCTTGGAAATGCTGGGTTTTGTTTGCAAATTTGGAAATACTCTTCTTTGCTTGTTTGCAAATTTGGAAATGCTCTGTTTTGCTGTACATCTGGTTGATAGCAGGAAGTCTGAAAGACTCACTGAGAATGAACTTTACACTAGTTTTGTGTTTATACAGTGAAGATGTGTCCTAGAAGCATTGAGGTTATCCTGTCCTTGTTACTGAGCACACAAATACCTATTTTTCTAGTGGAAATAATAGGCAACTATGTGGTGGCCTTGAGGTAAGAGATGCAGTTGTGTTTCTCAGGGCAATTTTTGCCCTGATCTCCACCCCCCACCTTGTACTCTGCAATTTTTCATGTATGTATTTCTTATGTAAGGAAGTTTCCTGGCCATCTCTGATATATATATTCAAATCTGTGAAGTACTTGGTACAATGTTAGTGGAATACAATTAGATTTCATAAAACCACTGTCAGCATTTCTCCTTTTCACTTTGGGCAACAGTAACAGCAAAAATTATGAACTTCTTCCACAGTTAGTTTCACCCTATTTCCTTTTTTCAGTTGTGGACAACACATACAACCCGTGAGTTTACCTTCTTCAACAATGTTAATATTTAAAGAGCTCTATAAATTCTCAAAGCTGGTATTGTAAAGCTGCAATCACTTTAAAAATTGCTTAGAGTTAAAATTAGTGGTGATGTTGTAGTAGGATCTGTGCCACATCCCAGGAACAGACTCCTGCCCTAACAACATGCAGTGTTAAATTAGGTGCAGTTTCTGGCCCAAAGAAATTGCATCTCAAGTAGACCAAGCAAGGGCACAGTAACAATATATAAGCAGTGTTCACAAATGCTATGATGCCTTAAAGTGTGTTTACTTCTTAATTATTTAGGAGGGATTTAAACAGCCAGGAATTAATCAAGCTGAAAGGTAGAAGCGACAAATTGGAAGGAAAGGCTCAAGTTAGCAGAGAAGAAAATGGAGGAAATAGATTGTGAGAAGCAGGAGGCTTGAGATTCTACAAGATATAAAAAAAGGGAAGGTGGAGTAGAGTCCAGCTAGATGAGTGAAATAGTGGAAAATAGCAAAATAGTCCAGAGATGTCACTAACCTAGAACTGGGCTGCTGAATCAGTTGTGCCTGCATCCGTGGGTCCTAGGAGCCTGTTGGACTGGAAACCCAGACCAGCCAGCTGCTTTGAGGTGAGAGAGCTCCCCCTCAAATATGAACAGGTTCAAGATCCTCCATAGAAGCAAACAGTTCACTCCTACACAGCTACAGATCTTGGAAATCACCATCCTTATTCCTTTCTCCCAACCCAGTGTTGTGTAGAAACCTGGGCATCTATGACATAAGAAAATACTCCCAATGTATTTCAAAGTAGCTTGCTCTCTAGTACCTGATATGCTGGAAGAGATACATGTTCAGTGATTTTAGAAAATGAAGTACTTGTTCATTCTTTCTGAGTAATGATAACTATAGATTTAGTAAGAAAATTAATAGATTATTATATAGAATTATATATAATATATATTATATAGTACTTAAATGTACTTAGAGTATTTTATACTTTGAAAAGTACAGATCATTTCTTTGATTGCTGTTTTCACTTTGCCAAGATTTCTGCAATTCAAACAGAGAAACTGACAGGCTAGAATTTTTAGTTTATTAGTCTTTCTCCTCTTAGGGTTACCAAGCGGTCTTTCTCATGTGAAACTGCTACAGTGGTTTGAAGATTAATTCTGAGGACTTTTGAAATTATACCTCTGAAATGCACCATGTTTGAGAGGGAAGCCTAGTGCCTGTTCCTGTCTCAGGATTATTCATGTCTTTTGGTTGTGGTAGTTTTTATTAAGGAGGAAGGGTAAATTCAGTCCTTGTTTCTAAATCCCCCCAAAATTTCACTTCTGAGATTCTGAGAAAGCAAAAGGTAGGTAAGTAAAATGAAAGAGCAAAGTAAATAGCCCAGATGAGCTGGCTACCTTCAACCTTTCTTTGCAACACTGTATAACCTACAGCACAGTTTGATACCTGTTATTAAACTGATGCCTTAAAAACCCTAGAAATAAAGCAACATGCTTTCAAGACAATATTAGTATAAGAGGTACTATAAAGGCTGGTCTTCATTGGAGGCCGCCAGGGGCAGATACAGAAAATGCATAACCCCACACAGTTTTACAGGTTAAGCAAATTAGCATAACTAGCAAAAATACCCAATTAGAGACAGAAGTTGTAAGGTGGTTCCCATTTTTCAGGGAAAAAGTGGTTCAGCCCTTTTCTAAATCTTTCCCCTTTACATAAGAATTAAACTTTGTTTATGAAAATGTGTCTTGAAGAGCTGGTTTCAACCTTGGCTCCCAGGAAGAACTGAGATAGGACAGAAGCCTTGGTTTGGAGCCTCTGGAATGTATTTTGTCCTTCTGCTTATCAGGGAAGGAAAAAGGTAGGGAAAGGTACTGAGGCTATCTAGGAGCTATATAATTATACAATAGTAGAGCTATGAATATATATTAAGGAAATAAAAACACAAAACGGCAAAATTCATTTCAGCATCACAACAACTTCATAAATGTCTACTCCTTTTTGGGGAGCTCAGACAGCATAGAAAAAGGAGAACAAGCTGCCTGCTTACTCAAGAGGCTTCCAGGAAAGCGAAAGACTAGAAGTCTCTGTGCATTCTGGGTTTAAGATTCAAGTATTTTTCCAGTCCCAATAAGTTGAGCAGAGCTCTTAAAAATGTACTGATTCAGTATGGTTTGCATTTTTTTTCATTCTCAGTTTTTCCAACCCAATCTGACCATTACGTGTGTCCTGCACAGATTTTCCCTGTCCTTGCATTTGTCATTGAAATATATTTGCATATAAAAGGAAGAGATCAGTGGATTATCAGGTTTCCTAGCTGAACAGCATTGGCAGCATTCATTTGAATATTTGGTAGGCTGAAGAGCATTTACACCTCTGAAAAAATGAGTCCTCCAGCCTGAAAAGTCTAGCCTTATGTTTAGAAATATTTGATTTAGATTGGTCTGTGGTCTAAACAGTAGGGGAAAGTAACTATGATCCTAATGGCATCTGGGTTTCTTCAATGCCAAGAGCATATTCCTGTTACCTTGTTTCACTTCCTGGTGGCTGTCTCATTTAGCCATGGCAAGCTACTGCCATTTAAATAGTATGTCCATATGTTATCCCTTCATAGCACCTAGCTTTATCAATCTGTTACATTTCCTCAGTATTACCAAGAATATTACCAGAATTCACAAGACTGACAATGCTTCCATTATTTGAGAGTATCACTGATACATAACAGTCTTTGTAATTTTCTACTGCTTGCACAATGGCAGAAATGTTTCCTGCCTTCGATAAAAATCTAAGGAAATGTTTGCTGTATGATTTCCTTACTTGCAATACTTAGGACTGAAAATAGTTTCATAAATACTTCATATTCTGATTCATTTTCATGCACATAGCTGAGGAAGAGAAAAAAGAATGCCAGGAATATTGTATGAGCAGTTACTCTTGTCAGATGAGAAGGGAAAATGGATTGAGGAAAATCTCTGGGAGAGAGTCTGGTTTTGATGAAACTTCTTGTTCAGTTAGAAGATAACAAAACCAGTTCTGACAGAGATAAGATTTGCTTCATCTGGACTTTCCTTAACACTCACTCCGTCTATCCCTGTATGACAGATTTTGGTCTTGTTTTTATTTCATCCAAACATGTTCCTTCTTTGAATTTTGATCTTAATTTTTTCATGTTTTAACAGTTCTTTCCTTTGTTTTTTGACAGACTGTCTTTGAGAGGAACTGTCAATCTGATGACTGTGCTGCTGATTTGAAGCTTCAGGGTAAATTATTACTGTCTGGGTGAGTAGGTGAACTTTTATTTTCTTTCTTGCACACTAGTATGCCATTCATTTTATGTGGAATGGCATTGAAAAGTCAAAATACAAACACAGATGTTTTAGATCCAGACTAGAAAGATGGTGACAGTGATGTCACCTTTAGTGCAAAAGGTCTTGAGATTTTCACAGAATCTGAACTCTTGTGGTGGTGGGCTCTGGTCACAAGAAGTGCAACACACCTTCACCTTAACAGTCACAATGGACAAAAATAGACAAATCAAACAGAATAGCAGAGATGGGCAAAGAAAGTAAAAATGCTTGCTCAAATCAAGAACCAATGTGGAACACGTAATTCTTTAAAGGAGATAAAATACTGTTCATGACATGGTAGGAGTAAAACTGCCTGCAGAAAAGCAGTTTGTTCTGTTGCATGTAAGGTTAAAAAAGCCCCTCTGAACATCACAAATTATCTTCAAACTGCTGTTTTTTGTTTCTCAACTTGTAGTTTTGCAAACTCTTCTAAATATTCCACCTTTCAAATTCTTGTTGCAGCTTGGGGATGGGTGTCTGATTTCACTTTCTTCTGCAATAATAGAACTCATCAAATAGACCAGAGGTGAAGTTTATGTTCTATATCTTGTGACTGGTGATCCTAGGAAAATGCTTATTGTTTTGCCTGGATGTGTATTCAATTTGAGGATAAATGATGCTAAAGGTGAAATTCACATGACTTCTGTTTCCTTTTTATTTTTCTTTCCAGTTTTTTTAGAGAAGGAAATGCTGGGTTATTTGTGTGCCAGACATTTTGCTATTTGATGGAGAATATGTGAAGTGCTTTGCTTTCAGGTCAGGAAAGAGAGTGAAAGACAGAAAAGAAACAACACAAACAAAATAACAAAAATAGAAGAAGTAATAGTCAAAGACATGTTTTATATAAATCTACAGCATGCTGTAACAGTACTTGGAGACAAAACTGAACCAGAGTCAAGTTTGAGAAGTTACGGACTTCTCCAGACACGACTGAAATCCACATGAATGTTTCGGGGCATTGGCTGGGAGCAGGGTTAGGTCTCAGACTACAGAGTCCAAGATTTGTCTGCAGTTAGTCTGGATACTTGACTCAAACTTTGCGGTGAGCAAAATATGTTGAGAGCTAGATATGTCTGTGTGGATTAGAGAAGCTAGTGATGGATTTTGTCCCCCAGCTGAGGAATAAACAGCAAGGGACAGATCCTAAAACTTGTCAGTCAGTGTATAGTAAACACTGCAGTTGGGATTGGACCATTAGGCTGTTTGTTTTTACAGCTGTTATTTTATCATGGCAATTTAAAAGTCACATCTGTCATAAGAGCTTAGGATATTCAAATACAGTTTCTACATTTGTATAGCAAAATATTCAACAAATGCTCTCAAATTTTCTTTACCCGGTGACAACCTGATGTCCTTTTCAAAAGAAACAGAATGTTGTCAAATCTCTGCACAGTATGGGCTTTCTTTAGCTAAAGGGCTCTGTAAGCTTCAGTTATTAAGAAATATAGCACAATGAATATCTCTTACAGAAACAGATTCTTGTTATTATTGCATATAAGATTACCAAGAAACATGCTATGGATTCTGATTTTAAACAAGTGCTGTCTTGAATTTTTCCAGCCTCATGTGTTTTACGCAAAATGATCCTATCACAATTTTTCCACATTATTCTTGATTATGGTAAGTCTGTGAGCAAACCAAATTTTTTTTTTTTTAAGAGTAAAACATGACTCATTTATTACTATCTGCACAAAACATTTGACTTCACTGTTAGCAAGTTTATCTTAATACTTTTGTTTAAGTAATCACCTAAATTTGGTGGACCTACACTTTGAAAGGATGCAATTAATGCTGCACAGATACACTGAATTGAAATAAACAGGATGTTTATAGAGAGGCAGTGGTAGGTTCTGTCTCTCAGGTCTGCTGCAGCTCTTAGAAAATGTCACTATGTGACACCCAATGTGGATAGGGCGGTTTGGTTAAGATGGTCTACCTTAGCTGGCAAAGGACTTTCTCTCCAAGAAAGTAAGTTGCCCAGATCTGAGAGGAATGGTGTCCTGTGCTACCTAATTAAAAGACAGTCAGCAGAGAAAAGGTGTAAAGAGTTGGTTTTGGTGGTGGAGAAAGCTGTGCAAGTGCTAGTGCTATTCAGCGTATTCATAAATCATATGGGATAATCTGCTAAAATTGAACAGCAAGATGATGAAGTTTGCTAATCCTTCTAAACTATTCAGAGCAATGAAAAAAACAAATGGAGTATCCTTTCATGAAGTGTGTGATTAATCTAGACTTTACTGTTTGGGATACTGTAAGAGCTAAGACTGTATATAGTAGTGAAATGGCAAATATAAATTCTGAAAGCTGCAGAAATATATCAGCAAAATGCCACTCTGTACTTGACTTGTTCTTCCACTGTCATCTTGTTTTTAGACATAGTTGGACACAGGGCTCTCTGCTACATGAACTGGCTGTCCTTACACACTTTTCTTAAATTTGTAGCATGTTAGAGTCAAAAGCTGTTCAAACTGTACCTTGCTATATATGGCAAGGTATAGTTTTGTTCACCACTATATATACTTTCAAATGCGTGCTGGTTACAGCATACACGTACATAGGAAGTTAGCTCAGATTACATTATCATCAAGAGAACTGTTTGCATTCTTGTGAGCTCTGGAACTGCACAAGCTACTGTGATACAGAGTTCACTCATGATGCATTTGAATCATTAGAATTACCCAGTTAAAAGATGGCATCCAGCTTTGAAGATATGAAACTGTGATGGTTTTAATGTTTACCTTTTTTGTGGGGGATATGACTGGGAGGAAACAGAAAGCAAATCAGGCTTGAAGCTTGAAAGTTACATAGATAGTTTATTCACACACACTAAAAAGAAAAGAAAGAAAAAAAAAAAAGAAAATGAAACTTCAAAACAGCCTTCCCTCCCCCCACCAAAGTTCACCTCTCACGAACAACATAAAGAGACAACCTGAAATTTCAGTCAGTTTCTCCATTTAAACATAATATTTCATCATTTTGGGAGAGCTGCTTATGACCTATGGATTCAAACACACACTGGCGTGTCACCTTTTAAAAGTGAATTACTTCAAAAGCAAAGGACTCTTCATCTCAAGGAACAGAGATATTTTCTTGTCTTTCACTAGAGTAGGAGCTTCTTTTCTCACTCTCTGTTCAAGCATCTCACAAAATCATTTCACTTAGTCCATCACAAACACCTTTGCTTATTTTTACAATTTAAACACTCTCGTCACCTCCCCAAATGCATATCTTTTCCATGATTTAAAGGGATAACTTAGTCCAGTCTCCATGGTTTACATTCAGAGAAGTCCGGTTAAAAATGTCTAATTCCTCAATCTGTTCTTCTAATAATCTTTATCAATTCTTTCTCTGGCTTTGTATCACGCTGTCTTTCTATGTTTTAAATCACTGTCCTTCTTTTCTCAGGGAAAGAATTGAAGTTATGAAAGCTTCACTTTGTTTCAAGAAAGAGTTAAATTCGGCTTAGCTCCTCTCTTCTTTTAGCTGCATGACTTAAAAGAAACGGTATCAAATTTTTAAGGCTGAGGACTATGATGGGGGGGCGGCGGAGAGAAGCATGCTCAGGAATGCTGATCTTTTTCTTCACTTCCTGGTCTTATCTGTGGACCCTGACTCAAAGTTGCTTTTTGGGGACTTATGGGTGTGGGGAGAGGGAGCCCATCCTCTTCCAGACCATTAGGATCAGCAACTCGGGGCCCAGGACACGGCACGACCATGCCGTGCTTGGCTGCAGCTTTCAGAGCCGAGAGAATTTCAGGGCTGCTGGGTTTTCTCTCTCTGCTTTCCTCTCTGCCCAGGAGTCACCAGAGGAGAGGGGGATGAGAGGAGGAGTAGAGGAGGAGTAGAGGAGGAGTAGAGGGGAAGAAGGGGGGTGGTGGGCTGCTGCCCTGGTAGAGCCGATAGAAGCTTGGAGGCACGGCCAGGCCCTGAGCTGACTCCTCCCCGGGAGGGGGAGAGCGACAGTGGCCTGACCGGCCCCTCCTCGAAGCGATATTACCTGTTCCATTGGTCGGAAAAAAAAAGAGCTTCCCAACCTTCCCAGGCTAATTTTAAACCTGAGAGTTTCCAAACTTTAGTGAGTCATGCAAGCTGCCAACATCTGCTATAACTTCCTTAAAGAAAAAAAACAAAAAACAACAAAAAAAACCCCCAAAAAACACAAAACCAAACCCCTCACATCTCTGCCAAGCTACCACAGAAACCCCAGCCAGTAACCAAGCACTATACAGACACTCACTCACTCCCCCACCAGAGGGACTGAGGAAGAAAATCTGAAGGATAAAAGATGGGTTGAGATAAAGACAGTTTATTACAGGAAGAAAAATCTATGCACACAAATGAAGAAAATGAAGGAATGAAGTCACCACTTCCCATGGGCAGGCAGGTGTTCAGCCACCTCCAGTGGAGCAGGGCCATCACACATAATGTTGATTTGGGAAGACAAATGCCGTCACTCCAAATATCTCCCCTTCCTCCTTCTTCCCCCCCACTTTATATACTGAGCATAATGTTATATGGCATCATCAACTGGGGTCACCTGTCCTACCTGTGTCTCCTCCCAACCTCCCATGCCTTCCCCAGCTTCCTTGCCAGCTTGGAAGTATGAAAAGCAGAAAAGGTCTTGGCTATGTAAAGTCCAGCTCAGCAGTAATGAAAAGTTCTCTATATTATCAACCCTGTGTTCCGCACAAATAAAAAACACAGCCCCATACCAGCCACTCTGAAGAAAATGAACTCTACCCCAGCTGAAACCAGCACACCTACATACCAAATGACTAATAGGAAAACCAGCCTCTGCTGGTAAGAGCTAACCAGGCCTGCTCTGATTTTAATTTTCATGGGATATTCCTTCTCTCCTGAAAACTTATTTGGTTGCCCTTAAATTGGGAGTATTTAATTTTGATAAATAACAACTAAACTGCCCAGGATGTTATCACTCAGTCTAAGTGACTACATAAATAGATGGCCATTTATCCAAAGTGCTAAAATCAAGCAAATCTGCATGTGTTAGGTAGAAACTTCACTGCTGTTCTAAGCAGATGTGATTGGGTTTGCCTTGTTATTTAATGTTGAAGTGTTGCTGCATGTGGAAGTAGTGCTGCTGGGCAAGCTGAAACCCTTTACTGTGAAATCCTAGAGGAGGAAAGGGTAGGACTTGTTTGGAAACAAGTGATGATAAAAAATATTAAAACCTTCTAACTTTATCTGGAAGTTTTTGCAAAGATACAGGAAGCCAGAGATGGGATGTGTTCTTCTGAATGTTTCTGTTACAGTGAAAATAGTCCTTAGTGACTGGGGTTAAAGACTAGGGTTACATGCTTTATTGGATTGAAGAAGTTAAGATACATTTATTCTGGAAAGAAAAAAAGGTTTGTTTTCAGTTAACAGATAGATCTCTTTAAGGTTTGTGCACCTTCATTAACATCAGTTTGCATGCAAACTCATCCCATCATCCTGAAGGGATTGCTGGACAAAGGAGCCAGGAATCTTGTTGCTTGTGACAGATGGTAAGCAGGGTAAGGGTCATGGACTGTGGTCTGGCTGGGAAAACCCAGAGATTTGGAAAAACCTTCTTGCGTAGGCAGTTCATGCTGCTTAGGAATGAGATGTGCTGACATGGTGTGCTCTTCCATCCTGGACTAGTTTGGATAAGGTCCCTGCTGACCTCATTTGTGCTGGCAGTAAGTCATATATTGAGGAGGATGAGAATGGATTTTCTGACCTTTAGAAATCCCTTCCAACCAGCTTTCCTTTAGTGTTCTGACTTTTCTTGAGGTAAATACTCTCTGTCACCTAAGCAAAATTGCTTCAACAAAATCAGACTTTCTTCAACATGGAAACATCTGAGTAGGGATGGTTATGGTCATGCTCCAGCACTGTGGCTGGAAACTTGCCAGTGGGACTCCATGCCTCTCACTGATGCTACCTCTGCCAGCAAGAACATGCAGCTTCACAAGGGAAGACTGGACCTGGCAAAGCAAACTGTGAGGATTGAACACTCTGAGACAGACGTTATGAGCTAGCATGTACAAACAGCTAGAGTGGTGTGTGCTAATATTGCTACAAATGTTCTTTCTAGTGGTTGGCCTGGACATTCTCATAGGGGTATGAGTGTTGCCAGCCTAAAACTACAGATGGTAATTAGGAATAAGGAAAAAGTAGCCATGGAGTGTGCTGGGGACTTGATGAAGGCAGTGTTAGGAGAAACTGAAGGAGCAGGAGAGAGGCATTTCATCTTTTCAGTCATGACTGTTCTCAAATCCATTTTTATTAAAGAATAAATTTGTGAAGTTTTGGCAGCATGGCACAGAAACATGACTCTGCCTCCCCTTCAACAATTCTCCAGTGTTGAGTCTTGCAGCTGTCAAAGGAGATGGCAAAATCTGGCCTTATCTATGCAGTTATACCCTGTGGAAAGTGATGTTGATTTCTAAAGGGAGAGACGTAAAAGTGTCTTAGTGTAAAGAATATATATATGTATTCTGTATGGGTAACTTTAATGACACAACCTGAAACCGCAAGAGAAATAGGAATAGAATATTTTGCAATAAACTTTTTTTTTTTTGACAATAACTTGGTCCAGGTTTCCTCTCCAGCAATTCACTACTGAAAAATAAAATGTTATCTTAATTATTACTGTCAAATATTTTTTAGTGTTAAAAATATATTTGCTACCTATCATTTGACTTTAATGCCTCATTCTGTTCTCTCAGCACAGTAAATGTCTTTTCTATCATGTTTCTACAGCAACAAGATGTGCTGAGGTAAACTCTGAAGTAGGTGTTTTGCAGAAGTTTAAATCTCCCTAGCCTTCAAAATCTTGTATCCATTCATTTGGTACTTTATGGGGGAGAAAAGCTCTCTAGTATTTTAAGAAGAATCTGAAATTGCTGAGGGAGGTCTTGTCTGACATACCAATGCAGTTTCGGCTCCTGAACTGAGACCTATCCATTTGACTGGCTCTGTAAAGGTGGTGGTAGTTATCAAGCCTTTTTAGGATGTAACCGAAATCAGGTGAAAAGTGTGAATACATCTGAGGAACAGTGAGGTTGTTTGAAAAAACAGACTTTCTTCCAGCCCTAATAAACAAGCTAGCTAAAAAGACCAGAGCAGAACAGATGGTTGCTTCCATGTGAGATACAGCTAAGAAGGAAATCCTTTATGGCTATGTAAATACACTAACAACCTGTGTGTTGCAATGAGAGAGCAGCTTTACCAAAAACAGTACAAGAAGAAAAAAGATGATGTTGCAAATGTCATGTAGCTGCTGTGTTCCAGCACAAGCTGTGTGTGTGGTATGTAAATTAGGTTGTAAGCATATGACTATGAGCCCCCCTGGATAGAAAATGCTGTAATAAATATTGGTATTCCCAAAAAGGTTTTTGACATGAGGTTACCTTTTATCCATCTAATGATAATGATGGAACAGAATTGCTTATCCGACTGAGTGCTTCTGACTGATGTTTGGCTATTAGGAAGAAGCAGGTTTCTTTTATGTGTTGGTTTAGAGCATCTTCAAAGGCCACTATTCATTAGGTTTAAATTGATGTTCTTCTCCAGACTGGCTGGGATGGGTTCCTGTATATACTGCTTAAAATTGGAATTTATTTTGAAATGTGAAATTGGGAGTGTGATGGCTTAGTGTTTGCTATTTTATATGTGACTAGGGGAACTCAAAAAGTGAAACAGGCTTATCTTAAAATTACAAAAGATAGTTTGTTCACACACATTAAGAATAAGGAATAAGAAAAGAGGAAAAGAAACAAAAACCAAATTAAAAACCTTCAAAACATCCTTCCTTCCCCTCACAAATATTCCCTTTCTTACTCACAACATAAAAAGACAAAACCTGTAACTTCAGTCAGGGTTACCATTTAAAAATGATCTTTCATCAGTTCCTTTAGGAAAAGAGTCTTTCTGCATCTTATGGAGATTACACTTCTACAGCAGCCTGTAAAAGCTCTGCAAAAACTGTGAGAAATCCTACCTATAGCTGTTTGCCCAAACACTGCACATAGGTAATAAACTGCTTATTGGGGGTATTGTTTAAGAATGCCTCCTCTGTCATAAAAACCAAAATTCTCTTCTATCTCCAAAAACAGCTTAGTCTCAAAACTAGAGATCTCTTTTTTTCCTAGGAACAAAGGGCTTCATATCACTTTTAACTAGAGCCATGCATACGCCCCAAACAGCATTTATATGTTACAGGGGAAAAAAAGTCCATTCACCATAAATACAGAAACGTTACAGCCATATAGGCCACTCCTCTTCCCCAATAGTCTTTCAATTCTTTCTTCACTGACTCCATTCCATGCTATGTCTTTTTATAGTTCAATCACTTTGCCTTGTCTTCACTCCGGGGAAGGGCCAGTGCTTTGCAAAGCTCATCTGCTGGCAAGAAAAGAGTTAACATGCCTGGGCCTGTTCTGATCACAGGGTGCCTTGCCGTGCAGGAGCTGCGAAGAATTCCAGGCCATGTTGCTGGTGGAGTTGGTGGATGCTTCCTTCTCCACCCCTCACTCTCATGGCGTGGGCTGCTTTCGCATGGGGCAGCAGCTATTGGAGGCCTGAAGGAGGGAGGGGAGGGTTGGGAAGAAACATCCCCCAGCATCAGCCGGCGACAGTGGCAGCTGCTGGGGGCCCTCCTCCCCGGCTGCCCGCTGTGATTGGAGCCACTGGCACGGCCGGGCCGCTTTCCTCCCTGTGGGGAGCACGGCCCCCATAATGCCCGGCCAGGCCAACCTGGCCACCCAGGGGCAGCAGGGCCCAGCCCGGCCACGCGGCCACCACAGCAGGATGTTACCTCGTGAAAACCCGGGGCAGAGAGACAGGCGGGATCCAGTCATTTGCAGCTTGAATAGCTTGTCCCAAAGAGTTGCCTACTGGCTTCTCAGTGGTCAGAACTACACACAATAGCCAGGAACTGGTCTGTGATAGGTGTTCATCTGTTCCAAAGATTTTAAAGTCCTGGCAGGGTCATATTCCATCTTAACCCATGACAGGGAGCAAAAGCCATAGGAAGCCAAAGGAGTGATAGGTGCATTTTGCAGAAATTTTCTAGTTTTTCCAAATTATGGGTTAAATTGAATTGAACACTTTCAAAAGTTCTCTTATGAAATGGGATTTTTGAGAAATGTCCTTTTCCAATTGAAAGGTCAAGTTTGTGGGTTGGGCTGTTTCTCCTTCCATTAGTTCCTCTGAAATTAGCCAGAGAAGGGACAAATTTCCAATCTGTCAAAAATTTCCTCGAGTTTAAAATGTTTCCATTTTAATGAAATAGTAATTTATGAAGAAAAAGTATTTTCCAGTATTATCTGGTCAGTTCCTCAGAAGATTTTTTTTTCCTTTTTTCCATATAAATTCCTTCTCTAACTTACTAAGGGATTAAGATTTTTTATGCCAACACTTCTTTTATTTCTGTGACCTCTTTTGTTTTATGCACAGCTCTGTATATGACAAGAAGGTAAATGATTTAATGTGATCTTTTAGGATGTAATATTGAAGTACTTAACCCAAGCCTCTCTGAAAAGAAAGGAGAGCGTGCCTCACTTCCAAACTTTGGGCTTACAACTCTGAAGTTCATAAGCATATTATTTATATTATTGAAGAGTGAATAATTTTGCAACTGCATAACTTACTGCAAGTGCTGTGTATAGATACAAGGACGAATATGCTCATGGACCTCTTAAATGAGTGAAAGGACTGTCTCTGGTTCAGTGGGCACATTATCAGATATTAGTGGCTGATTTGAAAAATGAACCTCAGAAGTTTCATACTGACTTCTCAAATTATTACAGAGCCTGAGGTGAAAGAATCCAGAAATTATAGATAAAAATATGTTTTGACAGCTTTGTCCAATTTGCTTTTCACCAGCACGAGGCGTAACAGCATAGAACATGTTAGTGTTGTAACAGTGCAGAAAATCAGTGTGTTCTGGAGGAAGGAGAAATAATATAAAATTTTGATCAGAAAGTTCCCAAAGGTTTTTGAGTGTATCTCATTAATACAGTAATGTTTACTAAAAAGTTAGTAAAGGTTGTCACTGATCATAGAGTTTTGCAAAGCCACAAAGAAAAGTTGCAAGCCTGTGGTTTAATGTGAAAAGCAAAGTTCTCTAATAAATTTGACCAGGCTCACACCTGAGCACTTAGCCTCCTTTGATCATACAATGGAAATTTGTTTCCAGACAAGCATCATGTTCCATAGTATGCCCATTGTGGTTTTATGCCCCTGAAGTGCATCTTAACAAAACAGTCATGATGAGGAAACATAATATCCTTTTTTGTGGAGCTTAATTATTTGCTCTGGTAATACCGGTTTTTCCCTTCCCCTTCATTCATGGCAGTTGAAGAATTTGTTTTCACTTATTGTATCTTTCATTGAATAAACACTTTCAACAATATTTCTGATGTTCTGTTTACCCCAAGCAATCTACCCTAAGTAGCAGAGCTGCTCAGATGAAACTCATATCTGTTTTACAAAAAACAACCAAATTGAAATTAGCAAATGTTATTGTTTAGCATTTCTAGTGCTAGAGAAGTGGTCCTGACTGTCAATGCCCTATGTGTATAAGGCTGTGTACACCAATATAGATAGTCCCAACTCTCAGAGCACAAATAAAGAGCCATGACTGCAGTCACATGCTGCCCACTGGTTATTTGGTTATATCCTCTGCTGTCCTAGCTCATGATCTTTTAAACTACCAAAAATGTTCTAAGGAGAAAAAAATGATGAAACATTGGGAAAATGGATATGAGTAGATTGCTTCATTTTTTCTCAAAAAGTCATACCAAGTCTTGTGCTGTAATTTAAGTGTTTTCATAATTTATAGCATAGTTTAATGTTATTTAAAAGTAATTTCCTGCACTGCAAAGGATGCAGTGAAAAACTGCTTACTACCATTTCATGTATATTTGTAATTCTGTTTGGAATTTAGCTTTTTTGGTGAAACTATGAAGCAGAATTATGATTTCTAATTTATTTATCTTTTATTTATCTGTTACCTACAGACACTTGTTAGTGAATTGAATGCTGATTTTGTGAGGCATATGGAAAACTCCCTTGTAGCTCATCTGGGTTAGATTTTCAGTTTTCTGAAAGGGTAGAGCCCATAATTAATCAGGATGTATTGCAGATTGCAGTGGGAGCATGATCTCAAAACATAAGTGAACGTTTTCTGTTGTTAAGGATGAATGGGGATGAAGAAGTGGTTTCTCAGTTCCCTTCTGGTTCATTGTGCTCATAGCTTCATAAATCTCTCCCAAAATAAATAAGCCCGGCTTGACAGTGGACAGTCCTCTTCCCTTTGAAAATAGAATGATGGAACCCATATGGACAGTAATAGAACTATCAAGTGATAAGTGTTAACAAATCATAGTAGTCCATATATCTAGTACAAGAATACAGATTCCCAGTCTCTATTTTCTAGTAGCAGGTGATGATCAGTCAAGAATATTGTATAAGCCAGGCTTGTCCCTTTTTAAACACTGCTTTTGTTTTGAAAGAATAATTTAACTGTATCTACTGGAGTAGGATTTTATTTTTTTAAACTAGATCCTAAAGAGATTGCTTTCTTATAATTTGAATTCATTGCTGGGCTGCTGTGTAACCTGGCCCTCCTTGTGAACATCTCAACATCAGTATTTTACTAAGATAGTTAAAGTCACTGTTGCTCTAGCAAACGAAGCATAAAGCTAACAAACCAAAAGCTTAACTTCAGGAAGCACTGTCATATATCAACCACCTCAAGAGGTGGGAGTTCTTGATAATGTACAGACCACAATGAGAAGCAGATACACTTCTGTTTTGCATTTGTAGTATACATCTTGACTGGTACAGATGTGCACGTATATGTATCAAAACATACATATATACATCGTCTTTTGTGATGCAGCTATGTGAACTTTTTCTGTATTACATCTTGAAACTGCAATATCTTGTAAGCCTGAGGTTCTTCATAGGTCACCAGGTAAATCTTCTTGCTGGTTTTGCGTGAGCTGTAGAGGAAATGTGCTGATGTGGGGATATGTTGCTTATCATGTTTGACATTTAGACATAGCTTACTCTTGGAGTATAATACCTGCTACTGCAAAACAAATTGCTGTAAGTAACAAAGTTGTACTGCTTCTAATGTTTTCTCTCTGTTTAACTGCCTTTTGACCTCTGAAAGTGATTGCTGGATAGGGCACTTATCTTGTCTCATCAGTGCTTAGCTGAGTATGGTTTTTAAATTGCTTATTGCACACCAATGTCCCAGGAGCAGAACAAGCAATTTAAGCTATCTAATAGCAGAAAATCTATTTCTGAAGGCATAATTTATATGGTAAACACATAGGTTTGCAGGATGACTTCATTAATTATCTAATTTCTAGAAATAGTATGGTATAAAGTGGTATTGATTCAGCTTCAAATTTCAGATATGTGGTCAACAATCATGTACTTTAACAGACCTCTTAAAATATTTTAACAAATAGGGAAAATACAGAGTTTTGATTCCTTTTTGCTCATGTCAGGCTGATATGTGCAGCTTCACCGACGTGCCTGATACCAGATATCTGTTGCATTTCTTTCTGCCAGTAGTAACAACTTTTTGTTTGCATTGCAACCTTAGGATGCTGTCTTTCACACATGGCGAGATAAATTTGTCCCAGAAGCACAGTAATGTTGATTTCAAGGATAGCTTGTAAAGATGGTATTTTGTATATGTGAGTACAAGGGTGAAAGATTAGATTAGATTAGATTAGATTAGATTAGATTAGATTAGATTAGATTAGATTAGATTAGATTAGAATTTCTGTAGGTGTTGCACCTCATCTTGCTTTCATGTCACAGTTTCATAAACCAGAGCAGCTTGATTCAGACCAAAAGCTGTTCCTGGAGTAAACATTGTGTGAAAACAGAAGTGGCTCTTTATTGATTCTTCAGTTCTGTTTGTAAAAGATTGTGAACGTCTGAGTGTAGTTGAAATTACTGATAATAATAAAAGGGCACCAGATTTCTGTAGGGTGATAAGGGATAATTTTATGCAGATGTTATCCCTTGTTCTATCCATTTTATTTCAAAACTCGAAGGCACACACGTCTGGGATTTATATCTGTTTTGTACTTAAGGGCAAGAAACTACACCTGGGGAAAAGAGAACCATTTCCAGAGAAGCATTGAATATATGGTAATTAGCCATAATTAGGAATTACTGTTTTTTCTATACCATGATAAAGAGTGGCGTGTGATGTGTGTCCAATTCTCCTGCCCTCTCCACCTCTTGTTTTCTACTCAGATACATTCATTTTTAACCTTAAAATGTAGGAAAAGGTAAAGCTCTGTGCCATATTCCTGAACATATATATGTATATATATCCTGTATATATATATATATGTTTATATATCCTGTAATATATATATATGTTTATATATCCTGTAATATATATGGAAACTGAAGAACTAGAGATAGCAGTCCTGTGCCAAAAAGGTGCTGGCACAAGCAGTTCTATGGCCATGGCCCTGGGCCCACCACCACCAAAAGTAAGTGCTTTTTTTCATACAGGGCATTTAGTTCCTTCCTAAGGAGGAACATTGGGAACATAGTTATTCGGGTTATTATGGTACTACTCTTAACCTGTGCTCTTCTGTCACAGAATCTTGGCTGACCACTCCTTGAATTCTCAATTATTTTTATTCTATCACATCATATTATGTACTACTCAGGGCACACTGTAAAGTCTCTGCTTGAGAACTAGATTGGGAAATACAGAGAACGATCATGAATGATCTGATGGCCTTAGTGTTAGTTTGCCATAGCTGGCTTAATGTACCTCAGGCTCTGGTGAGGTCTCTTTGCACCTTTGCTGGCATAGGCTTCAGCATGAGAAGGGGAAAGCAGAATCTTCAGTTGATGGAGAATAAGCCATTGTATCTTGAACATTTGGTCCTGTCCTTAGTCTAAATTGTCTGTGAACTTTCTAGAGAGAATTGCAATAAAATTCTTCTGAACACACATGTGATGAGAAGACAATGTAACAAAGCAGTGTAAAATCCAATAGCTTTGCTCCCTGGAGGGTTGTTTAAAATTTTTATTTGATTTATATTTGCTTATGGGGCTGCTACCTCTCCATTTTGCACTGGAATATGAAATGAATTCCCAGATCAACTGAGGATTTTAGCTTTTCAAGGGCCCTTGAAGTTTAAATATTTGCAAAATTCCTCCTGAAGTCAACTAATCCGGAAGCCTGCAATAAGAAAAACCAACAGAAGAAAGGTATTCAGGGTTGATGTAAAGAATCTGTGGGGACAAATTTAATATTTAATTATCCTAGTAACTGCAAGGACCAACTGCAGTGCTGGTTGGTGAAGGTAGAAATCAGTTTGGATGTCACAGCATCAGTGTTTGTTGATTAACACCTTTTACTGATTTAAAAGCAAAAGGTGGCATTCTTTAATTTCATCTGATGGAGGACAGATTGGACTTCAGTTGTTTGAAACATTTTTACCCATTTGCAGTCTAATTGACTGTAGTTGTAACTTCCACTTTTATTGAGCAGTTATGGTGATTTATCCATGTGGGTGCTAATTTGCTGTATGGAAAGAAAGGTTCCTAATACAATAGAGAAACAAAATATGAAATAGAGAAAATGTCCCTGCACATCATTTGAATGCAGATTATGCGTCCACTGACCTGTGTTAATAAAAAGCATCTTGAGGGGTAGAGAAATGAAGATTGCAGATCTTTTCAGTTTGTCTTCCTCAGTTGGTCTTTCTTCCCTCACTGATCATAATGCAGGGATGTGGTGTGGACATTAACAATTAGAACATTAAAGCATGCAAAAAAGATATTTGTTTTATCCTGGAATTTGCTTTCCTTTTCTTAATCACTTAAGAAGTTAATTAAATATCTATTTACATTTCATGTGTACTACCATTGTCAGTGAATTTAAAACCATGTCAGAAATTTGGAGCTTGATTTTTAGAATTGCTTGTTACTTGCAAGTTTGGATCATGTGAATGAAAGCTGAAAATACTTAGTACTTCTGAATTTAAAACATTTTTTTCTTTCCGTGTAAACACTGATAACTTGACATCCTTCAGGCATCTGTATGTATATGTTTACAAATGTGTTTGCCTATATATAATAAATACATATGTCTACAGTCTACCCAGAACTTTAAATCAGTTCATTTTTTTTGTGTAGTACCAAATATAACAAGATGGTAGTATTTTGTCCAATCAACTGATTATTTCTTGATATTTTCCCACTTCTTTTCTTTTTCATTTTTGAGTTTTTGTTTGTTTGTTTGTGGTTTTGTGTTTTAGGATTTTTTGTTTGCTTGCTTTTTTTTTTTTTTTTTGGGGGGGTGTGGTTTTTGATGTTTGTTTGTTTCTTTGTTTTAGCCTTTCTTCATTTATGTGAGCAAGGTTACAAAGATCATATTAAAAATGTTGGCAGCTTTGTAGTTCTCATACATGAAAATATAAACAAAAAGGTAATTCCTTGATTACATTTCTTAAATTGTTTGACAAGCCTTGTTGAGATGAAGGGGTGGCTTTAGTTTGTTTTCTTGTTTCTGAAGAGTGACAACAAATTCTTTAGTTGACATATTTTGATTTGGCAGTTAGGGTACTTAATGTGTGGCAGGTGCTGGAGGAGGAAGGCACCAGGCTGGCAACAGCTGTTCCAGCACCACGGCAGGCTTCTGCACTCGTGACATTACTCTCTTAAGCAGCCAACAGGGCTTGGAAGCTTCCCTGTAAATGGGGAGACTTCTAATCCTCTTCTCACTGCAAGTGAACCTGATTCATTCCAGATGTACACAAATTCAATTACTCAGCTGCTTTTTTAAAATGGGACTTACAGCACCATCTTAGAGGACTTATGGCCTTTCAGAGGGAGAACAGAACTCACCTACCAGCTTAATATCTGTGAGATAGTGAAATTCTTTTGAGTTTATTAGTGTGTGAATTTTGTATAGGAGCATCTACAATGTGCTTTTTAAAGTGCGTTTTCTTTCTCTGTTGAGAAAAGTGTCATTTTGGTATGATATACTTTGAACAAGAGAGTGGTAACTTTTGAAAGGAGTAACACAACTCACTGGTCTTAATTTTCAAATTATTTTTGTGGGGTCAGTTTTAAGTATGATTTTATTATGAGAATTTTTAGTTACTCATTAGGAAGGAGAGTATTCTCAATTGTCTTCACTTTATGTTAAATATTAAAGTTTACTACTACCAATTTAGAGAGCATTCTGTAGCATACATTGCATTTAACATCAACTCTACATAAGATAAAGAGATTATAATGTTCCTTTGCTTACTGGAGTGATATGCCCAGATTCTGCTAATGAGTATAGCAGATGCTGATTAAGTTTTAAAGTGATTGCAAGAAGTGACATTATAAAGTTCACAAGAAAAAATTCACAGTATTAAATGGTTAGGGTTTTGGGGTTTTTTTGCTTCCAAGTATGCACTTTTGATTATTATTAGAAAATCCCAGCGGATTGTTTAGTATCTTCATAATTTGTCTGTCAACAGTAAGTGTTGAAATTGGTGCCAAAAGGTTAAATGCTTTCAAGTATTGCCATATAGATGAGCCATTAATTTGGTACATAAGGAGCAACAACTCAATTTAGTTTTGCGGTCAATCCTGTACTACATATACTTTTGCAAACCTTTAATTGCACTGATAATTGATTATGAGAATAAACTAATATTTTGAAAGCAAAATGTCCATTTATCAATACGATTGGTCAGTGTATGCAGCTGATTTTAAGTGTGAGAAAGCAGACGCACTTCCTGGATATTTATATCTTCCTCATAATGTTTATTGTCATTGAACAGTAAGCCATAATTTGGACTTAATAAAGTAAGATTTAAATACAGGAAACAAATACGCTACAAATATTGTTGGCATTACATGGTGCAATCACAATCACAATCCACAGCCATCAGCTTTAAAGCCTGAATCTAGACCATCTTCTTCCAAACTTCTCATTCACTAGAGTCTCCAGCTGATTTGGTACGTATCATCAGAAACCCATATTTAGAAACTTATTGATAAACACAGGCAGATGGAGTCCAGTAAGCTCTGCCTTTGGACATCTGATACAGCTATGATTAGCAGAAGATGCTGAACAGTTTATAAACACTGCATTTCCAGAAACTCCACGTTTATGCAAATGCCCATGCTGCAATAACTTCAAGAAGGCTGTCAGAGGAGGACTGGTAGCAATGGAGGGTCAGACTGCCTTAAAACACAGCCTGCACACCAGCCATCTTCAGAGAATTGCTGATAAGCAGCAGTGTGGTGTGTGCCAATGTGTATGTCACTGGAACAGCTGTTCCTTTATAGAATTTGGGTAAATGAAAAGTGGTTCTTTCTTACTTTTGGGCTGGCTGTACTCTAGAGGAAGTAATTGCGAGCATCTCCCTGCTATGTGGCTGGAGTTCTGTGTCCTTTTCTGACTAGCTACTCAGTGTTTTCTTTGACACTGCCTCTGTTTCTTCAGGATGTGTGAATGGTCTTAGAGTACAGTTATGATAACTACCAAATTTAATATTTGGCTATTTTTGCTAATTTTTAAATGAATACCTGGTATATTTCATATTATCTTTTAATGTTATTTCTAAGACCTGTAGATCTGTGCATTGATACTGCATATCCTTGTGATTTATTTTTAGCCTTTATTCCTACTTGTTAGCTCATTTTCTGAAACAGCCTAGAAGGATTAAATGCCAAATAATAAATGTGTGTGCATGAATATATATTTAGCTCTATGTGTGCATATCTGTGTATGTAATCTGTAATGCCATATTGCAACAGTGTGTTGATTTATTATACATAGCTGTTACCCTTGATATTCCACGTACAGAAGGTGACTGCACCATGTTAGGTCCAGCATAAACACCTAAAGAAAGATTATTCACATTCAGTGGTAATTTGTTGCAATTTCCACACATTTTTTTCATTTACATCAGTTTCTGCATTTTATTTGAGCCTATTTTAGATTTTTCTATCTATAGCATAACCCTGAGAAGATTTTTTAGACAGTTTCTAGAATAAGTCTGAATTATTGAGATACAAACTCAAATAGCTTGTGTATTTAAATGCAGTCATAATATCTTGCAGTTGTTGAAATTTCCCATCTGATTACAGTTTTCAACTAATTTATTATCACAAAAAGTAGGGTGTGTGAAATAGTTTCATGTGGGAATCAAGGGGTTTTCCTACAGTCCCAAAATACAGTGTTAGAATCCTGAGTCAGGAGCTGTTCATTCCTAGTATGGGCCTCTGCACTGTGCAGTACAGCACATTCCTGAACTTCTGACTGCTGAGCTTTTAAACAGTTGAGTTGTAACACTTCTGTAGCAGGAAGAAAGCAGGATCAGAGAGTGAAAGTTGACCAGAGTTAAACCAATGTAACTGTTTCTGCCTACAGTGTTGATGACAGAACTGCCTACCTGGCCCTGGGAGCAGTGAGGAACATCTCACTTAACATTTTCATCTCCAACATTGGTGATGATGCCTACGACACCAATGTTTTCTTCAATTTTTCTGGAGAGCTCTTCTTCATCAAAATGTGGCAAAAGGTAAGAAAGGCTAATCTCACTGTGAGCAAGTCTCTTAACTTCAAATCAATTTAATTACAAATTAAGGATGGACTAGAGGATGGCCTAGTCCACACCACTGAGACATTTGGAAGTTGTTTTTGGTTATGCTGGACTTTTAATTTCTTTCACGCTTTTTAATGAAATTTTCCCCTTCATGGATTGGGTATGTATAGATTACACCTTCTGTATTTCTGTAGAAGACACATGCCTGTTATTTGTAGTGCACTAAGGAAAAAAGAAGACAGTTTGATGGACATATTAAGAGGTAGAGGGAGACTGGTTAGAAACTGATAAAATACTAAATGGCACCAAAATCCAAAGCATAACTTTCGTTTGAGGTTGTCACACTGCACCCAGCAGTCCTGGTTATCTCTTGACCTGGGCTTAAAGACTTTCTTCTTGTTGAAACCAAGATACAAGGCTTGTTCTTTGCTCCTGTCCTGGTGCAATTTTGGATTCTGTCCAGGGCATATCACTAAATCCAAGAGGTCAAGAGTGCTTTTAATTTCACCCACATGGAGTCACGTGAATATTTTCAGTTTTAGTCTCTTTTCATTTAGATACAAATACTTGGATGTTTTCATTAGCAGGAGTTAATACAGAAATAAAGGTGTTGTAATGCAAACACGAATCAAGCTTTTTGCAAACTGATGGCTGTGAAAGCTTTTTGAATGTGAGTGATGTGACAATAATTGTGCAAAATCGGAGCTGTATGATTGTGACAACATTCTCTGTTTGTTCATTTTTTTCAAAGTTGTTTGTCTCTCTTCTAGAGCTTTGCTTTGCAAGCCATAAGAGCAATATTAAAAACAGTAATATAAAACCTATTGCAAAGTTCAGTAACTTGGTCCACAGAAGAAATGAAATTTTGCCATTATTTGTCTTGTTTTATGATAGGTTTAAATTATTATAATCCTCTTTATAACACTGCATAATAAAACCCCATAATTTCTTATGCATGTTAATTCTCTTAGTGTTCAATTTTGACTGCACAGTTGCAAGCCTCAGTGAGTTGTCTTTTTATTGTAAACTTCATTTTCAGATATTATGTGCTGCAAGTGTGCAATTCGTTAGGAGGGAAAATGCAGGGGGATAAACTAGAAATCCCTATGCTAATGTACAACTTCTCTATAGTGAAAGTTTTATGGGAAGACTTTGGGGAGTCTGGCCCAGTTCTTGCTGAAGTCGGTGAGAGGGTTTCCATTCCTTTCCACTAGAAAAGAAATAAAGCTTGATGCATGTTCTTTTAAAATATTGTTGTCATATTTTTTATTGTTTGAATATTTTACACATACCAAGTAACTGGAACATCAATTGCCTTCATCATTTTACCTAGCCAACACTGTGAGGAAGGAAGCTGATGTGTTGTTTCCTGTGATATTTTACCTTGAACTTGGCTCTATAGAACACTTGAAAACATCTGTGCTAAGTGCTGCATAGAAAGAGCAGTTTCTAGAAGCAGCTGACATTCTAGTATTATCTCGCTACTCAGTGTATTTTCTTCTAAGAGAAGGTAGTATTTCTTTAAAAAAAAGTACTGTACACAACTTCCTCAGGTCTTGTAAACAGCATCAAAGTGTAGTCTGCTATTATTCCTGCTGTTCCAAATGTTCTTATGATTAATTTCATAGGGTTTGGATTTTTTTTTTTTTCTGATATTTATTTAATTATTTCAGTAACAGTTTTGGAAAACCAAGGTACAGGTTATTTTACTTTCATTCAGGTTTTCCTTTTGGTCTAACTAATATGTCATTGGCTTCATCATTTTTTCAGGTGGGACACTGGATAATGATCTCATAGCCTCAATTACAGTGTCATATTTTCCCTAAGCTCTTTGACAATGGTGGATTTGTGTTTGGTTTTTTTTTTTTTTGAAAAATATCACAGTTTCCATGTCTCATAACCTACTCCCATCCTTTGACATTTGTAGGAACAGCTGAGCCAGGGTGGAGAGAGAACTCTGGAGTCCCAGGGCAGCTCTTGGAACATGTGGTTTATTCCATGGGTCATGGGGTGAAAGAGCTTTTGCTTAAAGCTGCCAACCACAGCTTGAAGCATGCCCGAAAGAGAGGGAATTTCCTGTTACAATACATTTTATCTTCTTCTGTGTTGAATATTCTAATTTACAGTAACCAACCTGTACAAAACGCAGATCCTATAGAATTTACATACAGCCTGTACCTAAGTATCCATTTTTTTGGTGGTAAATGGTGGCACATCCAGCTAGAGGCCAGTCACTAGTGGTGTTCCCTAGACCTCAGTATTGGGACCGGTCCTGTTCAGGATGATGATCTGGATGAAGGGATCAAGTGTACCCTCAGTAAGTTTGTGGATGACAGCAAATTAGGAGGGAGTTTTGATCTGCTGGAGAGTAAGAAGGTTTTGCATAGGGTTCTAGACAGGCTGGATTGATGGCCTGAGAGCAATTGTATGAAGTTCAACAAGGCCAAGATCCAAGTTCTGCACTTGGGTCACAACAACCCCATGCATCACTACAGGCTGGGGGAAGAGTGGCTGGAAAACTGCCCAGAGGTAAATGAGCAGGTAAATGAGTGTGGGTGCTGGTTTGACAGCAGCTGAACATGAGCCAGTGTGTGCTCACGTGACCAAGAAAGCCAATGGCATCCTGAGATATATTTGAAATAATGTGGCCAGCAGGACCACGAAAGTGATTGTCCCCCTGTACTCAGCACTACTAAGGCCACATCTCAAATTGTGTTTCCATTTCTGGGCCCTTCATTACAAGAAAAAGAACATCCAGAAAAAGGTAACAAAGCTGTTTGAAGGGTCTGGAGCACATGTCTTTTGAGAGGTGGCTGAAGGAGCTGCAGTTGTACAGTCTGGAGAAAAGGAGTCTCAGGGGTGACCCTATCTCTCCCTACAGCTACCTGGAAGGAGGTGGAGGTTGGCCTCTTCTCTCAGTTAACCAGCAACNTTCTGGGCCCTTCATTACAAGAAAAAGAACATCCAGAAAAAGGTAACAAAGCTGTTTGAAGGGTCTGGAGCACATGTCTTTTGAGAGGTGGCTGAAGGAGCTGCAGTTGTACAGTCTGGAGAAAAGGAGTCTCAGGGGTGACCCTATCTCTCCCTACAGCTACCTGGAAGGAGGTGGAGGTTGGCCTCTTCTCTCAGTTAACCAGCAACAGGAGAGGAGGAAATGGCCTCAAGCTGTGCCAGAGAAGGTTCAGGCTGGACATCAGGAGAATTTCTTCACAGTTGTTAAACATTAGAATGGACTGCCTAGGGAGGTGGTAGAATGCCCATTCCCGGAGATGTTCAAGAAACAATTGGATGTGGCACTTGGTGCCATGGTCTGGTCAACCAGGTGGCTTTTGTACAAAGGCTGGACTTGATATCAGAGGTCTTTTCCAACCTTAATGGTTCTATGATTCTATTCTATAGTGGAGAAGTGTGTAGCTGTACATTAATGCATATGGGAATGGGTCATAGAGTCAAGCCTGCCCAAACAGCGTTGTTGAAATGTGGCCATCTTCACAGTGAATGAGGGTCAGCTCTCCTAGGAGCTCTATGGGGATAATGTATCTTGGTGATGTTTCCTTTATTGTGTTCTTGAAAAAATTAAGTTCAGCAGTTCTCAGCAAGTAGGGAAAATAAATATTTAGCTAGTGTAGTACAGTGAAAGTCAATGTAAGTCTAATTGGTCTGTTAAAATGAGGATGTGGCAGCAAAGGAGGTAGAACTTCTCAGAGTGGCACCAGATCCCCATTTCTCCTTACATTTTCACCACCTGCCCTGCACATCACTTAGAAGATGGAAGGAACAAAAACATGATTGGTTTTGTTGACTGGTTCTGAAAATTGTTTTGGGGCCTAATCACTTTAGCTGAATGAACAATTTATGCTGCATCTTCAGCTTCTGACATGCTGTGCTTTAAAAAATTGCTGCAATAGCTTTTCACCAGTTAAGATAAAAGTTTATGAGAGAGAGAGTTGGAAAGATCTAGTAAATAGGAAAGTTTTTGTCTTTTCCTTTTTGCTCAAGTATTTGTTGTGTTGGCTGGGATCAGTAAGCTATCTGTAAAATAGGTTCCATGCAGGGAGAAGGAAGAGGTAAAATGCTTTAATTAATAATACAGAAATAGCTGTTTTCTCAAAATAAGGAGCAAATCCAAGATGTTTGAAGCCAGGCTTGCTGGATTTCAGGGTGGGATGTGCCTATAGCATCTACTAGTGAGATCATGGAACAGGACAAAAATTTTTCCCTGATGTCAAAGGAAACTTTGTTTTTCCATCTAATTCTTTTTATCAAACAACTGTTGAGGTTTTCCAACCCCCTTTCAAATTTATTTTCTGGTAATGAATCAAAGGATTGATTTATTATTAGAAAACAGGTCCAGATGCCCTACCACCCCACATCTTCATATGCGGATTTGGCTGTGTGAATGTCAGCATACTCAGGTATGTAGTTTTGCTTGCTCATTAAGCACTGGGATGGAGAGGGTCAATTGGTGAACCAGCAGTTCACAGAATTTATAATGTGTGACATTCATATTTCTTGATGTGGTTTGTTAGGGAAATATCTGTGTGTTGAAAATAAAGGAAAACTTTCAGTCCTTGTGACATCTTTAAAACAGACCATTGCATTGCACACATAACATCCTATTATTCCATTTTATAATTCACTTTGATATCCAATATTCTTTAATAATCGCATTCAAGAGGTAAGATAAATAGTAGTTTCATGACAAGGTCTAGATGAGCAAGTCTGTATTGAGTCTATAACTCCCTCTCTGTAATATTTTTTTCTAACTGGTAATGATTAACATTAATTTTTACATTATAGTTGCCATTGATGCTGGTTTATCATTGACTAGGCCTTCATGTTAATCACATTATCTCTTGCATTCCACTTGTGTTTGGAAATTACCTACAAGAGAATACATATTTGAGGTTTAAGATCCAGAGCTGTTATGTTAAAAGAGTAAAGCAATCTTAATTTCTTTCCATCATGAACATTTTTTTCCTCCTTTTGAGTGATTCTGCCACTCACTTTGCTTTGGCAAGTGGAGAACTATACACAGAAGAGTTTCTGACCACAAGGTGCTTGCTTGAAGTTGCCAAGTAAAGTGAAACAAAAATCATGGGATTTTCACTCTGAGAAGAGAAAGTCCTTGAAATGCACATGAAAATATTTCCTAGACCCATGGTTGCTTTTTAAGCTACAGCCACCTGTGCTAACTACTGCAGTCTATCTTCAGAGTTACTATCAGTAACAGGATGATTTTTTCCCCAGCTTGCAATGTATACTCACAGCTTGTGAGAGGCACTGTGACCCTCCCATGTAGCCTGGTGGCACCACTGAGTGCTATCTCCACTGCCTAGGAAGCTGGCCTTAGAGAAGCAGTGCATCCCAACACCATGCACAACTCTCCCTGCGCTTCCCCCCTGTCCAATCCCTGGGTTGTACAGTACTGAAAGAGTTGGGAACTGATGGCAGTGGTTGTTTGAAGGCTTTGTGCGTTTGGAACTCTTGAAACAGATGAGCAAAAGAAGAAAAACCAAACCCCAAAACTGTAGGCTCAGTTTGTGAGATACTGAGATTTCCAAGCAAAAGTGAATTCCTGATGCCTTTGGCATTGGATGTGGACTGATGGAGTCAGGAAAGATCTGTGCCTGGCAAGGTTCACCCCAGAAACACAGAGGAAATACTATCTGCTCAGTTACTAGAGAGTACTGCTGACAAGAGACACAAAGCAGACATCAGACTGCTAGTTATTTAAAGAAAAGAGAGGCTTAAAGGGCCCTTGAGGATGATAATCAGAGCAACTTTTAAGAAGTACCTGAAGTAGGTAAGACACACCATTTTAGTAATTTCAGATGATCTTGAATTATTGTGTAGTGTCATTGTAGTGGTTTTGGTTGGCCAATCAGTTTCCCAGCCAATGCACCAATTAATGTAGGGGATCCAATGCTGGCCAAATACCAGTGCACCCTCTAGAATGATTTACTCATTTTCTTCTGCGAGATAATGATTAAAAGGAGAGCAAGACAGGCTCAAAACTTAAAAGGGTATAAAGAAAACTTAATATTAACAGAACTAAAAGAAAAAAAAATCACAAGAAATCAGAATAAACCTTGAAAACACTTCTCCCCCCACCTCTTTTCTTTCCCAGTGACAATGTAAAGTTGGGAAAATGTAAAAAAACTGGGACTTTCAGTCAGTTTATCACCTCTAGAATGGTCTTTCTTCATTTCTCTTAGGGAGAGGAATCTCTGTTGCCATGCTATGGAGAATTTTCTACAAGAAACTGTTCTCTCGTGGCTTCAAAGTCACAGCAAATCAGCTGCCCAGGAACGGAAAATCTGTCCCCAGTTTGAAAGTCCCCCTGTGCCTTGCAGTTTTCCCACAGCTGCTTTCATGGGCCATGTCAACTTATGGGGCACTATTTTAAGGATGAGCTGTTCTAGCATAAAAGCAAACATTCTCTTCATCCATCCCTGGAAAACAGGTTTTCTTCTATTCCTAGGGCAAGGTTCCTCTTCTGTCTCATTTCCCTCTGTTCAAACTTCTCATTGGATCACAGTTACGTCAACATCTGTCTGCTTCATCATTGGTGCTTCTGTTCTGGTTACAACACTACATCACCCAGTGCATTCCATGAGTTACCAGGAAAAATCTGATATATCAATCATATCTTCACCACATCCTCTCAAGAGAATTTCAGCCCAAGACTAAGGCATCTTGTCATTCTCCTCACATCTGGGATTTGACTCCTTTTTTACTGACCTTGATGCCTCTATGTTGTTTCTCTACATGTCTTCACTCTTTCCTTTTCTCTCACTCCGGAGAGGATTGATGTCTGCAAGTTTCATTGGTGCACCCCAAGAGTTAATATCTCGCCCGGGCCTGCGGATGGCCATGCAATCTCTGCTGGGCAGCTGTCGGTTGAGGCTGCACTGGGGGGCAGCTGTACCAGGATCTCAGGGGGCTGGGCCAGAATGGCGATGTCTGCCCTAGCTCCATGGCTGTCCTCCGGCCCCTGCTGCACTCAACTCCAGCTGCGGGCTGCTCTCTGCACAGGGCACAGAGCCGTATCTGTTCTCAGCTGCATGGCCTTTCCATGGCATCAGCAGAATGGCTCAACGGCTCACGACTGGAGTGGAGCACGGCTTGGCTCCACCCGAAGCTAAGCATAGCCAGCCTAGCCCACCGGCCATGCTTGGAACTCGGTTTTGGCAGAATCACAGCTGAGTGGCGAAGGGAGCCCAGCCCGGCCAGCACTGCAGCAGAGAAGGGCCCAACCCGGCCCGGCACCTCAGGCCAGTGGCAGAGGGGGGCCTGGCCAGCATGCAGTTACCTGTTCAAGGTCGGGAAGCAAATGAGAGCTTCCCGGGATTTGTTCATTTTTACATGTCTTCACAGAGGCTTGTCCAGCTTTCTTAGTGTTTTAACAATGTGTCAGTGTTCAAACCTAGACAGTTGACTGGTTCTGTTAGGTCCAGAGGAAGCAGTCCTCACAGAGGACTTCTGTAACTGATGGATTTTCTCTTTAACTAAAAACCAAGCTGTGTTAAACCATGACAGCCAGTCAGTTCCCAGTCAGTAATACCAATAATCCTCTTTGTGTTCTTGCAGTTTTAAAATATCCTACGAAACATTATTTTAGAAGAAATTGTGGTATCTTTGGAATTTTGTGTTAGAACAACTAAGCTGTATGCACTTGAGGGGGCCTCCAAGATTAAATTACTCTGAGCTGTACTTGTTGTCAGTCGTAAGGAAACTCAGTCAGAACCAGATTTTTTATTTGAAAAAAATCCCTACCTCTTATGAGCTCAGGCATCCCTAATTGCACTGCCTATATGGATAACTGTGACCCACATTCTTTTGTACCTCAGTTGCGGTAGAAAGAAAGTACATTAGTATGTTCAGGAGGTGGCTGTTAAATTAATTGGTACATCTTTATATCCTTGAAGCCTCAGTGAAGGCATTTAGAGAACTGCAAGGCAGGGAGAGGTAAGTAGGAGCAAAATAAAAATTTTGCTTTCCAAACCCTAGAGAAACCCATGAGTTGTTGATAGCACACCTGAAGGGCTTAGACCAAGATCATGAAGAGTGATTTGAAGGAGCCATTTCAAACATCATCAAGGAGATGAGTCTTTATTTTAGGTTCCTGACATGTTTGTTCTACCCAGCTTTGCAAGCCACGTGTATAGGAAGCAGATTACCAGCCGTGAACAGACGTATGTTTTGTGATATCTCCCAAGAGTAAGAAATTCTTAAAATGCAGGTCAAGTCTATATAGTTGTCCTGTTATGTGGAACAAAACATCCAGATGTTCATCTAAACTCTTATTTGGGAAAGTATTCCTTCTCACAAAAACTTTACATTGAAATTACTGTGGAATAAGTATGCCTTTTAGTCAAGGTCCGTGATGAGAATAAAGAACTGTACAAATTTAGCAATTTTTCCCAGTGTCCAGTGTAAGCCCCTACCTTTGGTGCAGGTCAGAGAATTTCCAAATAGCTAGTGGGGATAGTTATAAAGTCTATATGTCAGAGAGGATATAGTAGGTAGATGCATAGTACCTAAGTTTTGAATCTTAGCATAGCATGAGGTGGACAGTGCAAGTAGCCCTCCCTTGTGATATTTTCTCAGGATATTTGTTTTAAGACTTCTTGGATGAGGATACTGTTCATGATCCTCTGTGGTGTTAAGTGCACTGGTTCACAGACAGGCATCATAGAACAAGAAAACTAATAACAAGGAAAGCAGAAACAAGTGTGTACTCTGTCAAGAGATACAGGGCTCCTTGGAACTCACTCTTGTCATTCTGCTTTTGTATCCTTTGGAAAACATGCAGCATCACAAGAAAAAATCCTAGCAAGTTAAGTAAATTTTCAACATCTTCAAAACAGGAGTGTTCTGCCAGCATATTATGAAGACTTGAGAACATTTTCTCATCAGTTCCAGAATGTATGCACTAGTAGCCAAGATTTGCGAGGAGGATTTTTTTTCAATTTGAACAACAATATTAAAAGATCTTTAATTTGAGTATAGCTAGGGAAAGATAAATATAAACTGCTGGCAAATGTATTTTCTACCAATTAAAAGGGAGGGGGGTTTTTCCCTTTAAAAAAAATACAGATTATTTTAATAATTCCTCAGTGAAATTTCAATGCCTTTCATTGGTGGTTTAATCAAAAGTTCCTTAAAAAAGAACAGGTAATCAGAGGAGTTTTTAAAAGTATGATGTGAATATGGCACAAATAGTCAGCAGTATTCAGCACAATACGGAAATTGCCTTAAGTTCAGAAATTAATATAACTTTCTATTGAGAGCCACATCTAGCATATCCTTTTTGCATGTTTAGTATTGTTCTGTTGCATCTCCTCGACACTGCAGATGCAGTATCTACTTGTAGGTTGTGTGCTTAGAAAAGCAAAGAGCTGTCAGGTCATAAATGAGTGCTAGAATAGTTGAATTTACACCTTCTCTGTGAGAACACTGGTGGATGCAAAATAACACAAATGACCTGTACTTTTCTGAATGTTTGCTTTTTCTGGTCGTCATAATATGGTAGAAGATAGATAAAATCCTGGCATTAGAGTACCAGTGTTGAAGGGCAGTTAATGGACTGGGGAGGATTACTTAAGGAGATGTTTTAGGCAAGGAACTTGCTACCAGTCATGGGTGGAGATGAGTTGGGAGAAAGTTGAAGAAGTGAAAACTCTGGATTGGTGCCAAGGCCAACATCAGTTCAGAAGAGTTGTTCTACCTTTGGGGAAGAAATGAATGATGCTAAGAGTGGGAAAAATAAACCCCAAATATATTATATGAACTGCCAGATCAGGCTCAGGAAGACTGGAGGGTTCTGGTTGGATATAAATGAGGAAGAGAATGGTCAGGTTGCACTGGCTAGTCAGTAAGTCATCCCATACGAGCTATGCAAGTCTCACTTGGGAAAAAGCCCATATGAGGTCTAACTTGAAAATGGTAAGTCAAGATGAGGCTGAGGAAGTTTCAATATCTTGAACTTGGCTGTTTCATTGCTCATGTTATAATGATGAGGAACCTTTTCTTTTCCTGTGATAAAGAACTTTGAGAAACAGACTGTGAGCCAGCCTGAGCTTCATATTTTCTTATAACCAGGTCAACATTTGTGATGAAGTAATAATACAGTTACTTGACTAATTATCTGACTGTTCATCTGACTGACTAAGAGTATGTAACACATTTCTAAAATATTTCAGAAAGAATTTTTTCCAGATAAAGCTTCATACTATCTTGTTGGAAGGGAAACAGCCAACCCTTTTGGCTATGTTTTCTATGCAAACTAGGAACTGCTATGAAGCTCATGGAGTAAACTGAGTTTTTCAAATGGAAATAGTAGACCTATATAATAGAGAAGCATTGCTCACTAAAAGCATGACCTAACATCAGCAAGAAGTGGTTTCTGTTAATGCCTGAATTGCAGTGCTGTTTCCTATTTGTAAGATGATACAGCACCAACCCTTCAGTCTTCTGGAACAGTGTGAAAATTGAGTTTAGAGAGCTGACTGCCATAGGAAACCACATAAAGAAACTATTTTCTCTCCCTCCAGAACAGCAAACTGAAATTGAAGCCTTAAGCCAAACAGTGAGCAGTGAAGGAAAACCAAAATACTTACTCATTAGCTGAGCTTCTCCATCTTAATCACAGAGCAAGCCAAGGAGTACATGGGAAAAGTTTTCTGGGTACCCTTTAATTTATAAATTTGTGTGAGGTTGAGCCAGTATGATGCAGCCAAACTTACTTCTTCTGTTTCCTAGCATTGAAAAGTTTTATTGTGCATCATTACTGGAATCACTCAAGTTGGAAGGGACCCATAAGGATCGCTAAATCCAACTTCCTGTTCCTCACAGGACTCCCTAATTAAACCATATAACCTAGAGCACTGTCCAGATACTTTCTGAGCTCTGACAGGTTTGGTGCCCTGATCACTTTCCTGGAGAGCCTGTTGATGTGATCGACCACCTTCTCAGGGAAAAACCTTTTCATACTCTCCACTCTGAACTTCAGTGATATTCTATTAATATTAATCATAAAACTTGACAGTATGCTAATGAAGGCAGAAAGTCATTTAAGTCAATCTTCCTGCATCCGTTAAACTTTTCCAAGCAACAATAGCAAAACCGGTGAATTCAACATTATCTTATAATTTCATTTTACAGGCAATAAAACAGTGGGCATCTCCCTGCCAGCTGTCTGGTCTACAAAGGCACTGATGTGCAAAATTAAGAGGGCATGCTCTTCTGTTATCAATATGAGGGTTCTCTCAATTTTCCTGGTCTTTGACATCTCTGAAGGGATATGGCCTTGAGGAGAGGAGGCGGTCTCTTGGGTCTGTCTGGTCATTGTGACCCTACTGGACAGCTATGTAAATAGAAACTGCTCTTGAAAGAACACAGGCTAGGCGTTGATGGAAGAGAGTTCATAGTTTGCCCCAGTTAGTAAGGGATATTTGAATGACCCATAACCAAAAATGTTTTCAGAGGAAACACCTGTGAAATTTTTCATTTGGTTATGCAGCTGCTTAGACTTTGTGTTCTCTCAGTCACTCATAAAACTGGAGAACCTTCCAGATTCCTGAGATGAAAAGGCTAGTGAAAGGGATGCTTTGCCCATGAAGCACTTGTTTTTCTATTTTGTGCTCATTTAGAGGAGGAAATTAACACATATGTGGATGGTAGCTCTGTACTACTGAAGGTAGATATATGATTTGCTAAGCAGTGCCATCTTTCATGTTTCCAGAAACAGAAGCCTACTAAAGGTTGCAAGGAAGCAAATCCATAGAGAAACTGAATGGGAAGGCCACTCCTCTGGCATTTTAGTAGTATTGCAGTAATGTCATTCCATTAGGCATCTCCAGGTGTGCACTGATTTTCTTCCTACATTTTTGCTTCTCATGAAACTAGTGAAATACTGTCTGAGTCAGGTAAGAAAGATAGTATTTTGTGTATCATTTTCTAGAAATGTGTGCCCTGATTTGAACCATGATTTTGAAGCTAAGTGTCTGTAGAGCACTAATGTTGTGCTCAGGTCAGAATGTGAAAGGCAGAGAGGCATTTCCTAGCGATGCCTATAACCCAAGTGCATGGTTCAGGAAGCTCCTTCCACTCATGCTTGTTCCATCTGAGAATGTTACTTTTGAATGCATATTTGAAGTAACTCAGGAAATGTACATGAGCATAACCTTTTCAAACTGCTACAAATATTGGAAATAGGTCAAATAAATAATATGTTCCGTAGCAAAGAGATTCTCAGCTGCATATCTGGAACAAAATTGTTTATAGATTGAGATATCTAAAATTTAGGCATTTCTATTATACACATAGCATAAGCACTATAGTTCAGGTGATGATCTAATCAACAGTAGGGCCTAGAAAGGTATCCAACCCATTCTAAATTAAACACCTGCATTTGGTCTGCTGAACTGTTTTTTACATCCTTTTACTACCATGGGAGCAGTGACATGTAAATTACATAGCAGTCACTTTCTGTGACTCTTAAAAGCATATATCAGATTGCAGAGCTGAATCACACTCCTAAAGTTTAGTGAGATAAACTTGCCCACAGTGGCAAGTAATAATCTTAAACTGATAATCTTGTTCCCTGATAATCTTGTAATGTTCCCTGATAATCTTGTAATGGGAACATGCTCATCTGGAGCTAAGCATCTATTTTATGGAGCAATGAAACACTCTCCATTCACTGGAAGAATTTATGTTGTAATGGAATCGCCAGTCAAGCAGGGCTGCTCTAACCTTTTGCGTTTGAATTACTGACTGTCCATAGTCAACATTTAGCATGAGGAGATGCTCATTCCTCTACTTTATCTATGCCATCACTGTCTCACTAAAGAAGGTTAGTGTCCATACCAGCATGACTCATCTTGTGGACCAGAACAAGAGATCTGAATGTCACTAGAACCACTTCTCCATCTGTGTATGGCATGGTTTGGTCACTGGCTCCCAGATGTGGGGCCCACTATTTCTGAGCCTGAGAATTGCTAGTTCTTCCCAAGGAAAACTTTCAACAGTTTTACTTTTTTTTCCAAAACAACTTTGTGTAAACAATATTTTTTCCCATAACAATCTCTCTCCCAGGTGTTGTTTGCTATTTCTGTTATTTAACCAATGGAGAGAGGTGTCAATCCTATGGACCAATAGAAAACCTATATTCTTGATCAGTTGAAGGCTTTCTTTTAATAAACAGAGTGAAGAACTGAGTTATCCAAGAATTTGGGCTGATTCCCTGCCTCAGCTGTGTTTAGTCATGCAGTATTTCCTCATGATCTATCTCAAGGTTCTGATGGTTGTCTTCTTCCCAGTGCTGGTCTGACTAATGTGGAATAAGGAAGTACAACACAGTGCTATGATGGGAAATACTTAATTTTCTATAGTACTTCATTGTGTTGCTGTTTCTTAGCAATTTTCTTTTTCTCCCCAAATCTGTAATCTTATGAT
Source organism: Aegithalos caudatus (assembly GCA_013389925.1). NCBI lineage: Eukaryota > Metazoa > Chordata > Aves > Passeriformes > Aegithalidae > Aegithalos > Aegithalos caudatus. The sequence continues at coordinate 1,458 of WEIU01007389.1, read as the reverse complement.
CTTTTTTATTTTCTTGCAGGAGGAACTGGGCATTGCTTGTGAGTTACTGGAGTCAGATTTCCTGAAGTGCAGTGTGGGATTTCCTTTCATGAGATCCAAATCTAGGGTAATGTTGTGATATTTGCACTT
>WEIU01007388.1:3285-56023 GCA_013389925.1 Aegithalos caudatus | reverse complement strand
AGTAGCAAAGAGATTCACTGCATAATTGCCACATGTTCCTTACCTCTCAACAGTTTTAGCTTTTACACTCAGAAGTGTAATGGACATTATTTGAAATACAACATTATTTCTGTCTTGATCATTGTGTTATGTTTAGAGCCTGACATTACANCTCTGGATCCCTATGGAATGATGGCTGATTAGGAGGACTGTTATTCTTCCTGTGATATGTACTGGTGACATGGTGAAAGGCTCTGTCAACAATGCCATGTGAGCTCACGAACTGAAATTGTGTGAGATCCTCACAGGATGCTGGTATTTGTTTACAAGTAGTGGAGGAAAACAAGTCCATCCCCAACTGCTTTACCTCATCTGCTTCCTACCTCTACCAGCCACCATCAGAGGCACTTTGCTGGGATTGCTTTGCTGGCAAACCTTCCCATCAGAGATGGTGCAGTTTGGACAGATAGTTCTAAGAAGCACTTCTGAAAACTCACAGAATGACACATAGCAAAATCACTTTTGGTGATTTAGTCTGAATCATATTCAGCATCACAAACACTGATTGATTTCATACGCCTAATCCAAAAAGCCCCAGCAACAAAATCATCACCAGTGAGCAGGCACTGAGCAATGAGTTTCCCAGAACAGCAGTCCCTCTACCTGTCCCAATGTCCTTCCCATTCAGATCAGGAATATTTTTTTCCAGTCTCTCCAGCAGATGAGATTTAGATCCCACGTTTGTGTAGGTGGCTACTTTTATGAACTCATTCAATAACAACTTCGGAGAACTTGTCAGCACGACTGACAAATATAAAAGTGTTCAAAATGAGTGCCCTTTCCAGTGATTCATGATCCACCTGAGAGTTATCACTAGAAATCTGAAAAGCACATTTTAATTAAAATTAAACTTAAGTATAAACTGGATTTTTTAAACTTAGATCTCATTACAAGCCAGTTCATCCCTCCAGGTGAAGGACTGGAGCTGTTTAAGGTTTCATCATGCAAATCCTTTTCTTGCTGTATGGCTTTTACTGCTGTTAAGCAGAATAAAAAAGGGAGATGGCCCAGGCTGCTGCTCCTTTGAGCTTCACACTGGTTATACTGAGGGTGTAGAAACACTTCACACTATGAAGCCCAGTTCATAAGCATCTGGATAATTCAAATTGAAATGGAAAATATCTGTGCCCTTCCTTGCACATCCCCAACCCCCTCCCCATTCCTTGCTGTTGGGAGTAGTGCTGGGATTGATGAGACCACAATTTTATCTTGGTTTCTGCCACAGAGCCCCTGTGACCTTGCATATCCTCCACTCGTATTATATGCTATAATCCAGAGAAATTCACTCTCCTTTTCATGTAACACAAACCCTCAATCCCAGCCTGAAGCAAACCAACAACAGCCTTGATCAGGGGGAAAAAGTACAGCAAAGCACCTTCAGACACCAGCACATGTAGCCCAGCACATTTTGCATTTCTCCTGCTTTCCCTTCCCTGGCCACCTTCAGCACCCTGTTTCACTTCTTCCACAGATGTCAATGCAGCATCAAAATGGCAATTTCTTCCTCAACTGAACTGCTGTCAATACCCAGGCATACACAGCCTTTCCAAGAAGGGGAGGGTGGCAGCATAATTGCAATTCTCAAGGGTGCTTCCAGCTTGTATGTGTTTTAGCAGTGCTTATAAATTCCAGGGTTTGGCAAATTTTATCTGATTGTCAATTTGTATTTGTCCCAAGTTAATAATATGCTATATTTTACAGTTTGCTGTTGAAAAATCCTCTACTGAAAAATGTTACCATCCTACCTCCAAAGATCACTAATATTTAGAGCAGTTGAAAATTACAATCGAGTATCACAGCTTTGGGAAAGGCAGTGTTTCCCCCTACCCTCATGTCATTAGTGAAATAGGCAGTTTCCAGAAAAGCAAAGAACTCGAAATTTCTTGCACCTGTTTATGACCACTTTGCATGGTCTGAGCTCTCCTTCTTCAGCAGGAATTCTGCACCAGGAAATAAACTCTTTACCCGCTTTCCCTCTTTTCTTAAGCTCTATTCCTCATTGCTTCCCACTGAGCTAGAGCTTTGCTTTCTCACCCCATGGTCCAATTTCCTGAGTTCACACAGTGCTGTGTGAATAACAGCATCCTAAATTGCCTTTTTCTGGTTGTGTGGTCACACACACACTCCTCATAACAAGCAGCCAAGGTTAAGGTTGTCCTGACAAGGGGAGAGGAGGAACAAGCTGCATAACTCAGACATCAGTTCACTCAGAAGCTGCATTTCCACCAGCAAGGTCTTCTTCATGATTATGGATCCTCCTGAGGACATGGAGAGACTCTTCTAACAGACCCAAGGGTTTGGGAACTGCCCTGCCACCCTGACTGGTAAATCTGCATTGCTGCAGGCTTGGCTTGCCCCCACAGTAGCTGCAAATTTGCTATTCATGCCCTTTGCCTGGAATTGTGGAGACAGTCTGGCATAATGAGACAGCAGAGAGTGAAGGAGGGATGGAGGCACAGGGTCAGCATTATCTCCTCTGCAGTGGGGTTATTCTCCACTGAAAAAGTGAGAATTTAATCTCACAGGATTTCTGCCAAAGTCACGGGTTACAAAGGTCAAGCCAGAGGCTGTACCTCCATCCCTCCAAAATCTTTAGAGATGCCTGACTTCTGACTGTGTGGGCTGTAAGCACAAAACCACCTGCTAACTCAACCAGTGCTGCAGGTCCCCAGTCCCCAAATGCCATTGAAACCCAGGGCTTAACTCTGACCCATCATGAAAGAAACTGGAGAAACCTCACTGTGCCTGCAGACTGAGCCCCCTGCCACTAGAGCAAGCAAATAAATCCCACAGACTAACCAATTAATGCCTCACATTGTGCATTTCCCAGCATTTTCCCTTTAACTACAAAGCCAAATTAATAATGAAAAGGGGAGCAGATACGCCACTTTGGTTGCCAGGGAACTTTCAAACACAGAGGTTCTTTTCAGCAGGCAGCAGCCTGGCTGCCATCCTGAGTGCAGCAGGACTTCTCTGTCATGAGGAGACTGGTATTTCACTGCATGTTGGAATAGCACAAGGTATTTTTTACAAAATCTTGTGTGTTGGTTTGGCACGGCCTGGTTTTTCATAGCAGGAGAGCCACAGAAGTGGATTCTGGGGGGAAGCTGCTAGAAGCTTCCACCATGTCTGACAGAGTCAATCTCTGATGGCTCTGAGGATGGACACGCTGCTGGGCCAGTTAGAGAGGCTGGTAACCCCTCTGTGATGACATATTTAAGAAAAAAATCAAAAGAGCACACAGGCAGTTTTTTCCAGGGATGGAGAGGCATCCCTGGGAAGAGGGAGGGGCTGAGAGTGGGGGGAAGGTGTTTTAGGCTTATTTTGCTTCTCATCATCCTCCTCTGACGCTGTTAATAATAAATTTACCCTATACCTTTAAATTTGAACATGTTTTGCCCTTAGACTATTTTCTCCCAGTCCTTATCTCAATGCATGAACCCTTTGTTAATTTTTTCCCCTCTCCTCTGCCCAACTGTAGCAGAAGAGGGTGAGCAAACAGCTTTCATGTGTGCCTGGCATTTGGCCAGTGTCAAATCACAACATCATGGGAAGTCAATATCACAAATACTTGGTGCCTTCAGCATTTTAGTAGCAGCTCTAAGTATTTCACTTCTCCATGGAGGGTTGCACAGCATCCAGAGTGGCTTTCCTAAGAGATTGCAGCACTTGACCACTCCCCTGCAGTCCTGGAACCCAGGAGAGCTGCTGCAAAACCCAAATGCACCAAGACAGATTGTCAGAAAGGAAGAAAGACAAGCTGTCCCACGTGCATCCTCCTCCTCCTCCTCACAGGCCTCTTTCAGCCTTCTCCTGGGCAAGCAACAGGGGTTGGAGGCAGCAACCATTCTCAGCAGCTGATTGTTCCAAGAGCAGGAAAGAAGCCTGCAGCACTTCCTGCACTGGAGAAAATCAGTGAGGGTGAAACTTGTTTAGTTGTTCTGCATAAGCAGTGCCACCCTAGAGCCTCCCAAAACTGTTTCTGTCGGAATCAACACTCCTGGTCCTTGGAAACACTAGAACAGATCTCAGCATCTGAGTTTTCTTGTTCCTGTGTTGTTTTTTTCTGAAAATAGGATCTTCAAGAAGCTTAAGCTCCCAGCAACAGCCTAGTGAGTTGAATTTATTCATATATATATGCATATAATTGGTTCTGCAGAAAAATGTGGAAAGTCAAAATAACACAGTTGGGGTGAAATCATAATATATTGATTTAAGGCAACTGCAGCCCCTTGCTGAGGCAGCAGGCACTTGCATCCACACAAGATACACAAGTCAGTATCCCTCAAAGCAATTTTAAATGCCCTGCACTCTGCTCTCTCATGGAAAGGTGGCACAGCTCTGGCTCCGCAGCATGCCCTCAGTTCCAGGATCAGTCCCAGGTCTGCAGACAAGCAGTATCACAACTTAAAAACATCAAGTAAAAGGTGAGTGTCACCTGGGCAGGGAGCAGAGAGCCAGCCTGCTGCAGAGCCAGCCCTTCTGGCAGAGCCACTGTCTGGCTCTGTGTTCCTACTTCTGCTCCAGACCCCAAGGGAGATGTGTGCTTTCTGACAGCACAGTCTAAGATGGAATGTCAAGGAAATCCATGGCCTAATTATCCACAGTCCCTAGCACAGTAACCAAGACCCAAAGAGAGGAGAGACTTCTAGTCTTCCCCTACTGCTTTCTCTCCAGCTAGGCAACCCTCACTAGCTTCATCCAGCAATTGCATCTCATTTGTTTAATAATGATAGAGCATACTAGCGGGTGGTAACAACATACAATGCTTTGATGTATATTTGATAACAAAAGTTAATGTATGCTCAAAGGGAGAAGGGAACAAATCAGCCAAAGGAGAGTTCTGGGAGCAAATACAGTTTGTGGTCTCTCCCAGTTTACTGCTCCATATCCATTAACTCCCAAGTGCCAGAGAAACCCCTGGTAAATCAGTGTCAAGGCAGTGGGAAATGCAGTGATGCACACAGAGCTGCATTAGCAAACCCCATTCCATTTCTGGGCTGTCAATGTCATGCCATTCACTCAGGAGAGAGGATGCTTTGACAAAGCTGTTTCCTCACTGCAATGACCTAAAGAGGACAGCTTGGCTCACCAGAGAGTTGACAATTAAGTTGCTTGGGCAAGGAGACTGCAGCTGCTCGGAGTTTTAAAGAGGAAAAAAAAAAAAAACAAAACATTTGTCACTTCACTGTTTCCAGAAGTTTGGCTGATATTTCCTTTTGGGAAGGGGTTTATAACCTGAATGGATGCACAAGCCAAGAAAGCAAGACACCCATGAAAGTCCAGGTCCTTGCAGGAGCTCTTCTGCAGGCTGGGGTGCAGAAGCTCACAGACCACAAGTGCCCTGTCCCCACCACAGTCTGGCTGTGAACAGCACACCCAGCACATCCTCCTTCCCACTGCCTTTGGAACATGAACCAGTGATGCTTTGTAGGTCATGCTAGAAGGACATCTAGAGCTACTGCATAGGACACAAGTAATTCACAGAACACTGCTTAATTCATAGAACCATGGAATGAATGAGGTGAGAAGGTGCCTCATGGCCCTTCAGTTTGTATCTTCCAGATGAAGCTTGCTCCCCTTTCCTTATTTCTTCTTTCGTCCCCACACTTCAGGTAGGTAAAGATGGATATTAGTTTCTATTCCATCTCCTTATCTCCATGCTGCACCTCCCACATGCATCCCACACTCCAAACCCTACCAGCTCCTGACGTGTTTCAATCAAAACAAAAAAAACAAAAAAAACAAAAAAAAAAAAAAAAAAAAAAAAAAAAAAAAAACCAAAAAAAAAAACAAAACAAAAAAAAAAATTCAAAACCACAATCAGCAACAACGTTTACAAAACCTAAACAACTTCCCCCATCAGAAACTCCAAACCCAACCTTTTAGGAAAATACGAATAAGAAGCACTGGCAAATTATCACATCTCCAACTTATATAATGAAAATTTCAACTTCTAAATTATATTTCATGCTCTTGGCCTTTGACTGCATTTATATGCTTGGCTATAACTTAGGAAAAAAACCCTTAAGGATGAACAAGCCAAGGCAAAATTTTAACACTTTAGTCTGACTCAGATTTCCAGCACTTAGAGAAATTGCAGATTTTGCCATGCTAATGCTGCTCATTCATATTAATGCATGGGAGATCAGTATTACTATAATCAAAATGCAGACTCAGTGTTGTGAGCTTATTTATTTAAAATAGGGTTTATCATCAGAATGCAACACTGAGAGAACATTAATACTATGAAGGCAGCAAGGCTTGCTAAATTGCTTTGAGGACTTAGAACAATGTTATACAGAATACCTCAGAAGTCAATCAAGTACTTTGTGGGAATTACAGAGCAGGAAATTAGAAGTCCTACTGGACACAAGGTACAAGTGATAATCTTTGACTGATTTGGTACAGTAGAACTAATCCCAGAAGGGACAAAATTATGTCCACCAGGCTCAGTGAGAGAGCACAAATGTCACAAGATCTGTCAGTGTGAGCCTGAAGTTTCCTAATGTCAGTTTGTCTGAAGAAAGGGAACAAAGCCAGTTAGCTCACGATACACTTCAAAGTCTTTCATGAAAGACGACTTACAAGAATTCATTTAAAAATATATATAAATTCATTTCTGCAAAGATAAAATATATTTTTTGAAAACTGATGCCAATATTTTGGCTCAGAGAAGACACAGGAGATAAGAGCAAACTGAATCTTTCTTTACACAACAGCTCACGTGAACAAAGCATCCTGGCAGCATCGTGCAGTGGAAATGGATATTGTTCTTGTTCTTGTGGATTACATGGTGCTCAAAAACCAATGTTAAGAAGCTAAGAGAGATGAGAATAGTGTGATGGGTACTACCATTTCATCTATCCAGAAAGGATTTTAAAGCTTGCAAAGTTGATTACATTCTTTACATTTTGCTGCTGGAATGACAGTTATTTCTGTTCCCACTGCTAGTGGAGACATCTCCTACATAAAGCCAAAGCTGGCTGTTTGGAAATGAGAACTGAGAAATGCTGACTGCCAGGAAGGGCAGCCAAGACAGACACAGTTCAGAGGATATTAGTGGGAATCACACAGCCTCTTTTTATATCTGACATCTCAGCTGATTTAGCTGTAATTTTTCAGAACCATCCTAGAAGATATACATTTCTTAAATAAGGATGTTTCAGTATTTCTCATTAATAAACCTGGTCTTTTGAAGCTCTGAGGAGCTCAACTACCCTCTGAATGGATGTTTGCACTCATTATTCCAGCTCGTTGCTGCAATGTTCTTGGGTAACAAAGCACAGCACATAATATGGCTGATCATTTAGCTCCAGAGGACACAAAGGCAGAAACTGCACTCCTGTTAGAAGATATTTTTATGAGTCATTCTAAAAAATGGATTCTTTTTCCCAGAGTTTAATTTACTTTCCCTCAGGAATCTACACATGCTCCAAATCTAGGCAATCATGAGAACAAAAGCTACTAAATTCAATGAGCCAGGGCGTTTGAGGGGGTTTTTTAGTTCTCCCTCCTCTGCAGGATAAGGTGGTATTTTGTCCTCCACCTAAAGCTCATTTCAGCTGGGTTGCATAGGCAGTCACAGCAAGGCTTCCTCTCTTTGTTCCAGAGCAGAGGGACATGGTCCCTGCCTAAATCAAGCTCATGCTTCATTTAAGTCTTTTTACAGCAGCCCTGCACAGGCCAAGCCAAGAAAGATGCAATGAGGGTAGAAACCAAGAGTTCCCTGGAGCAGCACAAAGCAGGCAGGAGTCAGACAGTCAGCAAAAAGATCCCCAGTGCTTTCAATTTGATCTCCAGCTATTTTAATTTGCAGAAGTCAGCCTCTGTGAGGTAAGGTGGAAGGGAGGAAGGGAAGAAAGAGAGCCTGGTCATATATCCCAACAGGAGAGCAGCATGGCTGAGCCATACATAGGTACACAGGAGCATGCTGTGTGCAGAAGGCTGGATTTTGGGGCAGCCTCTGGAGCGTCTCAAGTTGCTCAAGACCAATGCTGCCACAAGCCAGGGAACAAGAACAGCAGGAGATGCATTGGGATGGGTGCTAACATCCTCCCTTATGTCTGGAAAAGCACTCAATACCGATGAAAACTTCACAAAAACAACAAAATTTTGTGCACAACAGTGATCTACAACAGGGCAATATCTTTGTCCTCGGCTGCCCTTTGTGAAGTTGCACAGCTCCTTTCATAACAGTAGTTGAGGAGCATCAATTCCACCTCTTGGACTCCTGCCCAAATTGCAGAGCTGGGCCCAGGTGCTCAAATTCAGGCTGCCCCACAGTGGAGCTTAGCCACTCTGTCCAGGGACAGTCAGTTCCGCAGCAAACCTCAGGAGAGGTGGCACCATATGACCTCCCCTTCTGGCAACACGAAATCTGTTTGCTCAGGTGGGAGCAGGGAGGTGGGGCAGAGCTGCAGGGAGCTGTTCTGCATTGCTACAGCAAATCCCACGTGGCAAATCAGCCACAGGGCCATGGCTTCACCGGGAGGATGGGAGAGCTCCAAGAATACAGGGAGCGCTTGCAAACAGGCAGACATCACCTGTGGTCCCCTGCATCACCACACAACACTCCCTGGTGGAAGGCAGAAGGGGTAATGCCCAGGGCAAGGCTTGTTTAACAAATATCTATTTATGTGCAATGACTCTCTAAATAAGAAGCTTCTTGCCTTTGCCTCCGTAGACATTCCCACGCTGCCTTATGCTTAGGAAATGCTGTCTCTACCACATTCACTCGGGGATTTTTGTTGCTGAGAATTTTAAGCCAGGTTGCAAAAATCTCAGAACAGCTTTCCACAGCACAGGAAAGCTGTTGTGTTGGGTTTTATTTAGCTGCAAGTGTTCAAAAGCAAATGCTATGATTTATAAATCCGGGGGAATGGAGGTAAGAAAGAGCTGTAAAAATATATCTGACTACTATCCTACTGCTGTTTAGCCCCAAGAGGAACAGTGCAGTTGTCTGCATGCAGCCTAAGCCATTCTGCACACCATCATTTCATGCCAAGTGATAGGGAAATGTTTGGCCAAAACAACCCCTAAGAAACTGAAGAACAGTTTCACAGCCCACAGCCATTACCATCACTCAGTACAAAATGATTGCTAACCCTGACATGTGCTCATAAACACAGCCTTCATGAAGCCACTGGAGAAGGGACTGAAACAGCAGATCATTAGGAGACTAATTATGGCCAACTCACAGACATTTTTATGACCTAGTTAACATTTGATGGCCAATACTAGCAAATGCAGCTGCCTGTATCAAGAACCTCAGAGGTGCCCATCTTTGTGCACTGCTGTGCCCTTGCTGATCCTGTCCCTGCTGCCCTAAAAACATAGCCCTGAGCCAAAGAGAGAAACTGTGGTGCTCTGCAGAGTTGGGAATTTTTAATATTAAGAGAACAGCTGAAAGACAGTCAGAAGAGTTCCAGGGATCATAATAAAGATCACAAAACTGCCATCTTCTAAAATTAACCACACATCCTATGAATTCTCCCACTTCTTGTAGGAGTAGTGGGGCTTTTTGGAGTGGATTTTTTTATTTATTCTATTTAATCTTGTTTGTTAGTTTTGCATGACTTAATAAATCCAATCAGCCTTTACTGAGCAGAAACACCAAGACTGTCTTTTAACCAGAGGGCATTTAACTCTGTAGTAACACAAACAAAGGAGGGAGGTTTTTTAAAGTCTGTTAAGTAGAAGTGATTTTGCACCAAATAAATTTTTGTTGTGAGCCAGAGCAAAAAGGTTGTGATCCAAAACAAACCAAACAAAAAAACCCCCCCTATAATTAAATATCAAACTACTGATGTAGAGTTGAATAATTAGGGACAGAAAGAAAGCATAGTAGCTCCTGGCTTAGAAGGCAGCTTATGGCTGCGGGAACTTTCAGTGCAACTGGCACTCTTATAGGAAAATATTCACAATGTATCTATTCTCTCAATAGCATGGCAGCATATCACAGGAGCAGCTGCGACTTTACCTTACCTTTAATGATCTCTGGTATAAAAGTAATCATGATGGACTAGTTAATTACAGCTTTCTTATTCAGTAATATAAAAGATCCTACTCTGCTTTAATTTTAATGTCAGAAAGGGGAGGTAGAGAATGAAAAGAGACCCAGGTAAGGAGCATACAATTTTGCTAAATATAATCCATGGATTTACCAGCCCTCAGCTAGCACACATAGAAAAGAATGTAAATGGGAAGCCCATTTTATTTGATGCAAATGGGGAGCCCATTTCCTTCCAGCAGTCAATATCCAGCTCATTCATCAGGGCCATTACCTGCCTTTCCACATACCAGTGTGGGAGTTTTGCACTTCATCTCCTCCCACCAACTGGCTACGGCCCCCAGTCTGCTCCCTTTGGTGGAGAAAGGGCTTTTGCTCTGAGCTGTGCAAGCTCCTCTGTGCACTCTGTCTGCAGCTGCAGACCTACCTGAGCACAAGTTCGGGAGACATGGAAGATCAAGCAGAATCACTCTAGCAGATTTCAGTTTTGCACCTACCCCAACTTCATCACAGAGGAGTCTCAGGAAAAGGCTCACAGTGCTCTCCCAAAACACCAGCTTCTGTATGCAGATATTTATGAGGGCAAGATAACAGCAGCAGGGAGCACAACTCAGCCCAAACCAATGCAAAAATGAGCCTCCCTTTTGCTTTCAGTGTAGCTCTACCCATGTCTCTTTGTTTTATATTTCAGCTGAGCTAACCCAGCGCAGTTTTCAGTTCGTGCCCTCACTGTAATTGCTCAGGGCCCCATTATTTAGGGATATGGGACATGCTGCCCTCAACCCCCTAAGAGCTTACAAAAATATTCAAGCAAAATGTTTTGTTTGCCTTTGCTTCATTTGGCTTTCACCCTCGAGGCTTATTTACATGAGCTGAAGGCAGAACGGAGCAGCCCTGAATTTCATCTCGCCTGAATAGCGCAGGAGATTGCTCAGTGCAGAGCTGCAAACAGAGGGTGGCCTTGTGCTGTCAAACCCCAGCCCCACAGGAGCACATCCATGGCTGATCCAAGCTCTGCTCACACCCTCAGTGCCTGTGGTAATCCCCCTGTGCCTGCTCAGCCTGGCAGGGAGGGAGCAACCCTGTACCCCTGAGTTTCTTTGCTGACATAGAGCCTGGGTGGGAGGTGAGCCCTTGGCGCAGTGGGATGAAGGACGCTTGTTCCAAGAAGGAATTGGGATGGTCACAGTCTGTGTTGTCCCAGGGGAGCACGCAGTGCTCTTTCTAGCTGAATGCAGATTCTTCATGGCTCAAAAACACTTTGTTGTGGAATGAAATGCCCTGGGAAAAAGACTCTGCATCCTATTTACACCTGGCATTATTAGCTGGAAATTGTTTTCTATACAGGGGAACATCGAGGTTTCCTATTCTGTCAAAAATATCAGCAACATTGCTAAACTCTTACAGATGAGCATTCTGCCAACTCTTCAAAAAGGAAAATATGTTTGCTTTTGGAGAGGTGAGGGTGCTCTGGGAAAGGTAGGAATAATAGTGGGTCACTGCTCAATGTCAAACTCCCTGCTGCTTATAAGGGGCAATTAACTAATTGTTTCCTAACGAATTGGTAATAATAATTAGCATTAGTAAGTACTAATACTTACTAATAGCATGTTAACTAATTGCTAACTCACATGCCTTATGGACTTGTACTAAGAAATAAGTAATAATTATCTCCTCAGTAATTTTTTGAAAGTCTAAGTTTCATCCTTAGCTTTAAAGACTCTCAAATCTTTAGCACAGCTCATAGCAAGGGCCTCCAGAAAGGGGAACACAGTCCATGGGTGGCTGTGCCTTCCAAGAGAGAAGGTGAGTTCTAAGCAGAAAAACGTATAATAGAGCATTGAAGAGCATCCTAAAATAGATGGACTAGGACACCCAGGATGGCCAGTCAGGTACAGACAAAACAAGACAGCCTTCTGCAGACAATATGCCCTGTGCCTCCCACTCTCAGTTCATCAAAAATGAAAAAAAAAATTAACATTTTGCAAAATAATCTTTGTAATAAAGCCTCTAGAATAGGGTCTTCTCCATTGACCTTAGTGGTTGCTGTCAGGAAGGATGGGGAGCAGCAGAAGAAAGGCAGGAAGAGAGAAGCACCACATCCCTCTTTACTCCCATCAGAAACATACTTTCTAGTGGAGTCAATAGATGTTGCTCATTTTGGGTTCACATCCCACTCACCAGCCTCTTAGCCATTCTGAAGTTGGCCAGCCCCTGGCTCTCAGAAATGTCTGTATTTCTCATTTTGTTCCAGCATAGAAGTGGCTTCTAAAGCCCTGGCTGTGCCCATAAAGCAGAGCCAGACAGCTCCATGCACAGCTCCACTTGTGCTTCCCTGACCACGAGGACAGAGATGGCACAGAGAAATTATAACCAATTCCTAGGCAATCTCTCCCAGCTGGGCTTTGCAGTGACAGTAGAGTAGCTTGAAAGAAAAACAAAGTGTAGCAAGATTTTTGTAAGTTTTGCAAAACACGCAGTGACCTTTAGCAGCATGAGGCTGGGGAACAGACTGGCAGGGGGTGTGTGAAGTGAGCACATTCACTTGGCTTCACGTGCTGTCTATGCAACAATGATTTTTAACAATTCAAAGCTGCCCACTCTCCTGTCATATGAAAGTTCAGCTGTTTTCCCCATTCAGGATGAATCACAGGGAGATAATTTTCCTACTAGCTAAGGGCCCAATCCAGCACAGGGCAGGCTGGCTCCTAGCTCTGCCCTGAACCCCACAAGTTTTATTAAGACCCTCTGAATTGAATCTGCCTACAGGGCTGGGATTTTTGTGCTGGGTCCCACAAAGCAGACTTACTTCCTTTTGAAATTCTCCAGCCATGCATTTGAGAAAGATTAACCTGTGTTTACTAGGTAGAGGAAATAAGACAGACAAATGGATGTCTCTGCCTGATGCCAGGAGATCTCAAGTGGCCTGTAAGAACAGAGGCTGCAAATCTACAGCCAGACAAAATGTCATCTGTATTACTCAGGCTATTGGGAGCATTTAGCATGTACATTTGCTTCAGTCAGAGCAAAGAGTTTCCTGATCGATCCAGTTTCACACTGGGCAAAGAACTAAAAAGTGATAAATTCCCAGTCTGTAAATCTGAGCAGTTGCCAGAAGCAGCAGAAGAGAAGGGACATGTCAGAGCAGACTGGTGATCTGGTAGATCACCTTCCTGAAACTACTCTGTGGTTTTGTATACAGACCTGATTCACTGTAATCATACATGGTCTTGGTTTCTGCACAGCCAGAACATGACTTACAGGGTGGAATCCCTGATGATCCATAACGAAGGAGCAAACTTGTTGAAACCCCACAGAAGCAGAATATAAGAAAGCACAGTATCAGGAATCAGGACACTCACTGCCAGCAACCTTCTAGTTCCTGGAATTGAACTAGTTTCTCCTAGCTGTGTCTGCCTTTCTCTTGCAAATGAATCATGGACATTCCTGTCATTTCCTCATAAAATTGTTCAATCAAGATTTCCATACAGCTGGCTTGAGTGCATCCTTCCTAGTACATGAATATATGTAAATGGATGGCATTATTGATGCAAGCAAGGGGATAAAAGGTCACTGAAGCAAGTTTAATTAAAGAGAAAGTCTGAAGTTGAGCAAGACTTAGGTAAACTGAGACATATTGATTAGCTGAGCTAACAGTTTTAATTATAACAAGACCACCACAAGTTTGTTTGATATTGAACAGAGACAATCCTTCAGATCACACTATCACAGCTCTGACATTTCCAATCACTTGGGAGATTGCTTGGGCTAAAACCAACAAAAGACAACTACAAGTGAGAAGAGGTCTCCAGCCCAATGTGGGCAGAGTTCCTGTTCTTGATGAAATTCAAACAGATGCTCCTGCAGAGCACCTTTCAGTGGAGTAAATAAATTATATTTTGCATCTGTGTGAAAACTGGCCCTTTGGAGCAAGACAGGAATGGCTTAATTCCTGTAATTATGCAGCTAACACGTATTAAATTTTTTTTAAATTACATCTTCAAGCCAAAATTTGAAATCAAAAATTTTTTAAAAAATAAGACAAATAGGGGTATATACTCATCCTAGATTCATAAATGGTGTGGAGAAGGGAAACAAAATGTAGTGGGATTTTGTTTTTCTTTTAACCTTTGTACAAACCAGGGTTTAGGCAGTCAGCAGCACCACTCCTGAACAGAGAATGCAGCCGCAAGGCACTTCTGCCTCTATTTGCTTCTCAAGGGAAGGCTATTTCTCCCATCACTTGCAACATGAGACAACCCTGAGAGCAAGTTAATATTTTGGGATTTAGTTTTAAAGTATGTCTATCCCAGAAGAACAGGTCACTTTCACCAAAGCTCACAGAAATTTTCTTTACTTAATCTCCCTCATTTTCAAAACACTCTTTCCCCCAAATGAAGATACATTGCCTGCACATTAGCTCCAGCACACATGTAACACTGCAGATATGCAGCTGATAAAGGATCACCAAGGGGAAAGGGAGCAAGAGTACTCTGAGAAAGTTTGTAATCATCTGAGAGGATGTGTCCAGCTGAGAGCTAATGCTGGTGAGAAAAGAGAGACAGAGAAATTAGTCCAACCTCTGCACTATAGATGCAATTTAATCAAAAGGAAACTGCTTCCCATAAATTGTTTCAATATCCTGAATGATCTGATAAACAATGAGACTCAAAGCATAAATACAAAGAACCTGGAGAATGGGTGAGACTTTTAGTCATGGCAAACTCCAGCACAAGAGCAAAAAAAAAATTCAGGGCAAATGCTGCCTAAGCAGAACAGGATAGCATCAGATGTGAAGAGCTAATTGAAATAATCCCAGTGTAGCTGAAATAATTAAGTTGAAGCTTAGTTCTAATAGGAGTTAACTCTCCTCTGGGGAAGTCTGCCCTCCAGTGCCAGCTGAGCAATGTCCCCTTTGACCCTGCCAGCCCCCACTGCTACAGAAATCCACCCATCTCACCCAACCCTCTGCATTGCAAAGACTGGACACTTCCTTTCCAAGCTTCAGCCCCCTGCTCACCTCTGGAATCTGAGGGCTCTGGAGTTCAAGTCAGAAGCCCCTCTATGGCACAGAGCTGGAGAGAAGGGGTCCAGCAGCAGAGGCTGGTCCCCATCACCCAAGTGGATGCCAGAAGGTAGCACAGACCATGCTCTTGGGGCTGGGGAATGCAATACTGCCTCAAGAAAAGGTCCTCCTACCTAAAGCAAAGGTGCTTCAAGCTCACTGTGAAAGTAAAGGTACAGAGCAAATGCAGCAGGACCTCTTAACTGGTGATTCATGCATAGCAAATAACATTACAAAGAACTGGAGCCCTCCACCTCCCGAGGGAAGATGCTCCTGTTACATCCCCCTCATTTCACCCTTGTTTCTCGCTTGCTATTTCACCTCCAGCAATAACAAAGCCATCATTTCTCTCCACACCTGAGGCTCATATTAATTTCTCACAGCTCTTCCCTCAGTCCTTCAGCTCCTGCTTGTATTTTCCCAGTAATCTGCTGGAGCCAGAGGGACAAATCCACTTGGTGTTCATCTCCATGAGGCTGTTCCACCCTGCTCTGTGGTCAGCTTTGGGTCTTGGCTTGCAGAAGCAGAGAATTGAATGACCCAGAGATTGCAGTGGTAAGGAATGATTGCCCTTCAATCAGCAGCCAGCCCTGTGAAGATCAGCAGATTTGATTTTGCTTGATAGGAGAAAGAGATGTTAGAAATATTCTAGCCTTGATCCCAGCTGGGCAGGTAAAGTTTTCAGCTCGTAATTTTTAAAAGATGAAATAGAGCAAAGTTTGTGTTAGGAGATAGACTTTTGTGGTTTTTCCCCTCCAGACTGAACAGAGTTCTCAGTGATATTGTAAATAATATGCTGAAGGCACCTGAACAGGAATTCACAATTGTAACAGGAGGAAACTGAAATGATGCTCTGAGCTAGTACAGAAGACAAGGACTCCACCAGACAAGGAGTTTTTGCAATGAGAAATCACATTTTAAAGGGCATCATTATAGTCACTGCACGAAGATGAGAGGCTGGTTCCATATTTAGTTACATCCCTGAAAATCAGCTAACAGAGTGCTTCCAGATGATCAGTGAAACCAGAGATGAAGTGAGGGTACAATCATGCTCAGCATGAGAGGGGAGAGCTGCTCTGCACAGTACAGCAAGGAAGCAGCCATGGACTCCCCTGGCATACCAGCCTCATCTCCTCTGAAACCATCCAAATGCTGCTGCACACTTCCCATGAAATGGTAATTCAAATGCAGGCTGAGTCCTTGTTGGCTTCCCTTGGCTAAGTCAAGAGAGCTAAAACCCATTCACAAGTACTCTCAAAGTTCAGTCACTGCTGTTTGTACAGCAGAGCCAGGAATAAAATATCTCAGAGTCAAGAATTCAAGGAGCTTGTCTCAAATCCCCTATGGTGGCAATCAGACTGATCTCAAGCTCATCTTTTTCTAACTGAAAGTTATATTTAAAAAGTTTGCAACTAATCTACCCTCTCTCTTCAAAACAACACATTTAGAAATAATAATTCTTTTCCTGCATGTGACTTCAGCTTTTTACCTCCATAACTGCAAGGCAGAACTGAGCTTTCTGCAAGGCTGAACTTCCCCTGATTTCCAGGACTACCCTGCATCCAGGCTGCTCTGTCCTAGGAAAAGTTTACTGTTCTGTATGCTAAAATCCAAAAGTAAGGGCATCCCAACATAAAACATTACATTTCTGGTATTCAGTTATTGCAGAGAAACAGATCTTCAGTTTCAATGTTAGCTGTATGGTTGCAGGAGAGCAAACAGCTGCTGAAATTAGTGATATTCAAACTCTTCACTTCTAGGTTTTGGGCTTTCCACAAATAAAAGGTGTTCCATTAAAAATTTTTAGTTACTTGAACTTGCATATTTTCATTTTATATATAATTTTTCTTATTGTTACTGTATCCTGAGCTTTTCTGCCTAGGGATTCTTTTCACCACACCGTGCTCCATGTCAAATCCTGCTCTGAAAACACGATACACCAAATGTCACAGTACCACACAGGCTGTCTGTCTAATAGACTTTCACTCCTTTCATCTTCTTTCACATCAAAACACAAAGTATTCCTAGGCACTTCAGAAAGCCAGGATGCTCTCCGTAGCACACCAAGATCAATCTACAATTTTAATGTCGTTTTGTCAAAAAAGTATTAATGCACCTAATGGCAACATAATGAGGCACAGCTTAACCCAGCTGCATGAAAATTAAAGCAGATGAATATTATTTCACAGGATCTAGTCCTTCAGCAAAGCAACTACTTTCCTGTCTGCATGCCAAATTTGAAGTTACAGTTCTCTCTGATGTGAAATTGTACTTTCTGATAAAAAAGAAATCTACATCTGACATGTATTTGAGCCAACTTGATTTGCACAGATAATCTGTGGTTTTCAGGGAGTTGCCATGTGGACCATTTATTAGAATCATGAGAAAATCCTGGGATTGGGTAAAGCACATAAAAGCCTCTCTAGAGTGTGGTTTCAGGTGGAGAGTGCTGTACAGGATCAATGTCCCTGCATTTCATTCTTTGCCATTTTCAAAGGTGGGATAAATCCTTCCCACACTGTGCTTATGTTACTCTATACCACCTCACTTCCATTCCCTCCCCCTTTATTTTTGACTTTGTATGTTTTGGAGGCTTCTCAAGTCCTTGATATCCATACCCTGCAGCCTTCCACACTTTATCCCACATGAGTTCCCCAAAAAGAAAGGTGGGAGTGGTCTTTGCTGTCTTTGCTCTCCTAGGAAGCTTGACTCTGTCTGTGGCCAGCACACAGTGAACTGAAAATCCCAAGCAATGCTGCAAGACAGGCAAACGCTCTGAGACTCCTGGACCTGTTTGTTTTCCCACTGCTTGATTTAATCCATGAAAACTGCAGGATTTCACAACAGCCCTTTCAAGCACAGTAACGCTCCAGACAGAAAGGCAAACACAAACAATAAGAGGGAATTTTGTGCATCAGAGAAAAGAAACATCAATAACAAAGCAACGCCTTGAAAAAAGGACAAATTACAAGCAGGAAAGGAAGTGAAAAATGCTGGTGATGGAAGTGAGAGAGTGCAGCAGAGCAAACACTTGCCAGATGGGAGATGCCACAGGGCAGGGAGGTCAGCACACAGGAGCTGGCTAGTCTGTGCTCAGCAGGTTTCTGTCCTGGCTGTGAAAAAGCCTGTTTTTGCCAGAACAGTAAAACTGGCCCAAGAAGACACCCCTCAGGATGTGTCTGCCCAGGCCACACACACTTCTGCTCCATCTACCACAGCAACTCTGCAAAGGGACCAGAGCCCTCTAGTGCCTCCAGCCATCACTTCAGACAGACTTCCTTGGCACTCCAGCCAACCACGAGAATGTAATTTATAAATAACCCATCAATTATCCATTTGCTAAAGTAGCAGAGTCGGGTAAACACCTCCTGGGCTGTCTGGGTCAGTGAAACCTTTCTGAGTGGATGGGTGCAGCAACGGGTATATCTTCACATTTTCCATCTTTGTGCCTGTAGGACTAGGAGCCTCATACTAGAACTGTTTTTATTCTTTTCTGTTTGTTTTTCATATTGAATTTCAGATTTGGGACAAATTTAGCCTAAGTCCTGATGCGCAACAAATGCATTTTTTCTGCTGATAAATTACTAGTTGTCTTTCATCCCATGCTGTCTGGTAAACCCAGAGAGAGCTACTTGCTTTCCCCATCCTGAATCCAAGAGCATTTTCTTAATAGTTCTGCACCCAAGTGTGTTCAACAAAACACAGAGACAGTGTCATTGTTCGCCAGGGGAGAATACCCTTGATCCAGGTCCAGCTTCTGCATGTGCTGTTCTTTGGAAAAATCTGATTTAATTAATGTAAGGCAGAGTCTCCCACATGAGCCACAGTGCCACCAGCCTGTTCCACCTGCCACCTTGCTCTGAGCATTTCCACACAGAGGCACCACATACCAGTAAGGTGGGCACCTGGTCTTTTTCTTATGGAAGACTGGCAATAAATTGACTGGGACACGAACATTCAGCTGGATTAACTCTTAGCAATTTCACGTTTCTAAGATCCTTCCTTTCCTTGCAAAAGCTACCAGCAGGCTAAAAATTCACCTCCTGGTGTCCCTGATGACTTCCCTGCTTAGACAACTCTCTGGAGCTGGGTTGAATTTCTGTGCTGCTCATTCTTGGTTCCTTTAGTTCTTCATTAGGAACCTATTCTTCTTTGAAATTTCTTATTTTAAAAACAACAAAAAGCTGAAGTTGTGTAGACTGGAAAATAATCTGTCCAAGATAGCACAAAATGGAAGCTCTGTCCAAGTCAAAACAATCACTCTTAGGTTTGTCTTTTAGGTTCATTCTTTAGCAGATGAGAGATCCCATGCTTTTCATCACCTCAAAACTGAGATTTAAAATCTGGAAAGTGCAGCCTCTAAAATGGTCATATTCTAGAGGTCAGCTTCTGCTGACTAGGACTATTTGCTAAACTACAGCTTATTTCCAACAACAAGAATCTTTTATTAAGGAACTCAGCTTGAATAAACAAGGACAACCCACTGCAAAAAGAGTGTGTTCTCCAAAGACACAGTTACTTCCTCTACCAGTGCTGTGCCTAAACAAAATGGTAATACATCCTTGACTTGGCAAATATGGCTCTGGAAAATAAATATTATAGTATATTTATTTATTGCAGACAAATGAAATTGCTTGTTAAATTAAAGCAGTCTTATGGAGTATTAAATAGTGAAAAAACCTAATGGACCAACACAAAAAGCAGAGTCCTCCTTCCAAACTCAGCACCAACTGCAAACTTCATTTCATTCAGAAGAAACTGAGTTAGCAAAAATATGAAAAAGGCTACACTCTTCCCTCTTTCCAAACAACAGTTAACTCTTACTGAGTAAAAGGTAGAAGCAGTTACCAGATTGCTGACAGCATCTCTTCCTCACCATTGATGAGAAAAATTAGTCTGGTTTGCTGTCATTTCTTTATGAAGTCTTTGAATTCTGACAGACAGTTCTGCAGGATGAATTTGCTCTTTTCTACAGAATTCATCACTGTAATGTTGGCTAGGTTGGGTAGCCAGCCCTGAAATGGGCACAGCTGGGCACAGCTAAACCTCATGCCAGGTTTCCTTCCAGGCTTGGAAACACTTCCACATACAACATGGATAATGAGTGCTTACAGCCACTCCTCCAGGCCAGGATGTCCTATTCTGGGGATCCTGCACTTGGCACCAACTGAGAGACTTTGGTGGGGGACTCTGATGGAAAAACTTCACTGCAAGGCACCAGACACTGTATGAGCTTGAAAAACTCATCTTTATGCATGGGAAGAGATTTGAGGAGATGCCCAGGTACTCCTGCAGTTGCTAGGGGGTTGAATATCCAGAGCAGACAGTTGTGTGAAATGTTGTGAAAAAAATTTGGGAAAAGTAATTTTTTTTTTCTTGTTTGACCTGGAAAAAAAATGCACTTATCTGCACTCTGCTGTCTAAGCAGGTTAACTCTGGGTGCAACTTGCACAGGGAAGCAATATCAAAGATCTGAACATTTGTCAGTTCTAAACACATATAGGACTCCCAGTAGAGCCTAATTTCACCCTATTTGGCACAAGTTTACATCTGCCAAGCTTTGCTCACAGAACAGCAGAAACAGAGATGAATTTTTTAGAGTCTGTATGATGTAGGTGTTTCAAACCGGGTACTGAAAAACTCCCAAATAAAGTATTTTGTTTGTATTCTATAAAAGCTAGGCTCTTATTTTGACTCTCTGTGAGCCTTATCCACCTTCTGTGCTAGCAGGGTGCTCTCTGGCACTAGATCTTTGCCAGTGCTGGGAGCTGTGCTGAGGCAACATGACCCCTGAGCTTCATGAGCTGCAGCAGTGGTCTGGGAGATTTGCATTTGGACTCACAACACAGAGAGGTATTTTTGAAAAGTTGCTTGACTGAACCATGAAACTTCCTTTCCTTCTTTTGTAAGCATGTGCTAGTCTTACACAGTCAAACCCCATAAAATTTACTTTGTGTATCAAAGTGATGCACTGAGACATAGCATCCTCTACTAACAACACAGTGATCAGATCCAGAGAACACTGATATCAGCCAATATTCTCAGCTAGGAAACAAAAGATACTGTCCCCAACTTACATGGTTTAGTCTTTTCTCTGCTTCTATGGAGGTCACAGATGGAGCTGCATTTCTTTTTTTTTTAATATGACTGGATGTGATGAAGTTCTACTTTTTAGTGATTGAACCATTGCATTTTGAAAGGCAGATTTTTGCAACTGATAAAATATTTTATGTTGTTTGTAGGAATTATGTTTTTTATCTTTCTGTCAACAAAATATGCATGCAAATAGACTTGGATTATTTCCAGAGCAACATCAAATTAAACTGCTTGTATAATGACTTAAAACTGGTTATCGCCATCCTGCATAATATCTGTTTAAACACACCACTTACAACAAGCTTTGCTAATCAAAGGAGGAAACAAAAACACAGTGCCATTAATTTTATGCATACCACAGCATTCTGTTTCACTCTGAGCAGTGCAGTGCAGGAGAGGGATGCTGTTTTTACCAATTTGTGCTCTTCAGCTTCTACAGAGCCCTTTGGAGAGTCCTGTATAGGCCAAATTTCACAATATAGGGCTCAGGCACATTTGAAAAGCTTATGTAGACTTTCAGGCTGATTCTCTTGCTCCTGCCATGAGGTACAGTAGTCTTGTATGGAGGCTGGGAGCCACAGGAGCAAGGTTCATACAAATCTATCCTTCCTACAGGCTTTATCCAGCTTTGGGATGGGGCATCCAGGGCAACCGGGATTATTCAGTCACACCATGGAGCATTTCAAACACCCACAAACCATGTGGAACCTGGAAGTAGATGGGAAAAGGCTACCTGCCAGACTCTGGGACAGCCAATTCCTGGCCCAGCTGAGCCAGCCAAGGTGCAGCAGCAGGTCTGGGTGCTAGGACATCCTGCAAGGTGGTTCCCTCTTCACCCATTATCTCTTGCTGCCTACACAGCCTGTCCCACCAGCCAGTGTGGTTCCTCTGCAGAGAGGAGCTCTTGGCAGAGCAGGGCTGGTTTGCAGCACCTCAGTTGGCCTCCAGAGCTTGGCATTAGGCTGCTTTCCCAAGCCTCACATTTTGGACTGCTCTCCCTGGCTCAGCCTCACCTGCTCACATTAAATGAAAGCTATTAAAATCACCAAGTGCTTCAAAAATGGCTTTTATCAGTAATAAAGCTGCATTCTGGCTGCCTTCCCTCTGGCCAGAGCTACAATAAAAGCTGCAAGGAGCCTCACACTGACACCATGGAAGCCACCACTATTCCTATCCGAACTTTCCTCTGGAAACACAGTGGTCACTTAAAAATCACAGCAATTAAACAAGAAAAAGACTGCACCCACTGCCCAAACATTTGGAAGCTGCATCAGACCCCAAGCAAGGAGAGGCTGCTCAGCACTTGTAGGGCAGTCCTCATCACACTGGAGTATGTGAGAATCTGACAGGAAATAAATTGGAGTTTCAGTCAACCATTTAGAAGTGTTAGAAATTCCCCAGTGCGGGTCATTTAATTTGGTAAGAAAAGAAAAATAGAGGTGGATTATTTTTTTTTCCTGCCTCCCTGACTATTTTTCCGTCTTAGACTCACTCCGATGGTGATGGAGTTGCTGATGCTATAGAGTAGTTGTGGTGACTCCAGTCCTCAAAGGAGGAAATTACCTCTTTTTCTGTGAGGTTCTATTTTTTCTGAACCATTTAATGATACTGCGTCTAGAGTGTTGCCATTTACTCACAGAAGAAAGTGGTAAACTCCCTGTTTTTTCTGTTCTTCATCACTACAGCACCAGTTTGTGTCAATCCTGCACTCAAAACATTGCTCCAGCTGAAGGGCAAGTGGTCCCTTGTAAAACTGATGCCTGTGGCCAGTGTGGATTAGGCAGGGTAGGCAGGTAAGGAGGTTCCCTGTCCTCTTAAGGTCTTCTTTTGTCTTCATCTCATGCATGTTCCTACTAGAAAGAGAAGAAAGAAACCATCCCTTCATTTCCAAAATTCTCATTGAAAGAGAAGAACAGTGAGAAAGTGAACAATATTTTTTTTCTGTCAAAAGGGAAAAGACCAAGGGAAGGAAAAATAGAGGTTCTTAGTGGATCCTACACAGACTCAGTTTTGCACCAGCAAACACCTTTAGAATGGGAACAAGCCCTACCATCAGAGCCTGCTTCTGTTAAAAGCAAATTTGCTTTCTCAACATTTTTGACAAGATTATGGCTTCACTGAACTTTAAAAGTGATTAATCAACACTGTGCTGGCCATCAGCAAAGGCAGGAGTGGTTCTGGGGGTATTTCCTGACTGACAGCCTCTCCTGAAACCCACCTAGGTGCATTGCTGCTTCTCACAATCCTCATGGATAAGTGAAAGTATTTCTAATAATACCTGCTTATATTCATTGGGTATGTAACAGACGATCTCTCTCTAACAGCTACAAAATTTCACCTGCAGGTGTAAAATAAACCAGTGTCAAACTCGTCTATTTGAGACAAGAGGTATTGATTGACAGCCTAGTTGCTAAACAGGCTGAAAAAAAGATATTATAACACTAAACTCACAGCAGTGGGAAAATCTTTGAGCTCTGAGGGTAGGTTTTACACTTCCTGCTGAAACTTGTGCAACAGAATGTTGCACAGGAAGACTTCATTAAATCAAATTATCCTATTTCTCTGAAGGCATAAATAACCTGGTCTGTACCCATGTGTTGCAACCACATGCATGGGGTGGGTGAGATCTTGGAAAAATCCCTACAGCCAAGGAGGTCCTGTGATGTCTGAGCCAAAGGACCCAGCTCCCTGCACCGCTGCAGCTGGAGGTGGCCCAGGTGGTGACGCTGGCCTGGAAAAAACCAGCCCCACGACAGGGCTGGGGAGCCTCTCACCTCTTGTGCTGTTGCTTGAGCCTCACAGCACTATGAACCTGTGCTTCCTGGAAACCATGGCAACCACAGATTTATTTTAAAAATAAAGAAGTGCTGGGTTTCAGCGCTGGGTTTCTGTCAGAGGATACAGCAGCTTCTCCAAGGTGTGAGTGTGCTGTCTTCCTGAGTCCCTGATGAAACCTGGGCCAGATTCAGCCTCTGCCCTGCTGCAGAGTAATAACTCAGTATTGACAAGGCTGCAGGAAGAAGCAGTATCTCTGGTGTTCAAAGGTAAATAAACATGCATTTGGCTGGATCCTCAGCTTCCTTCTTATAAAGGTGGGAGATAGAAAAAATATGGTCAAACAGGGACTGTAAAGCCTGATAGAAATTCAGGCCCCACTTCCTCCTCCCTATTTGACAGCTTTCACCTTTTTACTGAACCATAACATTAATAAGCAATGTACTGTGTGTTCTCACTTTCATGGGCTTTTCACTGATATGTTGACGTGCAGTTTCTCGTCCTTTAAAATAAAGTCTGAGCACAGCATTGGGACTCTCCCTGGAGTTAGAGCTGACAGCTTAGAATTCTCACTCATCACAGCTAAAGACATTAATAAAAGTTATTTTGTTCATGTGCATGAAGTTGAATCTGGGCTTAATAGCTTTTCTTTTTCCTGCCACGAGAAGGAAAAAAAATTCAACAGTATATTCTGAAACTACTTAAATCTTAAATAACTGAATATAGAAAGCCAAAGGTGAAAGTTTTTACTAAAATGCACTCAAGCCTCTGATCAGAACTTCAGACATGTGGAAATGCTATGAAGGAGTTTGCTCTGGAGCAGACTATTGTGGAACATACAAATTGTACTGAAATACTGAATTGCTGCAGTTAAAAGCACTTAAAACAAAACAGAGCAGAAACAGGTTTCTTTGCTCTCTTTGTGGGTGGTAGGAAGCTTTTAGATCAATTGTTATGTAAATCTACCTCTAGATTCCACCTCAGTTAAAAACTATTATCCAGTCACTTAAAATCAGAGTCTCTAACTGGTTATTGCACAAAACTTAATTTTCCATTGATGTCAAGACGTGGGTTTGCATTTTAGAATGCATCTAGGAGCCCCATTCCCCTTTCACAAGACATCTGGAGGACGAATACATAATTCAAGAGCACCAGAGAACTGAGCTTACCCTGAGCTGGCCTCTCCAGCCATGTCCACCATAAAATCCCATCTGGAATAAGGGCTGGTGATCTGCACGGATGTCACCTGTCTATAACAGCAAAGCTTTTGGCAGGTTGACAAGGGTGGATTGACATGTGTCAGAAAAATTGATCAGACATAGCCCTGGGACATGATTCCTGGTTTTGTGGCAAAGCACTAGCTCAGAGCAGTACCCCAAACCAGAGGCTGGGAACAGCTGGTTGCTATAGCAAAGCAGACTGCTGTAATTTCTCAAAGCTGATGGTAGTCACTTACCCACTTCCATCTGCCAGTTCCTTCAAGATGAATGCATCTCATCCTGTCCTGACTTGTGCACCTTTAGCTTTCCTCAGATGTTCTTGAACCCCATCTACAGTGGGTAGTTCCTCCTTCTCCCAGTCACTCCCTTTGCTTTCTGTGGTTTGGGCAGTGTGGCTGGAGCACTTGCTTGTGAGGGAAAAAGTCATTGAGTACTTCAACCTTCTCCATATCCCATATACCACACAATCCTCTTCTTTCTTACAGCTCTTGGTCTAAAGTGAAACATCAAACCCTTCATTGCCCAAAACTGCAGAGGTTTGCATTTCATAGCAGGGGAGTTTACATGAACTTGTGTTTCCAGCTCCCTCATCTCAGACCACAAGACATTACCTCCTCCTTCACGCCTCCAGAACAAAGTTAATGTTTCTGTAAGACCAGTGCTGTAAAACTGCTCCTGGGTTTATGGAGCCAGACAACCAGCACACAGCTGATCTAAACATACCACTTTACATCAGGCAGACAGGTTTCACTGTTAGCAACACACCTTCCCAGTCAAAAAATGTGTAAGGATGTTGTTAATCGGGACACACAATGTGTGTGACAGACAGCACACAAGGTGCTGAGCCCTTCCCTGAGCCAGGGTTTGCCTGGCTGCAAACACAGCCATCCTGTGCCCACTGAAACCTGAGTGAAGAACAGCAGCACTCAGCAAACACCACAAGCTGGCAAGCATCAACATTACCCCAACCCCATAATGTGCAGGAGATCCGTGCTGGGGACTCGGGGACACCGTCACAGCCTGGGAGCTGCTGTGTGACACAGAACACACTACAGAGAGCAGTGGGATGGCAGGCAGGATAATGGAGGATAATAGCTGTGGAGTGAGAAATCATAATAGTTCAGCCTATGCAGAGGTTAGATTCCAGGAGAGCCATTATCTCAGCTCTGATGTCTGGGTGTCAGAGCTCCTATGCCTGTTTTATTGGTTAAGTACATGGCTTTATTGCTGTTTATAGAAGTATGCTTACATTCTGAGCAGCAAGGGAGCACATTAGCAGGAAAGCACTGAGCTTACACCAGCTGCTGTGGGAGAGCATCCAGAACCCAACCCAGCCTCAGTGAGAAGGCAGGTAAGTGCATAAGGGAGGCTGCCTTAAATCTCAGATCCCTGGCTGATGTGTAAAAGGAACTCAAAACACATTTCCTTCTTGATGAAAACATTCTTAACAGGAAAGAGGGAGTCAGATGAAGAGGGGACAAAGCCATCCCTTCTCAGGGATTTGTCACATTTGGGCTGTTTATCTCACTTCCAGGTTTGTGACTATTTCTGCACTCAGCCAATTTCTACAGTAAATATCACCACTCATTAGTGATACCCTTTATAGTACACTCCCAGGGGAGCCCTACAGGGGCTGGCCATTGCCGCAGGGTCTTAGGGAGAGTTCAGCAGCATCTCCAGGTGTCTGGGTGATGGGGGACCCTTTCCCAGCATCCTAAATCCCAGGCTTTAAACCTTGTTCATCCTAAGTCCTCAGTTCCTTTTAGAGCACATAAAGTCAACACTAGCCTTTATGCCCTCTCAGAGCAGTGCTGCTCCCAGGGGTGTAATTTCTCCACCTTGAAAAGGTATGGCATGGCACTGAATGCCTTTGTGATGCACTTTGGAAGCTGCTGGGGAAGGCACTGTTATAATTTTTTTCTCTCTGACTAATTAAAGAAAAAAAAAAAAAAAAGGGCTCAAGCTGCTCTACTGAACACTCTGTCCCAGTTTTTCCAAAGGAATATCATCCCTAGGGTAGCCATTATACATTAAGAACTCCTCAAAAAGAAAGCCAGTGTCCCACCTGATGAACATTGCGGAGTCCATGCGTTGTGGGAAGTCCAGAGGGCCATGAACCACAGTGGCTACCTATGCTGGTGGGTTGGACAGAGGAAGGATGTGACATTCCACTGCATCCACAGGCAGCTCTACTCCCAGCCCGGCCACCCCATGGGCAGATGAAAGCTCCAGGTCATGGGACTGTAACTCTCAGCTGTGGTGGCTGTGCTGATGCTGCCCTGGGAGCTCCAGAGCAGCTGGGCTCTCACAGCCTGGATTCTGGGAGGATGGCACCATCTGCTGCAGAACACCCGGGTGCCAGGTCAGAGCCTGGCTCACAGGAAAGGGCACTGGAAGGGAATCAGCTGCCTTTGGGGAGATGTATGTTGACAGGACACCTGTGTCCTCCCAGCAACAGGACACATCCAGCTGTCACGCGTGGAAATTCACAGACACATGGACTTGAAATAAGTTCAAAAGCTCTCCTAGGTACATTCAGCAGATGAGAGGCAAGTAGATTAAAAAGTCCTCATACCCCAACCATGAGGTGACAGAGAGGCTGTGTGTCTCGGTTTGAAAGACAGGTGTCCAGCAAGGAAGGCAAGAACTGGCATTGGAATGGAAAAAATGCAACCCCCTTCCCTCCTAATTATTATAACCTTGAAATTACGGGTCTTTCAGGCAATGATATGGGGAGGGAACAAGCGTTCTTTAGCGGTGTGTCTGTGTAAAACAAGGCAAACAAACACCAGGAGCAGAGCACAGCCCCAGGCACAGCCGCTCTCGGCCGGGCCCCTTCCCCTGAGGGGCAGTTCCGGGCACTGCCAGCAGGGGGCGCTGCTGGCTCCGGCCGGGCAGGGCCCCGCCATCATCCCCGGCCTGCAGGGGGTGCTGTGGTGCCGTCTCCCTCAGGCGGCCATGGCGGGTGGGCGGGATGGTGAAATGGGCTGCAGCAGGAACCTCATCGTGGCAGGTGGGACAGCAGGGATGAGCANCAAACACGGCCGGGAGAGGCTCCCTCGGAGGGGGAAGGGACTCGGGGTCCTGGGCTTTCCCTGAGGCACCCGAGTAGATGGTGAGGGTCCCTTCCAGTGGGGTAGGGTGTTAATGAGGTCCCAGGTCAGTGGCCACTACCACCAGCAGAGCCTCACTCACGGTAGAAGAAGACAGTAGGAGACAGAGCCCTGAGGTGTTGGCAAATTCTCCCCAGAGTGATTCCAGCATGTCTACCCTCCGATGTTGAGAGCAAGGAAGAGTGAGGAGATGCCCTTTCCTCTTCCCTCAGCCCAAATCTCCCAGTATCTCTGCCCTTCCCAGGAGAAGGTCCCTCAGCTAAGATAGTAAAGCCAGTTGCATTTCTTCCCCCTCTCCTTGGCTTTATCTTTTGTCTCTCTTGAGTAGCAATCATTAATTTCTCTGCAACAAATGGGAGACAATTCCCTTAGAGAAAGAAACAAAAGGAAAAATCCTAACCCTCAACACTGGGAG
The DNA here is from genome assembly GCA_013389925.1 of Aegithalos caudatus. Taxonomy (NCBI): domain Eukaryota; kingdom Metazoa; phylum Chordata; class Aves; order Passeriformes; family Aegithalidae; genus Aegithalos; species Aegithalos caudatus. The sequence continues at coordinate 27,288 of WEIU01007388.1, read as the reverse complement.
TTAGTACTGCAGCTCTTTGCCCATTTTTGCAGGATTCACTGTGCAGTCCTTGGCAGCCTCACAGCATCCGACTGGATCTGTATGTGCCCACACCACAGCAGTGGGTGCCCAGCAGTCCTCAGCTCACAGCATCCCCCGGGCCAGCTGCACATGGGCTCCAATGAGAAGAAAAAAATAAATTAGTGGAAAAGATAGACATACAATAGCTGTATTTTTGCTTTGTATTAATGCTTGTTTGTCAAGTAAAACTGCCTTCTCCTGGGGCTTAGAGTCATGAAATACTGGGGTCTTTAACTGCCTGCCTTTCACAGTTTTCTTCTGCTTCTTAACACAACTTGGGACCATTCTGGAGATTGTTCTCTTCCCCCTGCAGTACCATTGCTTTAATGACGTCTTTACAGCCCTAATGGATGTTCTTGGTAGAGATTATAGCCCTGCTGGTAGAAATTCGTTGCAGGACAATGTTTAGACTGATAAAATTGCTTGTGGGGGATGAGGCATTCAGCACAAGGGGGTGCAATTCATAGAGTTCTGTGTGAGCTGTGTTTGCATTGATTCACACATTCTGCATACAGAGAAAATGAACTGTTAGGAATAATTGTATTTCATGGACTATTTTGGTTCCCAGTTCATTTAGAAAAAGACGTAGGACAATACATCATCTGTGAGATGTGTATTACAGACCAGCATGAAAATCCCTCCCTGTTCAAGTGCAGTTTCACCAGCAGTTTCTGATAACTCTGGTCACATTGCAGAACATACATAAGTTGTGAATGAGCCCAACTCTTCCTTGTGAAACCTTGTTCCAGACTGACCTGCTCCCTATGGTGAGCCCCCCCACACCCAGCAAACAGCAGTCCCTGCCCAAGTATCTCAAGATTTGGCTCCTTCACTGAGGAACACTGCTGCAGAGGAAGAATCAAGTGTGGGGTTTAGGTTTCCATGTAGAAAGCTCTTGCATGCACAGAGAAGGTGTGGAGCCAGCTTGATTAATCCAGTGCTGAAAGTTGTGTCTGGATCCTTCACAGAACAGAGAAATTAAATTCTCGGGTCCTTTCAGAGCCCTTTTATAAGCTATTATTATATGACTGTCACAGAGGTTTTGCAATACATCACACAGCACTAAGGATCATCAAGCTACTTAACCATGGAAAATTGCTTTAATGTTATCTCAATGTGTTAATGAATGATTCATTAATTAATTCAAATTATTGAACACTAGCCTTGCTTTCCTGCTAGGCTAGAATGACTTCATGCCATGCTTAAGCCAGCTCTGAAATCATGGTGGTCATGAGGATGCCAGTGCCAATGGTGGCAACATCCACCACTTGCTGCAATGAGGCTGAGCAAGGGAGAAAGCAGGAGGCTGCTCCAAGCTGGAAAGATCTTTGTGGTAAGAGGAAGCAGGTCCCTTTACAGATCCAAATCATCACAGCATCTTACCCAGACACCTTTAGTCTTGAAGCTGTTTTAAACTGATCCTTGGCAGTCCCAGAAATAAAAGCAGATTTGCAGGCATATATGGCCATGCTTCTCATGCAGGTGCTGATGCCTTGGGCACAGACAGAGGAGAACCTGTTTCTGATGCATATCCATGGTGCTTTTTAATTTTCCAGGGCAGTCAGTAAAGTCTGGGAAGCTTTTACCTCCTTTCTTTCTGCAAAGAGTACTAGATTATTGATTCTATGCTAAAACCAACAACAGCAATCCATTTGGATAGTTTATGAAGGGGCTATTAATGTAGTAAATTACCTTATTCAGGAATAAATTCATTATAGTGTCAATCACTTAACTGGCCAGTAAGCCAATGATGCCCACCATGCAATGGTTAGAAATTCCAGGTGTTTTGAACATAGCAGCCATACAACTGCAAACAATAGCTGAGGGGTGATTGGTAACACACGGGAAGAGATGGGCTGAAAGTTTCCATGTTCCAGGCAATGTTCAATGCCTGAAAGCTGAAGGTGAGTGCATTTAGATTTAAAACAAACAGGAGTTTCTCAGTTTGGTGGGAGACTAAACACTGGAAGAACAGGGAAGTCTTTAAAATTAGGTCTTTCTGAATTGCAAGAAAAAAATGGAAAAAATCCTTCTGAAGTGAGGGAACATACCAGTCTGGAGAAGACATGCACACAGCAGATGGAAATAAATCAAGTGACTAGACACTTGATTTATTTTTGACCCTGAGGTCAAAACAAGAGATAAAATTAATAAAGAAGGGACTGAGATCTCCTGAGCTCGGTCTTTCTTCCTCTGGTGTACTGGGATGCTCATGATGCAGAGCCTCCCTTAAAAGCTTGTTCTCACCACACTGGGGGAAGAAAGCTCAGTGCACCCAGCTCTGCCCTGCAGCAGGCTGACTCCCTGGGGAAGCTAAGTCTCTGGAAATCACTGAAACTTCAAAAAGTCACGGATGATAACATTAATCCACAGCCAGGAGGAACTGCAGCACTGTTTTTAATGGAAGCAGAATTAGATCAACTCTAGCTACTACAGAAAAGCTTCCTCAATTGTTACTGTAATGCAAATCTCAGTGGCACCAGCCACCAGTACATTGTTAGCCATTACCATACAAGAATTCAGTAAAACAGAAAAAAAATCCTGGAAGGGAAAAAGAATCCTTTCCTCCCAGTACACAAGGAGGTGAGAGTTGAAAGGACTCGCCCTCTGAGCAGCACAACAAACCAGCATATTCTCAGTTCTATGCCCTGCCTCAGAAAGCAGCCAGCCCCTCTCCTCAGGGCCAGGCTGGCAAAACACAAGGCACCTTATTAAACAGGGAAGAATAGCTCCTAGCCAATAACACCTCCCATCCCCTTTTTAAGTGCCTGGAGGATCAGGTGTGACACTGAAGCAATTCATATGGGAGGGGAAATAATGAAACTCACAACTGCAAGGTGCTGAGGATCAGCCAATTATACATTCAGGAGTCTGTGTTAATTAGAGGATTTTCAAAAGGAGAGTCAAAGGACTTTGCAGACACAGATGGAAACAGATTTTAACAAGCAGTGATAAGTCCCAGTGTTGGAGAAACATACCCATTTCATACAGGGGAGGCTCCAGCTGAGGCTATGCTACAGCAGCAGCCACCCTCCACCAACCACGTGCAAGCCAGAGATCAGTCCAATTGATTTTTTGGGGGAGTACTATGATATTAAAATGAATAATCATGTAGACACTGGTAAAGGATCTTTCCCTACATAATAGTAATTGCTCTTTATAAGAGCACAAAAGCACATGGGCCATCTGGTCACTCAGATGACACTTTACCAGTGGCTCAGGGAGGAAGAATTGATTTTTTTTCTTAACGCCTATGTGTAATTGGCAGCTTTATATGCACTGTGGGCAGAGACCATGGCACTTTAAGAGGATCTGATAATAGCTCACAACTGAAGCAGGTTTTTTTCCTATGCAGAGGGGATTGCAGAGCAGAGACTGGAACAAGTAACAGTTAATTTTCTTTTGCTTTAGACATTGCTATTGTCATGTCCTTTCCTGCTTAAGTCAGGGAAGTTCAGAACTGGATGTGGATTTGTTTACAAGCAACCATTTACATCAAAATGGTTCCTTTAATTGTTACACACACCTTCTGAAAAAAGGGCACATGAAAGTCATTTAAGAATTGAAAAAAAAATCTAAGAGACTGAACAACCTCTTTTAGTTTATCCCCAGATGAGCACTAACTTTGAGGTAATTTTTGCAGTTTATTGCACTAACCAAGAAAACCAGGTCATATAAAATGAAAGAGCCCATATTGCCTGTGAAGCAGAAGTGCCTTCTCAGCAGAGACTTGTTCACTCTCTGCTTGTCCTAGACCATTATTTCACTTCCCAGAGATGAGCTTTGTGAGGAATACCACAGGGACCAGACATCACTTTTGGTGAACTGTACTGCATAGGGCTGCAAGTTGGAAACAAGGACTGCAAGCGTGGAGATGTGAGAGAGGTAACATCCTCCTCACTCTAAACAGGTGTGCAGCATAGAGAGAAATGCTCCTAAGAAGGACCAGAGGAGAAAAAACTGCCCAAAGACCACAGGCTCAGAAGCTGGAGTTCCAGAGCACAACAACTGCTGACCACCTGCCAATGGCCCAGCCCAACTTTGCCAGCAGCTTGTTTGTGCAGTGACATGTCAGCAATAAGTGGACATGATTTTTGACATGATAAACCTCAGAGACCTGAGCAGGAGCTTCCAGACTCCCCTGGAGCACAAGTGCAACTGCTCCAAGTAATAAACGTTGGAAAGGCCAAGTGCCAGTGTGATGCTCAGGACATTAAACCAAGGCTGAGCATGACTACAGCATCTCCTTTAGCAGCTGGGGTAAGACTGGCTGGGTTTTGCCACACTGTGTCCCTTGGGACTCCATGCAGCACATCCAACCTGCCAGCATTACAGGTCTTGAGGAATTACAGGTGACATGTGGGGGATCAGAGCATTAGCACTCACAGCCGTGAACTGCGACCTGTCTTGAAGTCACTTTGTGAAAATGTAATTTTCAACATTTCATTAGGCTTTCTCCCATCTGTTAAGCATCATCCCAGAGAGTTTGGTGACACTCTAAATGAAGCTGTGAAGAGATGAGTTTGTTTTAGATGTAATTGGACAGCTGTTTTATTATGAGTTAATGAACTATGATGATTAAAAAGAATTCAGTTTTAGCAAACCATATATTAACAATTACTCTGGACTAAAATCACAGCTAGAGCAAGTGCTAGACAACTTTCATGACAATGCCTGGTAGCAGAAGATGAAAGGGAAAACCAATGAAGTGCTACAGGACAAGAGATGTCTCCAGGCCAGGCTCCCTGCCTCAGGCATAGACTCCCTGGGCTGCCCCACAGGAACCACTCCACACCACCACCATCTCCTCTGGCCCTTTTGACCCAAATCAGTCATCAGGGTCTGCTCACACTCCTCCATCTTCCCAGACTCTCTTCATGTTCCCCCTCTCCCCTTGCCACAGCATCCCACAAGGTGCTGGTGGAAGGAAGAAGGGACAATGGCAGCAGGCTCAAAGACAATTGAGACAGAGAGATAACTGATGTCTTTGTACTTGCAAAACTTTGCTTTTCCCCCTGCTCACTTAGGCCAAGGCTGTTTGCCCTGGAGGCATTGCATAGAATGTGATGCTCCCTGTTGTCCTTCCTGACTGTGAGGAGACCTGAGCAGCAGCAGCACCATGAAAAACTGATCCTGAGCTGGGGAGTCCTGCATGTGTCCTTTCCACACTTTCCAGTTTGAATGAGATTTTGTATGTGAGCTGGGCCTGGTGCCAAAGGCCAGAAGCAACAGAAAGCAGCTGGAGTTTCCATAGGACATTCCCAGTTTGCATGGAGAAGTTTTTAAGCAGTGGAATGTTTGCTCTGAGAGTTTCAGTGAAAAAGCTCCTAAGAGTTACACAAAGACAGGTCCATATGCCACATGTGCAAATCACTTACCTCCTCCTGTTAAACTAAGTCTGTTCCAAATCATTGTGACTTCCCAACAGCTGCCTCCTGACCTTTCTCCACTTCAGCCCTCCATTTGGCCTTCCCTTCTGTGTTCACCCTCAGCAGCATCTGATCCTTCTTCACAGCCTGGAAATTATTTGGTCTAAATCCTTGCACAGTTGCCACCACTAAATTTACCCACATTTGCACCACTTCCTTTGACATTTCACTGTCCTTTCTGGTGTTTTGCAGATATATAAGTTAATCTGTTTCCTTGTTATACCACATTTTTATCGTTTGCAGCTCTGATTAGCAGCAGAATTACACCATAATTTGTTCACAGGTGTACTGGGACTTGCAACTCAAACTGGAGACTCAGCAGTGGGGTGGGATAGGGAGAAGAGTCTCAGCTCTTGGTGGCCAAGGTGACATCCAGGCCAGGCAGGCAGGACCACAGGAACCTCATGGCTGGCAGATGCCAGGCAGAACCAGGTTCCATTGACAGTGTCTGAGCTATTCCATTACATTTGGCCAGCCTCTTGTTGAGACACCATCATATAGAGCATTGCACTGCACAGGTTTATGGCAGAGTGAGTCAGAAGCAACACATTAATCAGCAGGCTGTGTTTTCCAATGCCAACGTCTCCTCTGGAAAAGGTGAGATACAGATCCTGCACATACATAGCTCATGTGTATGTATTCTCAAACCTATCTGTCACCCAGGTGATTATTTCCAAAGAACATACATAGACCAGACATTAAGTGAACCAGTTCCCTCATAAACAATACTCACCTCTTTGCCAGTGATGATCATGGTCACACAGCCCAGCACAGTCAGTACAATCTGTAGCAAACAGATGTAGCAAACCTTTATCCTGACAATGTTCCTTGCAGTGTCGAGGACCTCAGACCTGTGAAAGACAGAGCAGAGTTTCCATTCTTCAGCAGCATGTGTGAAATGGTATCATGGGGAGATGGGCAGTGGGTGCTCAAATTTTGCAGCAACTTACCATCAATGTACAATGGGGTTCAACCTTCTCTTTCTGTAGCTGCTTAAAGGAGGACTGAAAAAATTAACCTGTGGGGAAAAGATTTAGGTGGGATATTGCTACTCCCAAAAATCATCAGTAATAACAGGATTGAAAACTCCTGCTCTCCTGTATTCTTTTATTGTATGTGAGAGTGAATGCCTCTAAAATGACAGGGACAGGAAAGTCTTTCCCATTATAATAATGATGGGCTGACCTTTGGGGGCTGCAGAGCAAGCCATGGGGTGTTGTGCAGCACCAGGTGACACTGGGGCCATGCCACAAGATCTAGGCAATGCCTAGATTTCAATTCCTCTCAGGGAATTAAAAGCCCACCATAGCACAGCCTCTGCCAGGCAGTTGGCACCAGCCCCGTGAGCATCTGCAGTGGGAGACTGACTGAGTCAGAGCACACAGCTACACCATCCAGGAGTTTTCTTCCTAGGCAGCTGAACAGCCCCATCCATCACTGGAAAATCTCCACCACCTTCCATGAGTAACTCCTGGCATATAACCAACAATTCATGTTTGCAAGAAACTGCGGCAGGGCAATGAGCCATCCATGAAATTATGTCCAGCCATGGATTTACTCATACCTGCAAGGGGAAGGACAGCTGGAGGAGAACCCAGGATGTCACAAGTCAGAAGCATTAGGACTCCAAAACTGAGTGACAATCCTTTATCAAAATATCTCAACAAGGGGGTGAAACCACAGCCCATAAAGGAGGAACTCATTGCATGTGTCTGTCACCAAAGCTGTATGTAGCCCCAACCTCTTATTAAAATTTATGCAGCATTCTTAATCACTAATCAATAAAACCTAGAAAAACATGTAAAACCCAGAGTGAATGATAACTTATGGTGGTGGCTTCTGAGTTTCAAAGCCATTTGTCGCACAAAAGACACTTCAGTTTAGTCTGAAATTTATAACTACAATGAGCAAATCCAGTTTATGTCACAGGGTATAACAAAAAGTTACAAGAGTTAAAACTATTTACAGTTATTTTTGGACACGATAATAAGGGAAGCACCAACCCCCAACACATGAGCACAGCTCTGGGTGGTGCAAACTTGGGTCTCAATCTGTGTGTTCACAGCCAAAAGAATCATTCTGACAAGTCCACTTAGGATATGTGCCTGGGAATGTCCTCATCCTTTTTAAAGTGTCCTGACCATATTAGCACCTTTTAATCAAAATTTGTAGGCCGTCTCTCATTCCTGAAAGCTTCTTTACTTGTAAGAGATTTTGTAAAAAGCAATGAGCTAAGCTTCAAGAAGGGAAAAGAGCTGTTGGTACAGGGAAAAGGATTTAAAATTTAAAATTACACTTTTCTATTCTGCAGAAGCTAAATATGCCTTCTAATGTCAAAAAGACTCAGCAGCTGGTATGAGATGCTTTATTACATTTGTAGCTTATTTAATTTGATTTTCTTCCCTTTAATTTTGGTAGGTTTTAAACTAAAAAAATCTTCTAAACTTTCTGATTAAGGGGGTAAATTATTTGGGGCCGAAGTCCCCAAGCCTACAACAGTGTGTCACCCTGTGAGCATCATGCTTTTAAATGGCCCAACTAGTGAGTTAAGCAAACTGCCAGCAGCACAAGTAGCTAACTCCTCAACAGCTTCTCCTGAAATCAGTGATGGAGAGATTATGTCTGCTAAAATGCAGCCTGGTGGGAGACTGGCAGTCATTCTCATGCAAGCTGGGTACCACATTACTGCACTCTAATGATGATACATTACACCCCATCAGGCTACCACGGTGATGCCATTTGCACACTGTCACCCACAGCACAATGAGAAAAGGACTCTGGCTCCTCTTGATGGAAACAAGCCCAATAACAGCAACAACAAGGACAGTGTCGGGGAGACCCTGAAAAACACGGTAAGCCATGACTAGCTCAAACCCTGGCTTTTGCAGTGCATACCTGTACAAGTGGTCTTTGCAAGGTAGCTAAGACTGCTCACCCAGTATTTACATCCAGGCAGGTGCACCAAGGAGCCACACTACAGTGCCCTGTGCTTGCAAATGTGGGACGTGGGTTGAGAATTCTCCACTTGTGACCAGGACGGGCAGGAAGAGATGGACATGAAGATGTCCCCAGTCTCAGCATCCTGCACTCCCTACCTGTTGCTGGATTGCTGGTACTCAGCTGAAAGGAAATCACTGCTGCTACAGAACAGGGCATGGGCAGAATCTCTTCCTGCCTATGCTGAGATGGTGAAATTATAGTAAGTGCCTTGGCCCCAGACCTGCTCATGTATGCCAGGACTTGTAAGTGGCTGAGAAATCCTAGTTGAAAATCTTGGCCCAGGTAAATTTTGTCTCTTGCTTCTCCTATTTCTCTCAAAGAGTGCAATGAGATAAGGAGAGCTACATCAGTATGTGCCAGAATCAAATCTGCAGCAAGCAGTACACTTGCTAAAAGCACATGCTCCATCCCAAGGAAGACAAGGGCAAAGCCCTGTGCTGGAGACCCCCAGCCATCCCACAGGAGCACAGGCAGGCCCATGCAGCCTGACTTTCCTAGGATGAGGGGTCTGCAAAGGCACAGCCAAGAAAGTGGTGCAGGTTAAGAAGAGAAACTCTGTCCATTCCAGGAAGCTTGTCCAGCCCGTGCCTGCTCCCTGCCTCATAATCCAGGACACTTCCTGACACAAGCACACACAGCTGTGGCTGTAACATGGCAAGGATCAGAGCAGGAAGCAGAGGGGAGTAGGTCCTCCACTTGCACCAGCCCTGCATATGCAGGGACATGCACTGGTCCTCCTCTGGAGACCTGGCAGCTGAATAAGATGAGAAACATACATTTGTTTTAATTAACATATTCCCTGACATGAAGTATCTGTTGGTATTTGCTGCCATAGGAGAATAGAATAAAACTTCAGCCCTGTGCACTGTGCTGGTCAGAGCTCTGGTTGTGCTCCCTGTCCCAGGAGCATTTGTAGCCCCAGGAGATGCATCTCCACAGTAATTCAGCCACGGCTGAGGATGAGGGTCATTTTCTCACCCTTTCCAGCAAATATCCTTTCTCTCCATGCTGCAGCACAAAACAGTGACCAAAGGCTTTCTACCCACCTGGATCAGCCATGTGCAAAGCCATGTCCTGGACGTTCTCTGCTTTGCTGCCAGCAGCTCTGGCAGGGGGCAGGACTGGCCGAGCCCCCCGCTGCCACAGCCCAGGGCTGTGCCCCAGCAGCCCCTCCTGCATCCTGCCCTGGACCACCACTGCCCCACCAGCTTGGACAGGGGCCCAGGATGCTGCTTCTAGGACTCATTAAAGTAAAAATAGCCCTTCCTGTGAGAAGGGAGTAGCATGCACTTTGACCCTAACTGACAACAGGTTTTGCTTACATCGTGATGACGAGTTAAATTTATCACCCATGTTTACCAAAATGACACACCTTGGGAGCTGGGCAGGCAGAAATCACCACTGTGGCAGCTCATGCCCAGCCCAGATTCTGCCCCAGGCTCCCCATCCCAAGGAACTGCTCAGGAGAACAGTGGTTATTTATATAATTTTGTCAGTCCTTACTATGGAAGAACTAAAATAAGACAGTGTGCTGTATTTCCCCAAAGACAGGCTTAGTGAGTGCTAATTATCACAGCTGGTTAAGCTGTTAGGGTTCTTAATTGTTCTCAGCTACAAAATGATCTTGCAAATCAGTTGCTTTAAACATATTTTTGGATATTACTGCATCTCGGAAAAAATGTGGTTTAGTGGCAGGAAAATAAAGTTGATGTCTGTACCTATAAATGCAGTGTGGGGAGTCCATCTCACATCCAGAATGCAAACTTTCCTAGCAAAGAAATATTCTTCAGATATGCTTCAAGTTGAAAACAGTAAACTAAGAAATTATAACAAAAGCCTCAGCTGATGTAGTATTTGTCAGTCAGTAAAATTGTCATTGAAATGTTGCAGTACCTATAAGGTATTTGCTCTCCATGGAGTCTGGATAGTGCTGAATGTTTTCCTTAACACCAGCTGTTCTAAGCAGAGAAAGAACCACAACCAATGCTATTTTATCACTTTGACATTTCTCCTGCATTTTGCACAAAATTCTTCCTGGTGGGTCAGGAAATGGAAATGCAGAATACTTGTCTCATTTGGAGCTGTGGGGTATTTACTCTCCTTAAACACACAAGGCCCTAAAGCTGATTTACAGGTAGAGAAAAAAATTCCTTTCAAAAGGGGAGAAGCAGTTACTAAAAGGAAAAATTACAGAACAATTTAGTAATACTATCAAATGCAATATTGCAGATAATCAAAGTGTGTCTAAGAGCAAGGGGAAAGACTGCAAGGGAAGAGTACTTCAGGTATTGGCAGGGATATTCTTAAGGGGCTGAAAAGATGAAAGATGCAAAATAGATGCAGCTCTGGGTCCTCAACTTCTGCCCCAAGAAAAATCATTGTCATTTATAGAGACATTTTATATTTTTTGGGAACATGGAGTTGATGATACCAAGGAAAGAAGAAAGTCACAGCAGAGACAAATGTAGTTTTTTTCTCTTTCATGAAGCACCACAACGTATCCGGACATAACACAATGTGTTCATCTTAATTCACTTGTAATTTGGTAAAGCAAATTAGATCCATTTCCAGATTAGGAATCCATACAGAAAATAAATAGTGTTTTGAGCTTCCAGCTGCAAGCAAGACCTACAAACAAGCAGAAATCAATGGATATGATTATGTTGACAAAAGCAGAAGGGAAAGCTGGTAAAGTCAGAAAGGATATTTGTGTCCTTCTCAGGATTTCCCTGTGGGAAAATGGGTATGAAGAAAAATGCATTTATAGCCTGAAGTTTATGGCCAGCATGCCTGAGCATTCCCACAAGCTCCCTTCTTACCTTGTGGAAGAGCTGCTGAGTGAAAAAAAGGAATTGTATAACTGGATGTCCTTTGGTTCCCAAGCCAGGAGGGCAGGAAAGGCTGTGGGCAGTGGATGGGATGTGCTGCCTTGGTGCTTGTCCTTAGACCTGCCTGACCCTACAGGGGCTCCAGCTGTGCAGAATATTAGAGCATCTTCACTTTAACAGGCACTCTCCAAAATACTGATTGCGGAAGTGACTGTCTTTCTGTCATGTCTGATTATGGATTTGAAGAGGAAAAAAAAAGAACATTTTTATATTGTGTCTTAATTTCTCAAACAGGGAGAAAATCGTGGGGGTTGCAGGCCTCTGGTGTTTATCCACCTAGGGGTTGGCAATTGTTTCCTCTAGCAGACACACCAGCTAACAGCTGTATTAATCATGTCTGCTGTAAGCAAAAAGGCACTTCAGGATTTATTATGCCAGCATTTGGAAGTGCAAAGACACAGAGGTCCTCACAAAACCACAAAGGCAGTTACTTGTTCCTGAATTTTATTTGTTTGTCTGGCACCATGAATGCTTAATGACAGGCTGAGTTTTACTGCAGTGCATGAAAGCTGTAAACACCTGTGTGTTAGGAATTCCAGTTTTCCCTTCAATGCTGTGGCTCTCCCTCTGGCCCAGAGCAACTTGGATCCTTTTCTGAACAGCAGAGAGGTGCAGAATGCTCTTGGACCATGGCAGGCTTGTGAGCAGCCCGATGAACTTTGATCTCCTTAGAAATGTTTTGTGCCTATCTCAGTGCACATCCCCTCTGCCCAGGTTACAGCACATCCACAGGAGGCTCATCCATGGAGTCACTCCCCACATCAGGCCATCACTTGATACCCATCAGTGACTCATTACCTAAGTGCAGCCAGTATTTCATAACCATTAAGGTCAGGGGTAGACAGTATATTGAATAGGAGTAACAACTTGTTCAGATATATAGAATTTGCAAAACTGGGTCTAAAACACCATCTCCTCTGCCTTCTGCATCCTTCATCCAGGAGAGCAGGACCCCAACTCCTGAGCAAGCCCTGGACAATACAGAAAACACTGACTAGCTCTACAGACACTGCCCAGGGTTCCTCTGGCCTCACTGCAGGTCTGAAGGGTTTTAAGTGACAAAGGACCAGGCTAGCTGAGACAGAGCAGAGGATGGTCTGCAGCTGGGGTGGTGCAGACTTGTGACATTTCTGGTTTCTGTGTGACAGTGATATGTAGCTGCAGTACTTGTTGCACACTGGTGACAACACTGAAGACTTAAATGAAACAAAAAAACCTCATAGGACTCCATCCTTGTTCTGCACACCCCTTCTGCCACCTCAAACTCTGCTATTTCAGCTGCCTCCACAGCAAGAACTAGCAGCCAGTCCCTCAAAAACCTTTGCAGAACTGGAACTAAGAGCCCACCATATAAACTCAATTGTTGTTTGTAAAACTCCATTGCGCTGGCTTCATACTGTTATTCCCAGTGCCTTAATTCTGATTATCCTTAGAATTATTGCAGCAATGAGAAACTTGGACTCAGGTTCTCTTCACTCATCCTTCTTCTGCTGCTTTCAAAAGCTATAGGAATGGAAGTGTTTATTTTTCCAGGAGCCCCAGGTTCCCACACATCTCTTTACATCTTGTTCTTCTTTGCTTATAATAATGCATAATTAATCTTTTTACTCATATACAGAAAATAATTCATATGAGTATTCAAACAAACAAACAAAAAAGTATTACTCTGCAAAACTGTTTTCAGTGTCCTTAAAAACAAATGGCTTACTATCAGACTCTGGTTTGCATGCCATGAAAATTTCTTACATGAGAGCTGTGATGAGGAACAGAAGATAATCTTATCTTAAAATTCTTTGCCTTCCCCCATCTAATTAAATATGCAGCAGAGCTCTGTCTTGGTTCCTAGACAAGATAAAGAGCAATCCTGGATGGGCATGTGGCTTATGAAATTCTAAGTGAGTCAGGAAATACTTTTCCACGCAACTGGATTTTCTCCAGCAGCACAGTTTAACACAGCAAGAGCATTTGAAATGTCTCATTCACCTGCAGACTCCCAGCCCAAGAGCTGTCCCTCCTCTCCAGGGTCCCCAGGCAGCAGCACTCTCAGAGCTTTGGTTCTCTCCAGATGAGTCACCTCATCCCCATATCAGGGATTAATCTACCCCTAGGAAACTCAAATGCAAATCCCAAGAACTGAAAGCTCCTTAACTGTTCCTCACCATGCCCAGGTTGAATCAAAGGAATAGATACAACATCTTACAAGAAAACCAAAATTTGAGAATTTGTAATGGGTTCTTTACACAAGCACCAGCATGAGGCTTTAATCAACTCAGAACACTTGGATTTATACTTTTTATAATCTTGAGTGTTGTCAATGAAACACAACAATGAAGGAGTCCTTACCCTTTTTGTGTATTAAACTTCAGATTCATAAAAAAAAAGGGTTCCTCTATCCAGTTACTGAGAGATCCTGCATTTTCCACCAATATTGTCCCTATTCCTCCAAACTTTATAGTACCACTACCATTTGAAAAATCGTTCCTAGAAACCATAAATAAGGTGTTAAACCATAGTATTTAAATAATAAAGCAAACAAAACCAAGCCCAGACTTCACTGTCTCTGGTAAATCTTGCCTAATTCACACCCAAATGAGCCTTTGACATCAATCTCTTAAGAGGGAAAGGTAAGACAAGAGGACCCATAAGCCACACTTGTTGTGTTTCTTTCCATCAGTTTTGTGTTTTCAGAGAAGATGCAATAAAATATTTGTTGGACAGAGGAATGCAGTTAAGAATTGTCTTAACAGGAGCCAAATTCAGTGGAGCTTGTGAGTTGCAGCTGGAGTCACTAAGGTCTGCAAGCAAACACTGTAAAGGAACCTGGAATGGGACTGAAGTGTCGTGGGTACAAAGTATAAAAATATTAAATTATAAATATAAATATACAAACAAACAAAAATTTTTAAAGGCTTATAGCAGCTTATGTCAGAAGGACAAAACTCATGGCAGCAAAACAAAATTAGCCATTGCTGTGGCAGAGCCCCAGTTTGCCAGTTTGATGTTTCCTAGGGTCTGGGATCTTTATACAAAGGTGCTGGTGCAGCACAGGGCAGCTCGGCATGTGGAGCATCTGCCTACACAAGGGCTGAAAGCTGGGGTAGTCTCTGGTGCAGCTTCATCATGGGGCAGCAGACAAATGTGAGCAGCAAAGATTGCAGGACCCATGGAAAATCATCCAAAATATTTGGGGTGTTGTGATGCAATCACAGCTTTTATTACTAGGGAAAATACTGAACTAATGAGCTTTGCAGCAGGCCACTGATTTCTGTAATGGTGTACAATTGGATTATAGAGCAAAACTGTGTGAAACCCCGAAGAAAACAAAACCATCAGAATCTTAACAATTTACATTTTTGACTCAGAGTCTGGAGAATCATTTAATTTAAATGTTTTCCACACCTGTTTCCCCAGCTGAGCCAGAAAAACACATTGACAAGGACAGACTCACTGTTGCCTTGTCACTTAATGATTTTCTTTCCTAAGAAAAATGGCATTGTCTTCAAAAACAGATGCACTTACAAAAATTTCAGTCCATTACTCAATAGTTTAGGGGGAAAAAAAAAAAAACCACAACAAAAAACCTCTAATTTAAATGGATTGAAACATTCTGTGTGGAAATTTCTTTTCCCCCAACTTGTTTTAATGCAAGCATGACTTAAATTTTTTTCAGCTCCTGCAGAGAAGTCATATACCATCAGTCAGGCCAATAAACTGGCTGGTATCACTAGGACCTCCTCCATTGTGGGGTTAAATTTCCCTTTCAGTGGCTGGCTGAAAAGGTATGTAATCTATACAGGAGCACACCGTATCTCCAGTAACACAGTGGGAGGCATTGCCCTGGGCAATAATTTGCACCAGTAATGAACAACAAAGCAATCATAAGAGAGCCACGTGCCTCCTCAAATATATGAATTGTTTCTTGGCAAATCCTCCTAAAGAGACCATAAAGTGCTCCTGGGTGAAACACAGCCTTCGGTAGGATGAGATTTGCTTCCAGCAACTTTTATATGTCCAAAGGGACCACAGGGAAACACATCTCCTAAGAGATGCATGGCCACCCAAATGAGCACGGTGAGGGCAGGAAAGTTAAAATCTGTCACACAAGTCTCTGCCTGGGGGCTTTGGTGAAGGAATTTGTCTTGTTGCCTTGTTAAAGCACTGGCTGTGTCTGCCTGCACCCTCAGGGGTGATTTCACTCATGCTGGTGACTCCTCTGCTCCTTGCTTGTGCTGTGCCTGGCATGAGGGAGTCCCAGGCAGCTCCTGCTGTTCCCATGTAGACTGGCAAAGCAACAATGAGGAGGGAAATGGGACATTCATCCTGAGGAGATGAACAATGACTGCAGGGGGTGGCAGGAGCTGCTTAAAAATAAATTACATCCTACATAAATAGGACTTCATTTCTTCAATAGTAACTCAAAACTCTCCTGCATTTTTTGGACTATGCATGTCATGGAAACAGGTACACAACCCATGGCAAAGAGCTGTCTTACTGAAGGACGGATTTACTCAAGAATACAGTTTATCATAGGTATCTGGGATGTTTCCAGCATGCTACCCACATTAGATGGGCACCTCTCATCTGCTTAACTTCAAAAAAGATCTCTCACAGGTACAAATACCATCCTTGTAGAACTGGGGGTTCCACAAACAAAGACAATTTGGAGAAGGAAGGAGCTAAATTGGGTGTGGTGTCACCAAGCTCACACAGAGGTCAGTGAGGAGACTGCCTAGGAAAACTGGAAGACCCCCTTATGTTGTATAAATGGGGCAAGGAGTACATGGTGCAAAGTCAAGTCTTCCAGTCAAGGGATGGGGATTTCTGACTGCATTTGGTGAACTCAGGATGACACCAAGCTACCAAATGGCTGCTGCCATGGAAAAAGCAGATGCAGTTCTAAGATGTACAAGAAAAGTCATTCCAGTAGAGAGAAAACAATTCTAGTATTCTCATATAAAACATCTAGAATAGCCTGCAGTACACTGCTTGTTTGTGTTGCTCAAGAAGAAAAGGAATAAAGGAAGAAATGAGAAGAATATGTCTTTTTCTTGGCTAACAGATTATAAATGGAGAGAGATCTTGGTAGATGTCTCTCTAAGAAATCCAGTGCCAGAGAAGAGCAGTCAGGTTGAATCACAGCACTGATACCTGAACAAAGGGAATTAGCTCCTCCTGGTAGTCACCAAGGGCTGCACATTTTCTGATGGGACTCCATGTACCTTCCAGCACTGGGGCAGGAGCTGTCCCCNGTACACAACCCATGGCAAAGAGCTGTCTTACTGAAGGACGGATTTACTCAAGAATACAGTTTATCATAGGTATCTGGGATGTTTCCAGCATGCTACCCACATTAGATGGGCACCTCTCATCTGCTTAACTTCAAAAAAGATCTCTCACAGGTACAAATACCATCCTTGTAGAACTGGGGGTTCCACAAACAAAGACAATTTGGAGAAGGAAGGAGCTAAATTGGGTGTGGTGTCACCAAGCTCACACAGAGGTCAGTGAGGAGACTGCCTAGGAAAACTGGAAGACCCCCTTATGTTGTATAAATGGGGCAAGGAGTACATGGTGCAAAGTCAAGTCTTCCAGTCAAGGGATGGGGATTTCTGACTGCATTTGGTGAACTCAGGATGACACCAAGCTACCAAATGGCTGCTGCCATGGAAAAAGCAGATGCAGTTCTAAGATGTACAAGAAAAGTCATTCCAGTAGAGAGAAAACAATTCTAGTATTCTCATATAAAACATCTAGAATAGCCTGCAGTACACTGCTTGTTTGTGTTGCTCAAGAAGAAAAGGAATAAAGGAAGAAATGAGAAGAATATGTCTTTTTCTTGGCTAACAGATTATAAATGGAGAGAGATCTTGGTAGATGTCTCTCTAAGAAATCCAGTGCCAGAGAAGAGCAGTCAGGTTGAATCACAGCACTGATACCTGAACAAAGGGAATTAGCTCCTCCTGGTAGTCACCAAGGGCTGCACATTTTCTGATGGGACTCCATGTACCTTCCAGCACTGGGGCAGGAGCTGTCCCCACCCTCCCCTTAGCTGATGAAGCACAGGCAGTAAAGCCACAGCCAGACCACAAAGCTCTCCAGGCTCCTGCAGCGCTGGTTTAACTTTGGACCACAACTGCACAGTCATTAGTGTTTACAAAACAAGTTTCCAGAGAAGCAAAATTACACACTGAGGAAATAATAAGCAGCATTGTAATCAGATGTGAGAAAGAAATCATTTCATTACCTGAACCAGGCTTCATTATTCACCATTTCCCTGGCAAGAGCTGATAAATGCAGATTAATGAATCTTCGCACTTGGAGGAGCAAGTGGAGCTGCTGGCTCAGTGCTGCCATATGCAGAACAGGACCAGGGGCTCCAACTGTCAGCTGAAAGCCCAAGGGGCAAAATATGAACTCATCCATTGCAGCACTGCAGTAGGAGGAGGGAGAGGTTTTGACCATGCCTGGCTTCATCTTACAGAGTCACCTCGGCTGTGGGAATGTTGTGGCTGCTGTCTGGCTCAGAGGAGCGAACTCCAAACATCCCAAGAACAACAGAGGACGCTGTGTACACTGGTGATGTGTGCAAAGGCCAGAGCCAGATCTTTGAGAAAAGTCTTTCAGGACCAATAGTATCAGTCCTGATAGTTCCTTCCCCATCCCAACTGTTAAATACCACCCTCAGCCTGGTCATGGTACAAGATAACTACAAAGACAGAGGCAACAGCATCAGCACACAAAAAACCACACCTTTGTCTACTTCTGTGGTGCTGTCATTTCTCTAACACGGTTCCCTGTTCCCTACTGTAACTATTCCTCCTTCTAAAAAGCAGGGAGACAAGAAATACACCATTCACTGTAGATAATTATTAAAAAACCCACCCCACTCCCCCCTCTGCAAAATCACAAAACATGAACAGAAAACAATGCCAAAGAAAATATCAGATAAGGGGAGCAAACCTCCTTAACATAAACAAGTTCTCAAAGTTGTGAAGACAGTCTCTGCTTTTCCTATATTTTCTGCATGTGTCACAAGCAATGTGGATCCAAAATTTTATATGAAGACACAGAACATTTGGCAAAGCTCCTCTGGAAGGAGCTTAGACACTAACAGCCCACATAAGATGAAAACCTTTTCAGAGAGGAACACACATGTCCTGACATTACAGGGAAATACTGCCCTCATCTGTCTTCCAGTGACAGGTTTTATTTTCCTGCCTAGTATGCCTAAGCTATTCATCACTTCCAGGATGAAAAGGTGACTGTTGTTCCAACCAGCTCCAAAGTCCATGCCCAGACTCAAGCTATTAAGCAATGCTGGTAACTGGAATAAATATGCTGTTGGTAACTGGAATAAATATGACCATGTTGCTGCAACAGAGCTTAAATCCAGAATTCTCTTGATTCTCTACACTGAAGACAGTGTCTAGGCCTAAAGGAAGAAGGCAGTTTGTAGATTATTTATAAAACTAAAACTAAACAAAGAAAAAATATTCCTAATGCCAGGAGAAACAGCAATACTGAGAGGCAGCACTGGGATTCAGCAAGAGCTGAGCAACCCCTGCTCCTGCAGCCATTTACACACTCATGCATCTGGCAGGTGCTCTGGTAGCTGTAGTCCAGACATTTATAGAAAGCAGAGAGAATGAGCCTGGTTTGCCTCTTTCATACACACTTGCAAAAATCCATCATACACACACACATATACACAGAGGAGGCACGTTTTAAGCACCATCAGTGGCCCTCAGGAAGGTGAAATGAACACACATTTATTCATATTTCATAAAACTATAAGCTTTGAAGTTGGAAAAATACTAGTAGACAAGGTATATAGCACTAGCCAGTTCTGGGGTGCAGAAGGAGGCTCTATTAAACCTCCTTCAGCGAGACAACATGTGGCCAGCCCACATCCTCAGGAAGTGTTGTGGCTGCTGAAAGTGCAGATCCCAGCACATTTCTAGTAGCATTTCAGAGCTCCAGAGGAGCGGAGCTTTTAAAGCAGAGAGAGGTGCTCCTCACCAATGACTGTTCCTTGTAGTTCTTTTATTGAAGTTAGCCCTGCTGAAACTCCAAGACAGAAGCTGGAAACTCCAACTCAGCTAGTTCCCAGTTTACTGACATCTCTCCTTGCTTGTGCCTTTGTCACCCTTAACTCCCATGATTTTATTCTGTAAATCCCAGATTTAATCAAAGTGTTCATCTCCACAGTTTCACAACATCTTAATGGCAGGAGCATCATCCCAGGTCATCCCAGCACAAGCAGAGAGTTCTCATTTGATGACAAAAAACTGTCTGGCAGCTCAGGGCAGGGGTCTACTATCAACCACAGAGTCTGGATTTCAGGGTTCCCTCAGCAGCATGGTCAGCTCTCACCAAAGAGAGCTCTCCAAAAGCCTGGAGCTGGCCACAGGCACGGCACAGCCACAAGCTTTATCCAGCCTGGAAGGCAGGTGATGGTAACAAGGCTGGATGCTTTCTGCCCCATAGCTACATACTAACATCCAGGCTCTTGTGTCCCCACTTAAGAAAGACAGGCTGGCCAAAGCTTGCCAGAAATATTTTGATCTATACAGAAATGCTATGGGGAACATTTTTAAAGGTTTTGTTGAAAAAACAACCCTGAAATAAATTTTGTTTCTAATTGCTACCTAGTTTCCTGGAAGAAGTTTTGAAAAGAGTCCTTCCAAACTGATTTTCATGAAAACATCAGTCCCAAATAATATTTTCCAAGATCACAGAAGAAGTAGTGCACTCAGGGCTGGCCAGATTCAGAGCATCCAGCTGGACCAAGGATCCCTCCAGTGACTCATCCTCACAGTAGTTTTTCCCAGGTCACCATCTCCAGAGTCTGGTTAACGTCTCAGCAATCAGTCTCTCACTACAGCCTTTTTGCCTGACACCTAAACTTTATGTCATTTCACAGCCCTGTAGCCCTATCTGAACAGGTGGAATATGGCAGATTCCTCTTATTATTTTAGACTTTGTCAAACAACCATTATTAATTCACCATAATCTATGTATTTCTAGATTTTCCCCTAAGCATTCTTTTCTCTGATAAACAGCTGCATCTTACATCACTCTGTTATTCCTTCCCACATTGCTGTCTGCCTTCCCACTCTGTCCTGGCTGTATAACGTGTGTTTGCTTCTTTGCCTAGCCAGAGTTTCTTCTTCTGCTTTTGAAATACTTCAACAATACTTAGCAAAGTAAAACTAAGGATCAAAATTCCTGGTAGTCACTTGCTCAAGTTCAATCATTCTGGCCACATAACACCTGTGGAAATTGTCTTCATGCTGGTAGTATTTTACTAACGTACATGCATGGTTACAAGCTGCCTTGCAGGACTCCAGGTGGTAGTGGTGAACATGAGCTCCCTGCTTTCTTGAAAATGCCACAATTCATCTTTTAAAGGGAATTACTTTTCTTTACCTTACTTCTATTAACACTGATGGAGAAGAATTATCCCTCCTGTGGAGGGGATGTGCCATCATTGCTGCTTGCTGCTGGTTTCACTCCATGGAACTTAGGCTGCCCATAGCAAAGCTGGTCGTGGTTTCCATACTTTTTTTAATTGTAGTAAGAAACTCTACTGAAAAGTTCTGCTTTCCTGATTGCTTGAAGGAAAATAATGAACTCAGGACATTGTGCAACACAGGGAGATGTCCAGAAGAAATTGTATCCAAACTCTGTTGAATGCCAATCTGTGTGTGTCTGGCAGAGGACACACAAGTGAGAAAATTCAATGCATTTCTCTTGGCAACAATCTTCATTTTCTTGTAAATTAGTTAAAGTTTGCAAATACGAATCTTATAGCTTGGAGTTTACTCTCCAGGACAGTTGCATAAGATTAAACCACGGGTGCAGAGCAGGCCAGCATCCTGTCCGTGATATCAACCTGGATTAGACACCAGGGAAGAACATAAGACCTATAGAAGCATTACAGAAACCTTTGCATAACATTTTCAAATTCTTCTGAACCAGGAGTAGTATCTTGCTGAGAGCTGTTCTTTTTCATTAGTTTCTCTAATTTATTTTGAAGCCATGCAACCACTTAGTACCAACACCTTTTGGGAAGGAGCTCTACAGTTGGACTGAGCACTGGGCAAAACATTCTTCCTGCGACTTCAAAGCTAACAGCTAGTTAAGTTCCCATCATTTCTCTGGTTCTAATATTGCTAAAAATAGTAAACATCCATCTGTTAGATATGAACTCCCAGAGACTTACCCTCTACCCACCCAAAGCAGAACAAAGATAAAAGCAACAAAACAAAAAAACACCCCAAAAAATGTCTGGGCAAGAAAAATACACAGGCTGATTTGTGGTCTAACTAAATGGTGTCTCCTTCCTTTGTCTCAGGGAAGGGGGAGATGAGTTCACACAGCAGCCTGAAGCAGAACAGATGGGAAACCTGTTGATGCTCGGGCGCTGGTTTTCCTCCTCACTGCAGGTGGAAATGGTGGATTTTGATGTCCCTTCTTTCACTGGCTCGGTCCTTCCCAGGGTTCAGACTGACCTGGGCTGCCCTTCAGGCTCCCCAGACCAGNGGAGCCCAGGCCGGGGGCTCCCAGGCCCTGGCCCCTTAAAGATGCTACCAATTCTTCTGGGCATAAAGCAGATGATTAGGGAATAAAGTATCATCATAAAATCACCTGCAAAACTGAGTCACCCACCACCCCTTAGTTGCTTTCATCTTATTATTTCCAAGGACTGTCTCTGCTTTTCAGCTCTGTTTTTTGCTAAGCAAAATTCCGGTTCCTTTTATTTGCTCGTTGAGCAGAGTTTATTCCAACACTCAGGTCATCTTTTGGTGCTTTCTCTGCTGCACATCACATTCAGATGCACACATACACTTCACCTCCACGCTGACTCCATGCTTCACTGAGGTGCAGTTTTATTCTTTCATAATAGGCTGAGTTGTCACACACTGATCATTTAGTTCAAAATATTCATCTCAAGCCTTCTTGAGATGGTTTCACTGAGGAAGAAAACCTTTTCTAGTAGCTGTGACTGCTGTCAGTCAGCCTGACTTTGAGCAAGCAGAGTCAGTCCAGGAACAGCTGCCATTTCCCACTCCATTTGTCATTCTGGGAGGCTTTGGTAGGGCAGCATTACAAAAACAACTCCTAGAAGCCTGTAAGACAATTCCAGAGCAGAAGCAGCCTCAAGTGAGCCCTGTGTGCAGCAGCAGGCACCTTTTGCAGGGCAGGAGATGGTTAGCATGAGTCTTCAGCATCTCCTTTGCAAAAAATTTCCTGAATTCTTTCTGAAGCTGGTTTGTCCAACCTCCTTCCCCACCATCTCAGTGCTCCCACTCCTTACTTCACTAACTTCCCTCTCCTTCCCTGAGTCTCTCCCTTCCCAGGTGTGAACTGCTGTCACTTCCAGTGGACAGAGCACCCTCCTGCTCCCAGCCTCTAGGCTACTGACAGCACTTTATTGGCTAAACCATGATCCTAGACCAACTGGACTGAAGGAAGAGAGTCCTCTTCACCAGCTTTTAGTTCAGGCTCCAGTCCCACAGTCCTTTTTATAAATTCCAGTTTAATTACTTTTTGTACTTTCTGAGCTGACTGCAAAACAAGACTACTGCACTTTCTAAGACAAGACTTCCTTGAGGTTGAATCTTTCCAGTTCAAGCTCTCAAAGGCTTAGGATTATAGAAGCATTTGTGGTCACCCACTCCACACACAAAATTAAAATTTTCCAAGTCCAAACCCATTAAAAACAGAAAATCACATTTTATTGGCTAGTACCAAAATCATTAAAAACAGGGAAAAATCACATTTTGTTTGCCATAAAGTGTTGATTTGTCACAAAAAAAATATCCCCAGAATAACAACAACAACAAAAAAAAACAAACCCAAAAAAACCCAGTATAAAACATACACCAACGTATGCAGCTTGGGCAAGAAAGCTACTATCCCCATTCCTTCATGTCCAGAAAAAGTGACAAAGCCCTGACAGGAGATGACAACTTAATATCCTGCTGCTTTGTCTCCAAGGAAGTACTATCACAGTGGGAAAGATCTTCCTCAGCACACTAAATGTATTAATTCTCTCTCAGTCTTTTTTTNAAAAACCAAAAAAAAACAAACCAGAAACTTCTTGCCTAAGTTGGTGCTGATTATTCATCAAAAGGCAGTGAAGTAGCAATCCATGTAGCCGCTGATCATGCCAGAGAGGAGAGATTGAAAGGAGCCCAGGCCGGGGGCTCCCAGGCCCTGGCCCCTTAAAGATGCTACCAATTCTTCTGGGCATAAAGCAGATGATTAGGGAATAAAGTATCATCATAAAATCACCTGCAAAACTGAGTCACCCACCACCCCTTAGTTGCTTTCATCTTATTATTTCCAAGGACTGTCTCTGCTTTTCAGCTCTGTTTTTTGCTAAGCAAAATTCCGGTTCCTTTTATTTGCTCGTTGAGCAGAGTTTATTCCAACACTCAGGTCATCTTTTGGTGCTTTCTCTGCTGCACATCACATTCAGATGCACACATACACTTCACCTCCACGCTGACTCCATGCTTCACTGAGGTGCAGTTTTATTCTTTCATAATAGGCTGAGTTGTCACACACTGATCATTTAGTTCAAAATATTCATCTCAAGCCTTCTTGAGATGGTTTCA
>WEIU01007387.1:148267-163191 GCA_013389925.1 Aegithalos caudatus | reverse complement strand
GCTCCTTAAAGGTAAAATTACTCCAGAACAGAACCAAGAAACTGTCAAAGGAGGCAGTAAGAAAGTTTATACTGAAAAATGCTATTTTTCTTTAGGTTGTCCCCGAGTTCTTAAACTGAATTTGCTCCATGGGTAGAAAAAAGTCACCTTTGGCTATGTCAATATCCACCTGAAGTGAGGAGTCTGCTGCCATGGAGACTTCTCATTAATTATTTTTAAATTATTTTTATTTTCTTAAGTTATTTTATTTTAAATTTATTTCTATTTCTACTTGTTTATATTTATGTCACATTTTGTAGAGGATTTTTTTCTTTCACTGAGTTACAGTACAAAATCTTTGTTCTGTGTGACTCATCAGGGATGTTCTGTTGCTGTTCCCAGTGCTGCTGACCTCCTACCCTACAGCAGCTGATTTTCTATCACTAAAATCCACTGGTGTGGGAGCTCCTGTGTGAAACCCAAAAGGATCTGTGAGCCTGGGCTCACTCCCACTGCAGAGAGATCCACAACCACCCCTAAAGGCTGGCAGAAAGCAGCTCTGGACAGAGTAAATACAGCACAATTCCTTTCATTTTTGGGAATGCTCTGTGTTGTTGTTGGAGAGGCAAGGGAGAGTCGCATGCTCAAAGCATTCAAAAGGCTCCAGTGTTTGTTAGATTAAACTCAGCCAAAAGGTTACAAAGTAAGGTCTGGAAAGTTATAAAAATGAAAATCAGAGACTCCCAAGCTTTGGCATGCCTTCCCACCAAAGAAGGGAGCTGTTCTTAGGGATTCTATCCATGGTTTAAGTCCTCACATCCATGTAGTAAGTCTCATTTTCTTTGCTGAATGGCAAAGCCAAGGAGAAACAGAGTTGTGAAGCTCTTCAGCTGTTCTGAGGTAATGGGAATAATGCATAAAGCAGATTCAACTGTATGAATAGTCTTGCACAATGTATTTATAATTATAAACAGAAGTTTCAAATATCCTCCCCTCCTGCACAACATCCCCAGGGAAATACATTCCAGGGTAAAACATTCATAAATTACTTACTGCGTGTCTTCTGAAGATTCCTGTTTTATCTTTAATGTTTTTTTCGTGGTAGGCATTTCATCTGAAAGGTAAAATTCCAACACATAATTAGATTTTAAATAATGTTCTTAGGGTTTTTTTTTTTTTTTTAAGAGGTTGAAATGAAATAAAAAATAAATCTGAGTTGCTTCCTAAGCCAGGAAGTCTGCTGGAGTTCTGCATGAGACAGCTCCAGCTCCTACACCCTCTGTAATTGATTGGGTTTTTCTTTAACTTGGAAGAGATATGGTCAGCTAGGATCTGAATCTCTCCCTGCAAGTGCAAAACCTTTCATGGACAAGGCTCCAATCCCTCCTATTAAATCACACATTGACAGAATTGCAAACTACATTGTTTCAAGGAAAAAAACCAAAACCAAGAAAAAGCAATTCTGCTTCTAATGGCACATTTCAAGAGGAAGCAGCAGCAGAACTGCATCTGTGCTCAATTCAGCCCTGGTGTGCCAAGTGCTTTGCTCACAACTTCGGAGCGTGAAGGGCACCGTCAGCCCAGGCGCACGCAAACGTCCCCGACGCTGGTGACAAACCAGGAGATCCCAGCTTGACTCACCAGAACCAGCCACACCAGACAGAATTAGCCATCATTTACATATGTTTTGTAACGTTTTCTTCTCCCCACTGTTTCTCTCCCACATATCTCTGACTTTTAAATCCCCCAGGGAAGGAGTCTGAGGATCAGGAATGCGGTTAACAGCCAACTTGCAAATTTTAACATTAAACTGGGATCTAAGGCTCTTTCAAAGCATCCTGACTCACCAGGCCCCCAAACACAGATGTGTACAGACACCAGACTGCATCTCCTCTCCCTCTTTCATCCTACAAATGGGAAAAAAGCCTTTATACAATTCACCTTCTTCACCTGTGTCTCCATTGGATCTGACCAACTTAAAGCTTCCGCTGTGAAAAAAACCCTGCTCAGGCAAGGGAGGAACACACAGCCACAAGAGCAGCAGCTTGAGAGAAATATGCCTCAAGAAATCCACCTCTTCCCAGAGCTGCTCAGATTGGAGTGTGTTTTCTATCAGGGATGTTGTACCCTGATCTGTTTTAAAAAGTTCAAAAAGCCATGGGCAACAATTAAACCTCCAAATTAATTAAAATATTGACTTTCAGGCAGAGACAGCAAAAATTCAGGCAGGAAAAGCACGTGGAGGAGTTTGGTTTAGGTCTCAAACATCATGTGTGAACTTGCTTGCTATTTTTTAATTTTAAAAAGGCCACACCTCTGGATATAAATATATTGACATATTTAATATTAATATATCAAGGCAAATAAGAAAGAGCAACATTTTTTATATTTTAGTTGGTGTTGCCAGCATCAGGCTGAAGCCCTGTTCACAATTTAAGCAAATGGTGTTTGAATGTTAACACCCAGGTACTACTGGAAGGGAAAATATCTCCTGAATCCCATGAGGGAAAGTAAAACTGAGAGTGAAAGGAGAGACAGGGAAGGTGTCACCTCTGTTTCTGGTCAAACATCCCTTCTTCTCTCCAGTCCTGATCCTAAAGTACTTCAAGAACCATGGCTTGCTTTTGATTAATTGAGGAATTTCTGTCCCTCTTCTCCCCAAGGATGCATTTAGCATTGGGAGCACATTCTGTCTGCGAGGTGAAAGCTGTTACAGAGCTCTGTGTGTGCCAAAGCACAGGTAAAACCCAAGGCTGGAGGGGATTTCTCACCCAACTCCTGCTCGCCGGTCTGGTAGCAGGGAAGATCCTGACTGTGATTTCCCCAATCCTCCTGAGAGTATTCCTCCAAGGTGCTGCCATCTGACTCCAGCTCCTGGTACAAGCCACTGCTGTTGATGAGGACTGGCTGGCAGGGCTGGGAGTCCCATCCTCCCTGCCCAAACACCTGCTCCAGCTGTTCAAAGGTGTAGCTGCTTTTCCTCTTGCCGACGCCGTGCTCCTTCACGCGGCTGTAGCACCTGCGCAGGGTCTGAGAGAGACAAGCAGCTCAGTCAGGGGCTGTGGGGCTGGGCCAGCACACAGGCACTCACACACAGCCACACAGGCAGAGTTTAGGGCTTTGGGGTTATTTCTCTTGGGTATATTTGCCCCAGGCTCATGAGCAATGCTCCCAAATTAATCTACGCCCACCAGGAAGCATCGCATATATCCGACATTCCCGCTTAGCGTTAACGTCTATGACACAGGACAAGTTGTGCAGCAGCTACAGATTCCTCAGATTTAACTTGGGTGATT
Source organism: Aegithalos caudatus (assembly GCA_013389925.1). Lineage (NCBI taxonomy): Eukaryota > Metazoa > Chordata > Aves > Passeriformes > Aegithalidae > Aegithalos > Aegithalos caudatus. The sequence continues at coordinate 159,916 of WEIU01007387.1, read as the reverse complement.
TATTCTCTTTCTCACTTAGGAAAAAAAAAATAAATAAAATCCCTGGATCTCCTATGGATGCAGGGAAAAAATAAAATAAGAATACCGAGAGCCCCCCAGTCAGAGACACCAATCAGCCAGGAAAATGCACACCTAATACAAGGAGGAGAAAGCAGAGCTGGTGGTGTGCCCACAGCTTGGAGAAGGGAAAGCAGGGAGGAGAGAGAAAGGAAAACAGAAAGATTTCCCCCAAAAGCAAAGACAGTCCAACCTTCCTTACTCTGGTAAGAAGACACAAGGTACTAAAATGGATATGCCTAAGCTATTCAGCTAGGAAAATATTTATTACTTACATAGTTTTGCATTCCTTACTAACTCACTCTGTCTCTTGTGAAGCTGCTGAAATTTAAAAGAGGTCAAATCAATAATGCTCCCAGTTCCCAGACTTTGATATCAAGCATCAAGTAAGTAACAGCACTGAGGTGGCTTGGTGTGAGCAGCCTCTCAAACAGAGCTGGGGCAGAACCTCCCACACAGGTGCCAAAGCCTCATCCAGTTCTGGTGATCCCTTTGACATCCCACATCAAGGGCTAAGCCACTTCATTGCTGCTGGATAAGCCAATGGTCCCATCCATGTTTTCCCCCTAATCTGGAGCAAAAGACAATTACTTGGGGGTAAAAAAAACTAAAGCTTTCTACACAACCCTCAATGTTGTTTTAATTCTACCACTGCTCTGATTTTGAAAGACAATGATATGCCCCGGGTTTGCTGGGTCTTGGGTATTTTTTCAGGTTGGTAAGCTGCTAGAAAACATTAAATTTTAAAAAATTAAATTTACCAGATTGCTGAGGTTCTGACTTGGATGGCAAAGCTGTTTTCAGAATTCAAGAGAGGCATTAATTTGGGAAGGACTACTCCTGTTACCTTGCTTTCTGCAGGAGGACTGTAATGGATATATCATTACAAAAACTACTTGGGTTTTTTCCCCCCAAAGAAAGGAAGTTTTAAAACTCCAGAAAGCTGGAACCTACCTAATGCTCCTCATACACTGGTTTAACAGCATCAGCAGCAAAGGGATGCATTTCTAACCAGTTTCCTCCTGAGATTCAGAGCCCTGGGGGCAGAAGCAAAACCGCTAAGCAGCAAGTCAGTGTTACACTGCTGTTTTAAACAGAAACACAGGAAAAGAACACAAAATAAAAAATACCCATATAAACACACAGGCAGCAACAGGCATGAGTTATTCCACAGTTTAAGGTGGAACCCTTCCCACTTTTGCCATAACTACCTCAGGATAAACAGGCAGATCCTCTTTGGATGGACACCAGCACGTTTTAACTTTCTGTCTGTGAGCAGGGAGGAAAACAACCTGCTATGGCAACCTAAAACCAAAACCCAGCCTAGAAACCTGTTGGCATGTGCTGGTTCCCTCAGGCTGGAGTATAGATACATGTGGTTGTTAGAATTCAGCTTTCTCACTCTAATTTCTCTCCTTTCAGCTCAAATCTCACTGACCAATAAGGGCAAAGTCATTTCACTCCCAAGTTAGATTTTTTAAAATGTATTTCCCAAACCCCAGTTCTTGTACCTGCCCCAGCTTATCCATAGGAGTTAAACATGGATTTAGAGCCTCCAGCTGAATTTATTAGCAGCCTTCAAGTGAAACAAACTGTTTCCAAAGCCCCCTGGGAATGCCCAACACCCTCAGCCACTCTATTTTCACACCCTATTTTCAGCATGTGCTTCAAACATCTCCCCCCACCAATGGGGTTATGGAGGATCCCACACTAGGTTGCAGCCTAGTAGTAATTAATTATTTCAGTCAGGCTGCAATCTGGGTTATTTTACTATCAAAAGAATTTAGCAGCAAGTCAATGCAGACTAGTAGGAAAACTAAAGGGAGCAACACAGGAAGGGGGATGAAAATAAATGAGCAATAGTGTGACTGCTCACTACTTTTAAAGATCAAGATAATTTTTAGGGGTACTGCCCAGATGCTCACCTGGCTGTGTTACCTCCACTTCTGGAAGCAGATAACCTAACATTTGAGGGAGATAATCTCAAATATAGGGATTTCCAAAGCACCAAAAGGCCTGTGGCTAAGCAGCTGGTGGCTCCTTGGTCTTGTGTGCTGGAGAATCAAGACTCCTGCTAGCTCCTTCTTCTTGGAGGCTCTCCCCAGTGTCTCCAACAGGCAGTCCCTCAACTTCTCCTGATGTTCCCTCCAAATACCACGAGTCAGCCTTGTTTCATGTAAGCCCACAGGCTTCTCTTCTTCAGAGAGCCTGGTAAGACCTAAATAATTGCTCAGACCTCAGGAAACCTGGACATTTTATTAACCCTAAACCTTTCTCTCACCAGCTTATTCTGATCTCCAGGATCTAAGGTCTGTTTTTTTCTTACCACCTCCTCCTCTATTCCTCCTGGTGTCCAGCTCAACTCCTGCTCCGTGGTTCCTGAAGTGCACATACAGATATTGATACAGATACAGAAAGCAGGAAATTTAGGACAAGTAACTGAAAACAGACCTGATCACTGCCCAATGACTGCTCAGACTGGAAGAGACCGAGGCTTTTGCTTATTGTTCTGCAACACTGCCTGCAACACGAACACACATTATCCCCACTTAATTTGTGATTAGGAAAACCAAAGGAGGAGACAGTCACAAAGCTCAATGTGGATTTTCTCACCATTTCTAACTCACGAGTCCTCATCTCTACAAGTGAAGCCACCGAAGAACCTGGAGCTCTGCAGGAACTGCAGGATGAGGATGAGAAAAACCTTTAGGAAGGCTGCAGACATGGTCCTCCTTCCAGCAAAACAATAAGATGAGGGAGAACCAGACCACAGCAAGCTTTTTATATATAACCTGAGGTCATCCAACACTGAATTCCAGATCCCTGCTCTGAGACATGCTCTTACTCAGGGAGAAGCTATGGGCTCTGCAGAGCAGTTTGGTGGCCAGTGGCTGTGTCCACATTCATCTATTTAAGTTGATTAATTGATAGCAGCCTAAAGGGGTCCTGATGTCCCAGAGCACCACTTAGCACAACACTCAGCTTCAAAGATGCTCTTTTACTTAATGGAGATGAACTCTCAGCTTTATGTCCTGAATTAAGAACAGCAGTGCCCAACAGCTCCCTCCCTCATTGTGCCAAGATACTCACAGGAAACACAAGATGAGGCTACACTGGGACAAAAGAAACAGCTTTTGAAGCCTGGAGTGGTTGTAGGGGACAGTGAAAGGTCTTGAAGTCTCCATTTTTAAGTTCCTGGGAGCAGAAAGTAACAAATCTGTGCAGTAGCTTCAGCTCACAAACTTTTAAGTTAAAAGCTATGTGCAGGGCAGGAGAACACAAGACTTACATGGGGTATTGCCTCAACAAGCCCCATTTTTGTGCTTTAGCAAAAACAAAAGGAGAGGAGCAGCACCTGAAACTCTTGGGAGCCACACACCACTGCAGGAAGGGATCTGATGGCATCAATGCATCTCCAGCAAGAGATTCCAAATAGGAATATCCCTCTGCAGTATGTGAGAGCCCAGCACTCAAACAGCCCCCCAGAGCTCAGGGTCAGTCCCAGTCTGCAGAGGCTCCAGCCCCACAGCTGGGTGCACATCTGTCTGAGTACAGCCCTGGGGACACAGCCCTGGGGACACAGCCCTGGGGACACAGCCCTGGGGACACAGCCCTGGGGACAGTGTCACAGTGAGTTACTCTCTACACCCAAGAACAAGGCCTTGCTTGTGTCCTGATTTACCCAAACACACAAGGACCTCCTGAAGGATTTGGTTTTGGTGTGGTAGAAAAGTGATGGGAATGCCCTGAGGGGACAAGGGTTGGGGGGTAAATAAAGGCAAGTTGATTGTCTTGATTGAGGTAAGAACCAGAGCTCTCTGTGGACAATGAAGAAGCAAAGTCACCCTGGCAGCACAGGCAGGGGGATATCAGTTAAGGCAGGGCAGACACAGGTTTTTGTTAGGGAGAGCTGGAACTGGACAGAAACTCACAGCCACCACTGCCAATTTCTAAATCACAACTAAACATAATACAAAAAAAAAAAGCTCTTGCCTGGACAGGAATTATTAACAGAAGCTCCACAGCCAGTTGCAGAGGTCAGCCCCCATGAGACAAGACTTTGCCAGCAGCCAAGAGTGAACAAAGCTGGGGTTTAAGAGGCTGTGTCCCATCAGGGTGAGGAAGCCAGTGACCTGTGGTGCTGTGACAGCAGAGCCCACAGTGCTGCAGGCTCAAATCCACAACCTGGGAAGATGCTCCATTGGTTGCTGCTATCAGAATGCTGAGCATTCTCAGAGCCTTCTCAGGGATTTGTTGCTAATTGAGCCAGACCCCCAGAGAGGAGACTGCAGCACTGCCTGCAGAAAGGCTGGCAGCCTCTGTCTCTGGATGCTCTGAGCTCCTGGTTTTCTTAAACCAGCACTGGATGGAAAGAATAGGAATGAACTTGTTAGAGCTTGAGAAGGCAGAGAAGCACAATCCTCCTCCAGACCCACCAAGCCAATGACTCTGGAAAGAGTTTAGAGGTAGTGGAAGGTCCTCCAGACAGAGCTCAGCATGCACAGATCACTGAATCACAGACTATCCCAAACTGGAAGGGACCCACAAGGATCACCAACCAACTCCTGCCCTGCCAGACACCCCAACAATCCCACCATGTATCTGAGGGTGTTGCCAGATGCTCCTGCAGCTGTTGCAGGGTCAGGGCCATGACCATTCCCTGGGAAGCCTGTGTAGGTACCCAACCACCCTCTGGGGAAAGAACCTTTTCCTGACACCCAGCCTAACTGGATGAGATGCCTGAGTAAGGTTCAATCTGCTCCTGGCATGACCTGTTCAAACACCACTTTGGAGCAATGAAAGCAACACCTGAGAAGGTCACCTTGCCTTCAGAAACCAGCTCATCCAAGAATCCAACTTGAAGTTGCATGCATCTACTGTGATCAGGACAAACATCATTACACCACTCACAAAACCAGACTTTAAGGAAAACCCAAACTGCAGCAGCCTGGATGAAAACAGCTCTGAGATGTACCCAAGAAGTCACATCTATGCAAGCCTTGAGAGACCAACCACAGACTCAAATCCCTGCTGCTCCTCACTCTCAAGGGAATGGAGTGACACCACAAGCCCATCCAGCAGAGGAAGAGCAGCACAAATCATTCCAGGGGTGGGAGGAAAAACTCTCCTCTCCAAAATGAGCTTCACTGAAGTGGCAGAAAGCCTCAGCATGGGCAGCACCACGTGGGAAGTGGCTTGTGTAGCTCAGAACCCTGAAACACTTGACATCCAACAGTGTCCCAGCTGTGTGTGGTCCTGTGGTCTCTAGAGGAAGGTCCACACCACTTCAGCTGTGCTGGGAAAATGTTACTGGGGAGACCAATCTCTAAATCTGTAGGAAAAGCTGGAATTAAAAGTACAAAAGTGGCTTGGACCCAAATGTCCACCACTAGTGGTGAAAAGGTTTGGTAATAGGTGAGACCACAGCAGTCCAGAAAGCATTGCCTGCTTGGCCCCCAGATTTACACACTCAGCAAGAGGGAGGCAAGCAGGAATCTGCCCCTGTGACAGTGCTTGAAGCACAGTGCAAGAATCAGGAGGATTTTTAACACCTCCATAGTCATAGAGCACTACAGGAGAAAAAATGGTGTGTGCCCAATCTAGGATTTAATGTTCACAATCTCCCTAAATGAGATTTAATACTCAAGTTTTGCAAACCTGTCCTCCTGCAACGAGTTCCTGACCATCAGCTGTTTCTGTCTCAACAAGATAAGCTCCCAGCTCCCTCTGGGAATCATTCAGCACCCATGGAATGAGCAGTAGATGGCCCAGGTACACCAGAATGATTGGACCAGAGTATTATAGACACACAACACAGCTGTAGAAGCCACTGGATCCTAAAGACACATGTCCTGCATGTGCAATTCAAGCCAGATTCTTACCAGCACAACAGCACTCTGCAAAAACCCTGGCTGAGAGCAAATCCAATCCCACATGACACTCATAGCCCAGAAATGCTCCTGTGCCACAGCCCCAGAAAGGATTGAAACAATTAAATCTGCCCTTTGTCACTGATGGGTTTCTTTTTCCCAGCTATAAATGACAACAAAATAGTTGCTCCCACCTACTGGAGCAGATGAGATCCTCCAGTGAGAAGCTGGGCTGCTGGGAAGGATTCAAGGAATGGCAAGGAACAGCCCAGCCTGGAAAATCCAGCACATCTGAATGTATTTAAGCCAAGGGAAGAATGGGAGGTAACTTGAACACCTGTACACATCACAGCCCAGGGAGTTAATGGGATGGGGAGCTGGGACTGAGATAAACTCAAGATACAGATAAACCACATTTAAAAGAAATAGAAACCCAGAATCATGGAAATGGGTTGGAAGTGACCTTAAAGTTCATCTTGTTCCAATCCTCCTGCCCTGGGCAGGGACAACTTCCACTGTCCCAGGGTGCTCCAAGCCTTATCCAGCTGACCTTGGACACTTCCAGGGATGGAGAAGCCACAGCTGTTCTGGGCACCCATTCCCACAGGGAAGAATTTTTTCCTAATATCAAATCTAGCCCTGCCCTGTCACTGGGAAGATATTCCCACTTGTCCTGCCACTCCAGCCCCTTGTAGAAAGCCCCTCTCCATCCTCCTTGTCTGCTCAAAGTTGCTCTGAAGGTTGGCTGCCTGCTGTGAAATGCACCAAGGCTCCATCATTGGACATCTCTGAATCCCCTCATTGGACCCCAGGATGGAATCCTGGCTGAAATCTCCTAACATCCAGCAGCTCACACTGGATCACAGCAAGCATTGCTTTGCTGGAGCAGCTTTTCCTGCCTTAGAAAACAACTCCATGCAAGATTTACAAACAGATTGTTTACATCACAGAGCAGCTCAAACCACAGCCCCCTTACAAACAGGCCCCCACCATCATCAGTGCTGCCTAAAGCAAGAAATACCAACAGCTGATAGTCAGGTGTGGTTTTCCACCCCTTCCCATTTCATGTGGGTTTGTGGCACTCCCTTCTATGCTTTGTTCTTTCTGAGCACTGAACCAGCATCTTCAAGGTATTTATTTTCCTTTTGAAAAACAAATTACTTTTGTGGTCAACCACAACCCAGCCAAAACCTCCAGTCACCCATCTGGGGGGAGGAGGAGGTTGCTACACACAGAAAAACCAACTGCAGCAGAACTGGATTGGCAGGGATACTTGGGAATTCCTGCAGTCAGGAGTTAGGATGCTGGAACTGCTTCTCTTTGAATCAATGGGTTGGCACTGACACTGGGAAAAGCAAAATAAAAGCAGAACTCACATTTCTGCAGTAGCTGAAGAAATGACATTTTAAAAGTGCCTCCAAATTAGTTTTAACAGCAACTTCTAAGAAGGGATTTGTCTCTGCTGGGGAAAGGCTTTCCAGCTGCATCCACAGCCAGAGGATTTCCAGCTCTGAAATGCTCTCTCAGCCCAGCTGAGCAATGTGCCATCTCCTGATGATGATGATGAGTCTTTGATTCCACCTTCCACACAGATGCAAGCAAGAGAAAATCTCCCATGGGTTTAAAAAAAGCCCTAAAATCTGGTCTTGAAGAAACAACTGGAGCCCATTATTTCAAGACCATTCCTCTAAAACAAAACAAGCCTTTAGTGCCTGAAAACATCTCCTGACTTGCACAGCTCTGACTGCAGCACCTGAGCTCACCTGCACTGTCCACTGCAGACACCTGGGGTGGCTGGAAGATGAAATGATGAAGTTCCAGAAGTTCCAGCACAGCTATGGAACATGTTCCATGACCCCATGGACTCTGATCTCCAAGCTGTGTGGCCTTCACACCAACAGCTTCACAGCACAAGGCAAAGGCTCGTTTTCCCATGCTTAAATTCCCAGCAAACCTCCTGCTGCTTGGTTGAAACAGCCTCAGTGCAGGGCACAGGATCCTGGCAAGGCTGGAAAGGGTTTGGCCAAATATTCCATCACCTGCCTTAAAATCCCAGCTCTAAGGTCAAAGCTGAAAACAAAAAGCTCTCCATGTGCTGCTGTGGGAAGGTGATGAGTTTCAGGACAGAAAACCAGGCTAAATCCTTGCTCAGGAACATAGGGAATAGGAAAGGGCTGGATGAAGAGAACACAGTGTCACTGAACAAGCAAGAATTAAGGATAGAACATGACTTGTCAGGATGAGGATGCTATGGCACACCAGACAGCTTTTCTGGGAATGCAACAGGCAGAAATCAAGATGTTCCATTCTTCCTGCAGCTCCCAACTGCAAAGCTCCCCAAGCCACCTACCTCAGAGCCACCAAGTCAGACTCAGGGTCTCTTTCCAAAGGAAAAGCTGCTGGAATGGTTACATGTGAATCCCTAAATTTGAAACAGACCTTTCCAGAGCGGCTCCAACCTGACAGCAGCCTGGTTCCAGCTGCTGGTGTGCAGAAAAGCACATGCAGATGGTAAGAGACAGGAAAAAATCTGCACCAGGACCTTTCTGCACACCCTGTTTGAATTAAGAGGGAATGCATCCATGCCACACAACTGCAAAACCCTCTGCTTACAAGCTGACTTGTTCTTTTCCAGCTCAACTGGCTGTTGAGACTCAAGATTTGGCTGTGTCCAGGGAATGCAGGTGTTCCCAAGGAAAGGAGTATGGCATCCTTATCTAAAATTCATTTAAAAACCAACTGAAACTGGAATGTTTAAAGCACCATTTATTATCCAGCAGCAAAGCCTCAAGCTTCTGTCCCCTGATGGGCATTAAGTATCTTACAAAATTCATGGAAACACAGAACATTTTGGGTAATGAAGGGAGCAAGGCAGCCATGTGCTCCTTCATCACCATCTCCCCAGTCCTGTTTTCAGTGTGGAGGATTGGGAAGCACCTCTTGTTCCTGCAGCACATGACAGTCCTCCTGCTCCACCTCAGGGAAGAATCCATGCTTGACCCTTCCACATCCAGAAGTGACTTTTGTTTGTGGTGGAACATTGAAATGTCAAGCAGCCAATCCTGCCTGGAATCTTCCAAGAACTGGGATTTTAGGGTTGGCAACAGCTACCACAACTATCTCCATAGTCCCTGTAACAAGGTGAATTCTTGACACACAGGAGAGCTCACAGCATTCAGCAAGCACTCATTTCCCAGCAGCTCCAGGCCAAAACCCACAGAGAGACAGCCCAAAGGCTCTGGAAAAGCCACATTTCTGTGCTCCAGATATCTGTGCTGAGGAAAGCCCTCACTGTGGGGATCCAGGATATGCAGAGTTGGGATGTGTGGTGCCACAGACAGCAGCAGGCAGTGGGCTGTTCCTCTCCAGCACACAGCCTGGGGAGAGGCCAGGCTGTGCCAGGAACACTCCTGGAGGGAACACAGGTAACTCCCTCCCAGCTGGGCATTACAGTGTTGAAGGAGAGCCCACCCCAGTGTTCTGTAATCTAGAAACATCTAACAGGTCTGTCAGGAGCTGCTCTTGGTGACAAATATCACCTTAAGCTCTTTTATTGCTGTTTGAGGGGTGGTTTCTTCCAAGCTTGAACATTTCAGGGGCAAAGCTGAGTTCAAGCCTCACTTCTGAAGGAAAAGTGGGAGAATCCTCAGCTGCAAGGAGCTCAGGCTGCTGGGAGTCTCTGAGATGCTCCTGCAGTCAGCTCCATCCAACAGCACCACCAAAACCCAAACAGGCAGTTCTGGGTGAGATGACACCTCACAACCTCCCAGCACACCCCAAAATCGGGGCTGGGGCCTCAACAGTCACTGCTCTGACTCTGATCACAGCCCAAAATCACTGGACAAAGCCAAACCACCCCAAGGAACTTTTCTGTCATGCAACTGCCTCTGGCAAAACTCACAGGTTTGCCTAAGAGCTGATTCAAGCAACAAACACCTGGAAAGCCACCAGGGCAATGAGGGACTCCAAGAGGGCTTGCAGTGCAGCAACATTCCTCTCCAAAAATATTTGGGAGTGTTCAAGGGAAAAAGATCCCTGAGCAGCAAAGACACAGACATGAGGAAAACACATTGAGAACCCAAAACTTCCACAGAAAGTGGGTTTGTTTTGATTATCTATTCCCAGGAGAGGCTGTTCTAATTAACAGGGAGCTAAGTGGAAATCTCTCACTCTCAGGCATTCCTGATGCTGCAGCATCCCTCATTCCATGTATTTTGGAAATTAAAGGCAGCCCAGGTGTACACACCTGGACAGCCCCAGCCCAGCTTGGCTAGCAGGTATTTTAAGGGATGGGAAGAAGGGAGAAACAACCAACAACAGAGCCCCAGCAATAACAACATGTGCATTTTCCTCTCCATCAGAGTTTGAAATGGCTACAGGAGCCCAATGGGTCAGAAAGGAGAAATCAGAGCCAGAGGGAGATCAGAGTGTGTAATTCACCCTCCCAAACACCATCCACATTTTCAAACTCAAACCCCACAGTGAGTTCCACATCCTCTGAACATCTCCTCTCTGTAAAAGCAGGATGCACAAAGCAACTGCTCCCAAACCAGGAACCAAACCCAGCCCTTTTTACCCAGGGAATGATGGAACTGGAAGGACCCCTCTGGAAAACACAGCCCAGGGGGCTGTTTATCAATTACTCAAGAGGTCTGTGAAGCCACAGGGAAGATATCAGACTACAAAACAACTCTACAGCAAAGGACAGAGCCAGGAGTGCAAGAGCAACCAGAGCTACCCCTTGTTATTGGGAGAACTGGGAGCCTTGGCCAGTGCCAGCCCCTCATGGACAGAGGATGTGCAGGACACAGGAGGGGACAGAGTCAACCACAGCACCCACAACACTCGGGGCTCAAAGGAGGAAACCCAGGGGATGTGGTGGTGCAAAATCCCAGGGGAAATCCTGCTGGGGCTGCCCCCGTGAGGAGACACAAACAACTGGGATGCTGTGTCCCCACTCAGGGCCATGGGATGCTGCCACAGCCCACCTGCACACCAGAACTGAACCCACGGGATGCAGTGCCCGTGTCCCAAAGGTGCTGCTGGAGCAAGGGAAGAACCCAGGGGACACGGAACCCAGGAGACACCAATGGAACCCAGGAGACACCAATGGAACCGCGGGGAGCCAGGCAGCTGAGCCAGGGAATGAGACACCCGGCACTCAGGGCAAGGGCTGGGCTCAGTCCCGGGGAAAACCGTGCAGAGGCCAGAGAATGCTCCAGAGAACTGCAGCATGGAGACCCCGAAAGGGCAAGCCCTGGGGACACGGTGACCCCAAAACCAGGGCCAGAGGACAGGCTGAGGCAGGAGGATGCCCACGGCCAGCGCCAAAGGACGCTAAGGACAGATCCTGAAGGGGCTGAACTCCCGGGACACGGTGCCCCGGACCAAGGAACAAAGAACGAGGAGAGCACCTCTCGGGAGAAGTGACCCCGGACGCTGCCAGGAGCTCACCCACCCTCCCGTCCCGGGCCGCGCCGAGCCCTCCCAGGGTACCTTGATGCGCTCCCGGCACTGGGACGGGGTGCGCTCGTAGCCCAGCTCGGCCAGGGCGCGGGAGACGCGCTCGTACATGGCGGGCCCGGGCGCTTTGCTGCCGAACACGGTGCCCGCACCCTCCAGCTGCTGGTACCGCGCCTCCACCAGCCGCTCATTGCCCCACACGGCGATCAGCGCGTTGGTCTCCGCCGGCGTCCAGGACATCCCGCGGCAAGCGGCGGCC
>WEIU01007387.1:111006-127517 GCA_013389925.1 Aegithalos caudatus | reverse complement strand
CTCCCGCGGCCACGGCTCCGGGCGCAGCCGGACGCCGGGGGATCGCGGAGAAGGGAGCGGCCACTGTCGCCGCCCGGGGGCCCCGTTTGCCTGCCCGCCGCAGGAGAAGCGATAAAAAGGAGGGAGAGTGGGTGACAGAGTTGGGGACGCGGGGATGGGAACACAGGGGACACGGTTCTTTAATTTTTGAGTGGCTCCATGCGAACAGGGTCGCGCAGAGGTCGCGGCCAGTGGGCGTCAGCGTGAGGGGGGACAGGGATTCTTGGGGTGGGACAAGGAATTCACAAGGAATGAGGGCCCTGGGGAGGGACAAGGATGCTCAGGAGGGACAAGGAAGGTGCTCAGGGAAGGACATGAACCCTGGGGACAAAAACAGTTGGGACAGATGAGCAGAAGAGGGATGAGGGCGCTGGGGAGGTATGAGGAGAATGCTTAAGTGGGGCAAGGATCCTGGAGACAAGGACTGTTGGGAGGAACAAGGATGCTGGGAAAGGACAAGGATGTCTGGAAGGGATGAGGTGATCAAAAGGAAAGGGGACAGTTGGCTGGGGACAAGATTACATGGGGGGGACAAGGACACAGCAAATGGATGAGGGTGCTAGTGAGGGACAAGGAAGGCTGGGGAACAAAGATGCTTGGAGGGCAGAAGTCGTGGTGGAAGGACAAGGATTTCCAGGGCACTGAGGATTTCTGGGGGGAAGAGGACACTTGGGAAAAACAAGATTGCTTGGGAGGGACAAGGACAGTAGTAAGGGACAAGGAGGATTGTTGCAGGGGGATGAGGAGAGTGGGGAAGGAAAAGGACACTTGGCATGGGGGACAAAACAACTGATGAAGGATGAGGACACTAAGGAGGGCTGAGAAGCCAGGGAATGAGAATGATTGATTAGGAGGGATAAGGACATTTATAGGGAGCACAAGGCCACTCAGGTGGCTTGGGAAGGATGAGAACACTTGGGAGAGACAAGGATGGACAAGGTGGGACAAGGATTTTGAGGAAGGACATGAACTATCTGCACGAGAGCAGTTGGAAGGAATGGGAATAGTCAGCAGGATTGGGGATGGTCAGGGGTCAACAACCCTAGGGAAAGACAAGGACACAGGGTGGACAACAGTGCTTGGATTGGAGGATTAGTTAGGGGATGAGGATGCTGGGGAAGGAGTAGGACACTGAGGAAGGACAAGGACACTTAGAGTGATGCAGACTCTTGGGGAGGATGAAGATGCTTGGGGAGGAATGAGGAATTTGGGAAGGGGTGGGGACGCTGAGGAGGGATGGGGACACTGTGGAAGAAGGAGGACACTTGGGAAGGACAAGAATGCTGAATAGGGAGGAACACCCACCCACCTTGGTGCCACCCACCCTTTGTGGGTGGCTTTTCCTAGTAAAGAGCCCCTGTTTGGGGAACTGCCTAATAAAGCTGGATTTTAGCTCAGCCAAGGGGACTCTGGCCTTGCTGTGTCCTGCGCCCTGGGGACTGCCAGGCTCCTGTCCCCCCTGTCCTCAGCTCACCACCTTCCCTGGCCCAGGGGCTGCCAATCCCTGAGCCCTGACCACCTGGAAAGCAAAGGAAACATTTTCCAACACCCCGCAACCCCTCACCACCCCCAGTGCCCACCACCCTGGCGCTGGGTCACCGCACACCATTCTGTGAGCTGCTGTTCATGGCTGCCTCTGTCCTGGTTCTCTGTGGGACCGCCAGCACTGACCACCAGTCCCAGGCGGTGGTGTGGACTCTGGGTGGGAACACCTGCTCCGAGGGTGACGGCGGTGGTGAGGGACCTGCGGGGAAGAAGGCAAGAGGTGGTGGCATCACCATGGTGTCATGATAGAGCCACCTTCCTTGAGGAGGTGACAATGCTCAGGGTCAGAGAGGGGCCCAGGGACCCTTCACTCACCCCCGTAGGCCACGTCAGTGTCCTCAAGGCTGTAGCAGAGGCCATCGACGGCCACGGCCAGCGCGCGGGCAAAGCTGGCGTCCAGAAGGAAGGAGCCGTCACAGGAGCTCACCTGTCACAATAGGACATGGGATAAAGGCACAGCACACAGTGATCTTCAAAGGCAGGAAAGAGAAAGTTTATTTACAACTAGGGTTTATATAGTTTTCCAGGGATTGCCCCTGGATTGGAGGGAGAAGTTGCCACCTCTCCATCTACACTGAGAGAGAAGTCTATCAAATGCCTCTCCTCAAGAGAGGAATGTAAACAAAGACTGTTTTTCCTACAGAGTCCTTGAAGGGACTCCAACATGTAAACATTCAAAAAGCTTTAGAAAGTTTAGAATGCTGTAGAAAACTCAGAAAACTTTAGAAATTCTCAGAAGGCTGTAAAAATTCTGGGTGACACTCACCAAGCTGCAGCGGGTGCTGGCAAAGTTGTCCTCTGAGACAGACCCCCAGCCATTCAACAGCGACCCTCCTGGAGAGCCCTGCGTTGCTGTGCGCTCTTCCTCCTCCTCCTCCTCTTCTTCCTCCTCTTCCTCCTCCTCCTCACCTAGCTCAGAGGCTGGTGGCCCGTAGATGTAGCCGTAGGTGTGCAGGGGTGAGAAGGACCGTGGTGTGGTTGGTGCTGGGGGTCTGTGGGAACACAGCAGGGGTACTGCTGGCACCAGGGGATGCTGCAGTCATGGGAGTGTCCCAAGGGGATGGGGAATACCTGCAGCAGGGAGTGTCCTGGTCCATCTCCAGGACCTCAGCCACCTGCTGTTGTGTGAGGACCCCGTCACTGAATGCTGGTGAGAGGCGCCCGGTGGCTGGGGACGTGTCCTTGGGGTACCTGGTAGCCAGGAATATGTCCCTTGGGTGCCCGGACTCCAGTGACATGTTCCTGGCATGGTTGGTGGCTGGGGACGTGTCCCTGGGGTACCTGATGCCCAAGAACATGTCCTTCTGGTGACCAGTGAGTGGAGACGCCTCTTTGGGATGCCTGGTGGCTGGAGAGGTGTCCCTGAGGTCTCTGGTGGCTGGAGAGGTGTCCCTGGGGTCTCTGGTGGCTGGAGATGTGTCCCTGGGGTCTCTGGTGGCTGGAGATATGTCCCTGGGGTCTCTGGTGGCTGGAGATGTGTCCCTGGGGTGTCTGGTGGCTGGAGATGTGTCCTTGGCACGCCTTATTGCTGGTGACATGTTTTCAGGGTACCTGCTGCACAGAGACATGTCCCTTGTGTGCATGGTCCCCAGTGATGGGTCCCTGGGGGTTCTGGTGGCCTGAGACATGTCCTTAGAGTACCTGGTGCCCATGAAGTTGTCCCTGTGGTGCTCAGAGACTGGTGACATCTCCTCAGGGTGCCTGGTGAGTGGGGATGTGTCCCTGGGGTGCCCAGTGGCTGGCAATGCATCATTGGGATGCCTCAAGGCTGGTGACATGTTTTCAGGGTACCTGCTGCACAGGGACATGTCCCTTGTGTGTATGGTCACCAGTGATGGCTTTTTGGGGTAGCTGTTGGCTGGGGACACGTCCTTGGCATACCTGGAGGCCAGGAACTTGTCCCTGCAGTGCCTAGTGGCTGGAGACATCTCCTTGGGGAGTCTTGTGTCTGGGGACATCTCCTGGGGGACCCTCATGCCTGGGGACGTGTCCTTTGGGTGCCTGCTGGCTGGGGACCTGTCCTTGGGGTGCCTGGTAGACAGTGAGATGTCCCTCTGGCACTTGGCCACTGGTGAGGGGTCTCTGGGGCTCCTGGTGACCAGGGAGGTGTCCTCAGGGTGCCTGGTGGCCAAGACTGTGTTCCTCTGGTGCCTGGTTGCTGGTGATGAATCCTTGTGATGCCTGGTGGCTGGTGACATGTCCCTGGGGGTCCTGGTGACTGAGGACACATCCTTAGGATGCCTGCTGTCCAGGAATATATCCTTGGGGTGCTCAGTGACCAAGGACATGTCCCTAGGGTTCCTGATGGCCGGTGACACACCCCGGGGGCTCTCAGTGACTGGGGATGTGTCCCTGGGGCATCTCATGACTGGAGATGTGTCCTGGGGGATCCCAGTGCCTGGGGACATGTCCTTGGGATGCCTGGTGACCAGAGCTGTGTCCCTGGGGCACACGGAGCCTGGGGACCTGCAGGTGCAAGGGACATGTTGGGTTTTGCAGCAAAGGGTTGGGTTGCAGGGCACCCATCTGGATGGGGACACCCAGACTCACCGTGTCACCGGTGGGTGCCAGGCATGGGGTGGTCTCGGGGGTGTCACCGGTGACCTGGTGACACCAGAGGCCACTGAAATGCTGCCCCGACGTGGTTTTGGAGAGCTGAAGATGGGCAGCCGTGGGTCCCTGCTGTCCATCACAGCAGTGCCGCTGTCACCCTCGTGTCCCCTTTGCTGAGGCTGCCTGGCTGCCAGCCCAAAATCTGTCCCCCACTCGCCTCCACCCCCTGTGGCAGGGATGTGGCTGGGGCCAGCTATGAGCACCGGGGTGCTGTGCACTTGGTGCAGCTCTGTGAGGGGAGTGAGGGACACAGAGCCATGGGACATCACCCTGGTGTCCCCCACGTCCCCCCCTGTGTCCCCACACCCACCTCTCTTGCGAACACGCTCCCAGGGTGCTGGGTTTGGGGTGCTGGGGGAGGAATGCACCCCGGGGTGCCCCCCACCGCAGCACCCCATGTCCCCAAGGGTCGGTGGGTGTCCACCACGGAAGCTGCTGTGGATGGGGGGCGTGGGGGGGCCAAGGCTTGGCGGCTCCAAGGATAGGGCTGGAAGAGTAAGAGAGGTCAGGACACCCATGGGCCATATGTCCCTTGTCCCCTCTGTCCTGGGTCTGTGTGTCCTCAAGTCCTTGCTGCCTGCAGACAGACAGTGGGTGAGGGTCCATAGCACTGGGGGTCCTAGGCATAGAATGGGGGTCTTGGGTACACTTTGCTGGTTCCATGGCACTCTGTGAGGGTCCTGGGCCTGGGCTGGGGGTCCTGTTGCAGCAGGTCAGGGTTCCATGGAACTGGGTGGGGATCCAGTGGTATCCCATGGGATGGATGGGGGTCCCATAGTACTGGTGGGGGTTCCATGGTGGGGAGTGGGGGCTCTGTGGCATCAGGTGGGGGTCCCAACCCTAGTGTTCACTCGAAGGGTAGGGGTCCCATGTTAGTGGGTGGGAATGCCAGTCCCCATGGGGCTCACTGGAGGGGTGGGGGTCCCTGCCATCACTGCCCAGGAGTCGGCTGCTGAGGCTGCTGCTGCTGCTGAGGTTTCGGGGGGCACAGCTGGGTTTCCAGGGACCACCAAGCCACGGCGAGTCACCAGCCACCAGCCTGAAGGGCAAGAGGTGCTGTCAGTGCATCAACCCCAGCACACCAGGGGCCTGCCGTGTCCCCCTACCCCATGGCCTCTCACCTGTGGCGGGCTGCAGCGTCCTGGCTGGCACGGCGCTGGCAGAGGAGGAGGAGGAGGGCGAGTAAGGCCAACCAGAGCATGGAGCCGGCGGCTGCGATGACAGCAGGCTGCTGCAGTGCCTGGACCACCCTGCTGCTCCCTGCTGTCAGCCCTACAGGGGTCCCATCAGTGTCACTTCATGTCACCGCCTTGACCCCCACCCGCACCCCACCGTGCTCTCCATTCCTACCCAGGACTCCACAGGTGGCATTGCTGGGAACCCCCAGCCCTGCACTGTTGAAAGCTGCCACCTGGACACAGAATTCGGTCCCGGGGTGTGGGAGGAGGGTTTCCAGGCGGCGGGTGGCTCCATCCACTGTCCTGTTGGTGGGACGCTGCCAGCCCTCACCCATTGACCAGACCTGGCAGGCACCAAGAGAAGGTGTCCCCTTAGATGCTTTGCCTTAATGGCCCCCCTGTGGATGGTGGACCCCCTTGGATGGACTCCTTCAGATGAACATCCCTTGACAGCCTCCCATTGATGGATCCCCCATGGATAGATTCACTTGGATGGGTCCCCTTAGATGAATCTCTTTGATGGACTCTCCTTGGAAGGACCCCTTTGGATGGGCTTGCTTGCATGCCCCTAGGATGGACCTCCTTGGGTGAATACTTCTTGGATGGATCCCCATTGATGGATCCCCCTTTGGATGGACCCCCTTGGCTGAATCCCTTAGGCTGGACTCCTTTGGATAAACTCCCTTGGATGCCACTAGACAGGTGCCCTGGGATGGACCTCCACCTTGGCTGGCTCTTTTGGATGAACCCCCATATTGAGATACCTCCTGGATAGACTCCTTGGATGATTCTCCCCTTGGATGGACCCCACCTTTGACAGACTCCCTTTTTGGATGGATCCCCTTGGACTGACCCTCTTAAGCCACCAGACCCCAGCCCTGTCCCTTGCCCCATTGCCCCGAACCTGGTAGCCCCGGATGACGCCGTTGTGAGCTTCAGGAGGAGGTGGCTCCCAGCTGATGACCATGGTGCCATTCCCAGTCTCAGCCTGGCTGATGGTGACACCCTGGGGTGCTGCACTTGGCACTGCCGGGACAGGGATGCTGAAACCCCTGGAACCCCAAACCGACATCCCTGTAGAAATCCCGGGGGACACACAACACACCTTCCTCGGGTATCCAGAGGTGCCTGCTGTTGCTGTCGGAGCCCTGGGTCCCTCCAGTGTAGGGTCTGACCTTGAACTCGTACTTGTAGCCCCTGCGGAGCGCAGGGATGATGGCACTGAGCTCCCTGCCGGCATCGTGTTGGAACCAGGAGGTGGTGACCGGGAGGAGGCTGCGGTACAGCACCACGTAGCCCACGGGCACCGGCACTGGCATCAGCATCTGGAGAGCATGGGAAGGATTCCAAGTTAGGGTGGGAACTGGGGATGTGTCCCACTCCTCCCCTCCCCTGGGGGCAGCTGAGCATGGCACAACCTGCCAGCGGAGCTGGACAGCAGCGGTGGGCAGGGCAGTGCCGTTGTCCAGGTGCAGCCGCACGGCCAGCAGGTCCCGTGGCACAGTCTCCTGCTGGCCCGTCGCCAGCCGGTCTGTGAGGCAGAAGAAGGCAAATGGCAGCACCAGGCAGCACCAAGGTCCCCTGGCACCTGCCCAGACACCCACCTCAGATGTGAAGATCCTGATGTCTACCTGATGCACTCATTCAAATGGACCCTTTTGGACAGACACCCTTTGGTGGGTCTGTCTTGAATGGACCCCTCTTGGATGGGCTCCCTTTGATATGTTCCCCTGGGGACAAGGGATGGGATCCCATGATACACCCCTGTGATATGTCCCTCTTAAATGGACCCTTTGGATGGATATTTCTTGTTCTATCCCCCTTTAGTCTACTTCCACCTTGCATTGATCCCCTTAAATGGATCCTCCTGGAGGAACCAGGTTGGTTAGGTGAGTGGTCTTGAATGAATCCCCTTGGATGGGCTCCCACCTTGATGCATTTCCTTAGATGGATCCCCTTACATGGACCCTCTTGGACGGAACCCTTGGATGGATCTTGTTAGATGGATCTTGTTGGATGGATGCGTTTTGNGAGGAACCAGGTTGGTTAGGTGAGTGGTCTTGAATGAATCCCCTTGGATGGGCTCCCACCTTGATGCATTTCCTTAGATGGATCCCCTTACATGAACCCTCTTGGATGGAACCCTTTGATGGATCTGGATCCTGTTGGATGGATGTGTTTCAATGGACCTACCTTTGGAAGTGCCCCCTTTGATGGATCCCCTCAAATGACTCAGCTGGATGGACTTTATTTGATGGATGATGGATGGCCTTGGATGGACCCCCATGGACAGACCACCCTCGGATGGCCCCCTTGGATGAACCCCATTTAGATGGACCCCTTTAGATGAATCCCCTTGATCCCCAAGGGTGCCTGTGATGGTGGAGGCCACGGAGGTCCCACCACTGACCCTCCACACGGAGGAAGGTGGTGGCGGCGGCGGTGCCCAGCTGGCTCTGTGCCGTGCACACGTACGCGCCGGCATCGGCAGGCGTCACGGCGTAGAGGCGCAGAGTGTGCTCCCGGTCCACCTCGTGCCTGCGGGTCACCAGCTCTCTATCAGCCTCATCCCCACGCCAGGGATGGGGTCACCTCCCCTCTGCCACCACCTACCTGCCCCAGGGCAGGTCTCCGTGCTCCTTGTGCCACTGCACCTGCGGTGCTGGGTCACCCCTGGCGCTGCAGCCCAGCTCCACGGTGCTGCCAGCCACCGCCACGGCGTCGCTAGGGTGCCGCACGATGCTTGGCTTCTCTGCGGGGGGACATCAGGGACATGGCACCGTGGCTGGGTGTGATGTGCCCTCCACCCGTGGGAGACCCTTGGCTTACCCAGCACAGAGACACGGGCACCCCGGCTCTCCCTCCTGCCCGCCGCATTGGCCGCCACACAGATGTAGAGACCGGAGTCGCTCCTTTGTGCCGACGCCACCTGCAACTTCCCCTTGGTGACCACGTACCTGCCACCTACCAAGTCCAAGGTCACCCCGTCCTTCTTCCAGCTAACGTAGGGCTCGGGGTACCCCAAAGGGGGGACACAATCCAGCTCCAGTGTTTGCCCCGCTGTGGTCACCAAATCACCAGGCTGCAGGCGGAAATTGTCCCGCAGCACTGCGGCGGGGAGGGCACATCGTGGGTGGGGGGAACAGCATTTTCTGGTGTCTCCCCACCTGTATCACCCACCCACCAGGTGTCCTTACCAGCTGGAGGTTGGGGTGCCGTGGCCACGCTGGGGAGGCGGCAGCCTGTAGGGTGACAAGGAGGCGGGGGAATTCCAATGGATGCCCCGAGTGGGCACGGTCTCAGATGCGGGGTGGGGCAGAGTTAAGCGGATTTTGGCCCCCGCGAGCTGCACTCACCTCCGCGGTGCAGGGCAGCGAGGCAGAGCCCCAGGCCCAGTGCTGTCTCCCAGCCGCCCGCCATGCCGGCCCTGGCCAACCTTCCCGTTTCCTCCCGAAATCCCGGTTCCTCCCCGCCCGCACCGGGGCTGGATCCGGCTCCGGATGGGGGGGTACAATAGCCGGATGCGGGGGCCGGGAAATGCCGAGGGGGGGGGAAGGTGACGGTGAACACAAACAGCTCAGCCATCCTGTGGCAGTGGGAGTGCCCGGCCACGGTGGCATTGGCAGCACCCGGAGACAGCAGAGTGGGGGACACCAGCGGTTAATGAATTTAATTAGTCACAATATATTCCCCTTTTCCTTTGCCATGTTCAATGGAAGACAAATTAAGAAATGAGCTCTCAGCTGAGGACACCATCAGTAGGTACCAGAGGGAGCAGTCCAAGGTCTCCCAAGCACTTCGAGTGCCAGTTTGAATGCCAGCCAGGTACATTGGGTTTGTGGTCTTACCTGTCCACCACTTCTCATGTGTCCCCCCCCACCTTGGGGGACCCCTGTCACCCAAGACACCCACGGGTGCCACCACCAGACGGGTAGTACGTTTAGTTTATTGGTTAGTAGTGCACCCTGAGCACTCCAGGGTGCCCCGGCACCCACCCCGGGTGCCCCAGGGCCCGGCTCGCTTGGCCGGCCGCTCTCTGCTTTTCATCCTAAACCTATTTCCCATGAACTCTTGGGGAGAGACAGCATCGTGTGCCCCCAAACCGGGGGATTTTCACAGAAAATCCTACCGTGGCAAAGGGGCAATGCTTGGGCCAGGGCTTCCAGCCCACATTTAGGGGACATTGCAGCTGGGAGCTGGGGGGCAGGAGGGAGCCCCCTGTTTAGACTGCCTGGTGCATGTTGCACCCTTGGGCGAGCTTGTGTGCCAGTGCATGTCCTGCTGCATGCATGGGAGGGTGTGCCACGGCGCAGGGGCACTGTGCTCTTACACACGTGTGCATGCATGGTGGCTGGGCATGCAGTGTGTGTGCTCCCTGTGTGCATGTGCACGCTCCAAGCCTGCTCAGCTGCTTTCTGCTCGCTCTCTCCACATGCACCACACACACTCTGTGCAAGCACAGCACACGCATGCTTTGCACACTCACTGCAGGCTCCACGCACGCCCTGTGCCAGCACTGCAGGTACACTCTTATGCACTCTGAGCACACTCAGCTGCTTGCTTTGTGCACACTTTCCACACACACCATGCACGCTTTGTGTGTGCTTTGTGCAAGCACTGCACACACTCTCTTTGCTCACGATCTTTGCACACTCGCCACAGTCTGTGTGCATGTCCCATAGAAATGTTGTGTGCACGTTCACTCCACGTGCTCCATGCACACTCTGCTCAGGCTCTCCCTGCATGGACTCTCTCTCCACACTCTGTGCACACTTGGAACACACACCCAGTGCTGGCACGCTCACAGAGGCCATGCAGGTTCAGTGGACACTCTGCACACTCCACACACGCTCTGCTCACGCTCTGTGCAGCCTTAGCTGCACGCTCTATGTGTGTTCTCTCCATGGGCTCCACGTTCTCTTGCATGCTCTGTGCATCCTCTCTGCACACTGTGTGCACACCCTGGTGCCTGCCCCCATGCACCTTGTGTGCACAGTCCACCTGCCCTCCTGCAGGCTCCATGAATGCTTTTTCCGTGCCGTGCTCCAAGGCGCTCCCTGCATGCTCCATGCACACCCTCTGACACACTCTCTCCGTGCGATGATTGCATGTTCTCTCTGCACGCGCGTGTGCTTTCTGCACGCTCCCTGCACACTCGTCCCGGCGAGAAAGCCATTAAAGCGATGCCCCAGGAAGATGGGGGACGGAAGAGGGGAGCGCTGGGTGGGATCAATAGGAAATTAGTGACTTTACGCCGAGCAGAATGACACCCAGTGGTGGGAGCAGGGCTGTGCCGGTGTCCCCGCTTGCTCGGTGGCGGAAGAGTGGCCGTGCTCGTGTCCCTGCTCGCTTGCACGCTGCCACCAAAGCGCGCACAGTCCCCCCTGCTCAGGCGCTGATCTCCACGGCGTTGGCCTCCTCCTGCTCCCGAATGACGTGCACGCCGGCAGTCCGNGTCGAGGCGGGGGAGCGAGCTGGAGAGCGATGGTAGCGGCGAGTGGAACGCCCCACGGGTCCTGGCGAGCGTCCGGCTGCTGGTACTGGCGAGCTGGTGTAGCCTGGTTCGACTGTGCCGCGGGGTTCAGGCAGTGAATCCTCCTCCGCCTCTGGGGAGTCCTGCCGAAAGCCAAGGGCAGGAGAATGTGGGACATGTGCGAGACCCTGTGCTGGAACGCTGCCGGCGTGTTACCGGTGCTGCCGGTGTTACCGGTGCTACCGGTGCTGCTGGCTCTCACCTTATCTTTAAGGATGTACAAAGCCACTGGGTTCTTGCGCTCGTGCTCGCCGCTCCTCGGGATGCCCTCGGCTGTGTGGAAGGAAGGTGCTGCTCAGCATGCCAGGAGGGAGCACTGGTGCTCCCCCAGCCCGCCGCCGGCACGCCGCGGCCGGCACTCACCCTCGTGCTTCAGGCGCTCCTCATCCTGCTCGGCGTAGTCAGAGCTTGGTTGTGTCTCCGCTTGTCGCTTCTCCCTGGAAAGGACAGGGATGGGGCAGCATTGGAATTGTGTTAGGGGCAATGGGGGAATGGCTTGTGGCAGGGAAGGGTCAGGTACTGCAGGGAGGGAGAGATGGGTGGGATGGGATGATGTGGTAGAACAGAACAGAACAGAACAGAATAGAATAGATGGATCAGGGTGGGATGGGATGGGATGAGATGATGTGGTAGAATAGAAATAGAAATAGAAATAGAAATAGAAATAGAAATAGAAATAGAAATAGAAATAGAAATAGAAATAGATAGAAATAGACAAGATGGAATGGAATGAAATGATACAGTAGAGTAGAGTAGAGTAGAGTAGAATAGAATAGAATAGAATAGAATAGAATAGAATAGAATAGAATAGGCCAGGTGAGNAGACAAGATGGAATGGAATGAAATGATACAGTAGAGTAGAGTAGAGTAGAGTAGAATAGAATAGAATAGGCCAGGTGAGATGGATCAGAGTGGGATGGGATAGGATGGGATGGCATGGCATGGGGTAGGATGTGCTGAGATGAGGTAGGATGGTATGGGACAGAACAAGATAGGATGGGAAGACATGAAATGGGACAAAACAGGATGGGACCAGGCAGGATGGGGCAAGATGGGACCACTCCCTTTGTCTGCCATGTCATCCCCACACCTACTTCTTAGAGGGTTTCCAGCAGGCACAAACTGTCACCAGGGTCACAAGAAGGAAGATGCCGCCTGTGGACAGGATGATGTAGAGAGAGCTCCGGCCTGCAGGAGAGGAATGAGGGGGACAACCCCCCAAAACTTTTAGCTGAAAGCATCTTCAAGGGATGGCCAAACCTGGGAGTGAAGGAGGGGACAAGGGGTGGCTTACGGTAGACAGTGAGCTTCACAGGGATACTGCGGCCATGGCTGATGGGGTTCTCCACCAGGCAGCTGTAGACGTCATCATCAGCCATGAGGACACGGGTGATGGTGAGGATCTTCTGGTCAGGGGAGAGCAGCAGGCGGGAGTCGTTGCTCAGGGGCCGCCCATCCTTCAGCCAGGTGTAGGTGGGCTTGGTGCCATTCTCATGTGAGCAGTTGAGGGTGAAGAACTCACTGAGCTCCAGCACCGTTGAGGAGGCCACCAGCACTTGCGGCTTTGAGATGGGAACTGTGGGCAAGTAGAGGATCCACAGTGATGCCACATCTCAGGGGACGGATGGGCTCAGGGGACAGAAAGGAAGCCATCAAAACCCCACCAACCTGGGCTTGGTTGAAACCCCCAAAACCACCTCCCAGCTGGAGAAAACCCTCCCAATATGTGCTCAGGGAGCACAGATAACCCACTCTCCACTGGACATCCTTCTTGCCCTTACTGTCCACGGTGAGGTTGATGGTCTTCTCGCCGGTGAACGTGTCGTCGGTGATGGACACCTCCACCTCGTAGGCTCCCTCATCAGCCAGCTGCAAGGGGCTGATGAGCAGCGAGCCGTTCTCCAGCACGCGGATGCGGTCGCGGTAGTCGGGCCGCAGGTTGCCGATGATCTCGGTGCCGATGGACTGGACCACGGTGACGGGCTTGTCCCTCTTCAGCTGCCACTTGACCACCGGCTTGTCGGCGCTGGCGCTGGCGTAGCGCACGGACAGCAGCGCCGCCTTGCCCGCCGTGCCGCGCACCAGCGGCGTGGGGCTGGTGATGTTCACCCCTGCCAGCAGACCTTGGGGGGTGGGGGGACACAGTGGGGTGACGAGCGTGGGGAAAACGGGGGAACACCAAGCTGGAGCCACCATCCCAGGTGCCCAGCTTGGTTCCATAACCTTTGCAAAGATGCACGTGTGACCCCAAAAGTGCGTGAGGGGTAAGAGCCTTCCTGTGCTCAGATCAATGCAACATGTTGTAAAAATCAGGGAATCGCCCCCCAAAAAGATGCATTATCACCCCCCAAAGCTGCATTGGGGGTGGGGCTGCTCCTGTGGCCAGGTCAATGCAACCAACCCTTTGCAAAAATGCATTCATCACTCCAAAAATGCAAGGAGGAGGTGTGGACAGCATAGCTCCTCTTGCTGGGTTCTGCAGAAATACATGTGGTGCCCCCAAAATGTGCAGGGCTTGGGCAGGAGCTCTCCTGCACCTGGGTCAATGCAACCCTTTGCAGAAATGCATCTATCACCCCCAAAAATGCAGGACGAGTGCTCCTGCAGTCAGGTCAATGCAACGCTTTGCAAAAATGTGCACATCAGTCGTAAAAATGCAGGGGGTGGGAGGCAACCCTTGGCAAAGTTGTGTCATTGCCCTGCAAAATCTGCCTGGGGAGTGAGAGATGCCAGTGCTCAAATCAGTGCTATGCTTTGCAAAGATACCTTAATTCCCCCAAAAATGGTGGGGGGGGGAAGGATTTTTTAGTAGAGTATCATCTCCACTGGATGCTCCTGTCCAGACAAAGCCCCCTCAGATGCAAAACTGCATCACGGGAGCCTGTGCACGTGCATTGCTCCTCATCGCTGGTTTTAAGCCAAAAAAGGCAGGGAAAAATGTAAAACCATGATTTTCTGGGGGAGGGGACTCCCTAAAACCTTCTCCCTCCCCAAAATACCTTTAACATCCCCCCTCCTGACATCCCAGAGATCCCATCCGTGAGCCCCCCGTACGGATACCGTCATCGACAGCAAACAAACCCCATATTGAAGAGGAGGGGAGAGTGGGAAAAGCAGCTGGGCAGAGTGAAGCAGGAGCAAGAAAGGCCTTAAACAAGCCCGAAAAGTCATGGGACCTATTGGTATGCAGCATCCGTCCGTCCGTCCTCCCCGGCAGCGCCGCGCTCGGCCCCACAAACATGCCCCGACTCGCCAAATTTAGGGGAACCCTCACCCCACAGGGAAGGTCGGGGCATGGGATGGGGATGTGGCCTTCAATGCATCCTTGCCCCCTCCCTGTGCACTGCCAAATCGTCGTTCTTTAACTGTTTCTTGCCTTTTTTTTAACCCTATTCCTAATTTTTTCTCCATTCTGGATTAAAAAAAAAATAAATTTGGGAGTTCATTAATAAATCAGGAAATGTTCCGTTTTCCTACAGCGTCCTTGGATGGAGATCTCCCAGCCCTTTTCAACAGCTTTTGTTGAAAAGAGCCCACCAAAAATCCTCATTTTCATACTGTTTCATGCACAAATCCCTATTTATTTTTTTAAAGTATTTTCATACTGTTTCATGCACAAATCCCTGTTTATTTTTTAAGGTATTTTTTGGGGTGTCCTTGATGTAGCCCTGGCTGTTTTTAGGGTCTAAATCAAAGCCAGTTGTTTTTGTTTTTCATCCATCCTCCTCATCTGAAGGGAAATGGGGCCTCCCCAGGGCTGCTTTTGGGTGCAAACTTTGGTAAAATGGAACAAAATTGTTGAAGGTGATTTTCTGTGTTGCCAGGCCTAGGATGGGGTGGTTTGGGGCTCACTGAATACCAAAATGTGAGAATTTAGAGAATAAATGATGGAGAAACCCAGGGTTGTAGTGGGATGAGGCAAGCCTAGAGATCGGGTAAAAAATGACTTTTTAAGGAAAGCTGAAGAATGGGTAAGAGAAAATATTTGAAGATGCTAAAAAACTAGGAAAAAATGGGGTTCAGGAAAGAAAAAAAACTGGGGAGAAGCTCAGGGTAGGGGCGGTGCCAAATCCTCCCCCACATCAAGAGCTGCTTGGCTCCAGCAAAGTGTTTTCCCCAGTTTTCCTTTCCAATTTTACCCCCTTTTTTTTCCAGCTCCCAAGCAAAGGGTACGCTCGACAGAGCAACAACCCTCCCTCCAACCCCCCTCGTAAGGCATCACCACCCTCATCACCCCCCCCGGCCCTCATCCTCCATCGGGATACCCCCAAGACCCATGGAAAAAAAACGGGAAAAGCGTGGAAAAGTGGGAAAACTCCCTACCTGCATGCAGCGCCAGAAGCCAGGTCACGGGCAGCAAGCAGGGGGGAGCGGGGTGGCCCCGCGGGGCAGCCGGCGCTCCCCACATTTCGGGCAGGCTCGCCCCCCGAATTGCTCCGCTTCCCCACTCTGGGCACGTCCCTCGGAGCTCCCGGCTTGGCGCTTCGCCCGGCTAATTTATTTATTTATTTNTCCGCCCGCTTATTTTTTTTTTTTTTTTTTTTTTTTTTTTTTTTTTTTTTTTTTTTTTTTTTGTTCTTTCCTTTCTCAATGGAGCCCTGTGTCCTGGTGGCTTTCGCCTCCTCGGCGGCCTCGAGCTGACATTTATTTGAGGAGAAACCACTCAGATTTGCAGTTTTTCCCCGGTTACAGACCCTCAGTTCCATGTGTTCCCGGTGCCCGGGACACACTTGGGGTGGGGCGCATCACCCCATCGAGCCCAACCAAGGTTTGCCATCCTCTCCGCAGATAATCCAATGGGATTTTGGGCTCTGAGCGCCCCGTTAAGCAAAGATGGGCTTTTCTTTAGGAGGGTTATTTTGCAAAGATGAACCCCCACCCCAAAGGAGCTGCCCCCCGCGGTTTTTTTTATTTATTTTTTTTCCTTTTTTCTTTCCCTTCCCTCTTCCCAGGCTCTAAATCGAAGCCCGGTGGCATGCAGGCTTCATTCCAACTTCATGCCAATTAGCGCTAGTTCCCCGGGCATCGCTGAATAGGGCAGCGGGATGTGAGGCAGGATGCCCGGAGCCATTTCCCACCCCCCTCCCGAGACCTGCCAAGCTCATCATCCCAGTGAACCACCGCCCACCCCCCCGGAGGTTTCCTGGCCCCCAAAAGGGCTGGATGCCTCCAAGTATCCTGTCCTAGAGGGAGGGAGATACTTTGGGGGAGACGCATTATGGGGAGATGGCACAGGGGAGGGGTTTGGGGAACTTTTGGGGAGGATGCTATGGGGAGATGCTACAGGGAGCGGCGTGGGGGATGCCACAAAGAGAGGCTTTGAGGGAGTTTTGGGGCGGCATTAAGGGGGCAGACTCGTGGGGCACATGATTTAGGGTCGCGCTATGGGGAGGTGCTTTGGGAGGATGCTGTGTGGAGATGTTGTAAGGGGATACTCGGGATACAGGGATGCTGAGGGGGGACACTATAGGGACATTTGGGAGCGACTTGCACGGGGGTGCTCTCTGTGAGGTGTTCCAGGCATGCTCAGGGGGGCAGTTTCGGGTTGCTCTGAGACAGAAACAACTCTTCTTCCGTTCTGCCGTAGGCGGGACTCGAACCGG
>WEIU01007387.1:95930-110518 GCA_013389925.1 Aegithalos caudatus | reverse complement strand
GAGGGCGGGAGATGGGGCCGGGCTGCCCGGGGACAGGGGCACACCCTCACCTCTGCTCCCCATCCCCAGGGCCCGGCCCGCGGCGCTGCCGGGATGGTGCTGCCCTCGAAGGCCGGGCAGTCCCCGGGGAGGCTCCAGGCGAGAGCCCTGCAGCGCAGATGGCGGCGGGTCCTGGCCGAGAGGAACCAGAGCGTGGTCGCCGTGGGCGCCTGGGTGGAGAGTGCGCCAGGGCAGCAGAGCCCGGCCTTTGTGAGTGCGCCGAGGGCACCATCTGCCGGGGCATCTCGAACCCTTCAGCGTGCCAGTAAAACCCCCGGGGGGGAGTCAAAGCCAAAAGTGATCTTTTTCACAGCCTGAGGGCAGCCAGGAACACAGCTGTTAAAAATCATAATTTGTTTTAATGTGGTTTAGCGAGGTCAGAAGCCACTGTTATGTCCATGTAGTCTGGCCTCCCCTTTGTGCAAGCCCACAACATCTCTCTGAGTTGATCTCCCTCCAATAAACTCTGTTTTTGAGGAGAAATGCATCAATTTTAAACATCAATCAGGTGGGGAATGGAACCCAGTCGCTGCTGCTTCTCACTTTCCCACTTATCCCTAAAGGATGTCCAGGAGTCGAGATTTTATTCTGTGTTGCTGATTTAAAAAAAAAATAAAATTGAGCTGAGTGTTTCAGGGTCTGGAGCCAATCTCCACTGTAGCCCTTTAGAAACACTTAAGGAAATCTTCATGGATGCTTATCTCAGGGATTTCTGTTTTGAGGGTTATTCTAAGAGGACTAAAAGTACATTAAATGTTGGATGATGAGTTCAGTCCCCTGTAATTAATGTCTGAACATTATAGAAGTTCCTGCCCTTCTGAGATGATTTATTTCTACATTGTAATTTAAATCCTGAAAGGTTGAGATAATTTATGGAAATCAATCATCTCCATATTCCACAGGCCTTCCATCTTCCCACTATGAAACTTCTGGGGGAGTTGAACTTTTCCTGACAGCTTCAGGGGGCCTGGATGCTCCTGGGGCCCCCCATGTGAGGCTTCCAGAGGTGAATGAAGCTGCCCAGGGTTATCTGAGCTTATTTAATGCACTTCTAATTAATCCATGGTAATGCCTCATGCATCGGAGCTGCTGCTGAGGTGGGCTGGCACTGGGCTGTTCCCTGGAGCACTGTCTTGGTTTCATCCCTAACAGTGTGGATTTCTCCCCAGTTTGGAGCTTTGTTGGGCTGTGCTGACCCTGCTGTTCCAAGTTCATCTTTGGCCTCACCCCTTCCCTCCATCCCTTCAGTCTCTGATTTCTCTGGCTGTGCTGGCAGCCAGGAGAGCAGTGCTGTTTTAATTTAAGCCATGCCGGTGTTGCAGAGTTGCTTGGCAGAATTGCAAGGAGAATAAAATGGGATTTTTGGGTTTTTCAGGTCATTGCTCTTTATCTTTCACTTGAGATGGTAGAAGACATTCATGAGCAGTGCTGTGCTCTGTGGCTGCTTCCCTGATGTACTTCCAGCCTTGCAGAACATTAACAGGATGAGGGGCTGGCCTTTTGGATCCAGGCTTTGGATATTTGAGCATTATTTCATGGGAGCAGGAGCCAGGAGCTGCTCCATGGGTCTCCTTTTCTTTCCTGTGTGGCTGATTTAGGCAAAGGCAGAAGTGTGCATGCTCTGTAACCCAGTAGATATTGTCACAGCTCTTATTCCATATATTTTGAAACAAAACATGAAGTTTGCTCTGGGTGCTGCCTGTTTGCCCAGTCCCTTGGGATGGGGAAAAGGGGAATACAGGGATACAGGCTGCTCTAATGCTACAGTGTAGCAAAACCCTGGTGAAATCTGCTTCCCCCTGTCCCAGGCTTCAGCTCTGCGGGTGGAGGAGGAGCTGAAGGAGCAGCAGCAGCAGAAGGCAGCCAGGCTGAGGAGATTCCAGGGCGAGGTGAGGCAGCGCGTGAACCGGCAGGTCAGGCTGCGCCGCAGGCTGGAGCTGCACGAGGCCTATGAGACAGTAAGTGAGGCTCTGTCAGGAGAAACTCCTCCAAACCCAACAGAAACTGGGGAAAATCCAAGCACTGGAGCTTAAGTCAACACCTGAAGGCAAGGTGTTAATGAGCAAAAATGAGAAAAATCTGAGATTCCAGACCCTGTGGTGGCAAACGGTGTCCAGGCAGGCTGGGTCAGCGTGACAGTGGCTGGTGCTGGAGGTGCTTGGAAGCCTCCCCAGGGAAAGGTTACTTGTTCCCTCAGGCAACAGCAGAACAGAGTTCTGAAGCTCTCTGTGGAACTGCCTGGAATAAAATAACAGCCAGGCAGGAGCTGGGAATGATGTGGATGTGTCCTGGCTGTATTTGAAGCAAAGCAGTTTTTCTGTCTCTTTTCTGATCCCTTTTCCAGAACAGCCAAGTAGTTTTCAAACAACACTTTCCCTCTGTCTCCACATTCCCTTTCCCCCCATGGGCTTGTTTTGGATTATCCTGTGAATATATTTAATTCTTTCTATTCTCAAACAAGTGCTGGGGAGGCTTGCCAGGATCTGACTGTGGCAGAAAAGAGAATGCACTGACGTGTCACCAGCTTTGGCCACCGTTGGGGTGTTTGGGCTGTTTCCATGGCCAGGGATGTCCTCATGTAGCTCTGCCAGCTCCAAGCGGGAAGCTGCAAATGCCCTCATCCCCAAGGAGCCTGATGGTCCTTTGTATTCTCTCAGCATGGAGAGCCAAAACCTCCCTCCCTCCCAAGAAATTTCACCCAAGGGTGGTGAAATGTCAGCACGGTTGACATCTTGCCGGGTCATGGAGATCCCAGTGGCTTTTTCCTGGCAGGCAGAGAGGGAGAGCTGTGTTGCTGTGCCCTGCTCGACCCCCTGGAAGAACACGTGCCTGTTCCAGAGTCTCCCTGCTCCCATCATCTGTGGGCCTGCTCCTGGCTCTGGCTCAGCCCAGCCAGAAGAGGAACATGAGGAGCCATTCCAGCAGCAAGCTGCTGAGGTGAGTTCTGCCCCTCTGTGCTTCCATCGCTGCTTGGGCATTTTGGATGGGGAACAGGCTGTGTTTTCTTTCTTTCACAACACATCCCTAATATTTGAGTTTAGCTATTGAATGAAACCTTATCTCATTGTCACCCTGAAGGTTGTTGTGCTCCCTGGAGCATCCAGCTGGCTGGCCTGTCCCAGGTGCTGTGGCTGCTGGGTGTTTTCCCAGCCGTGTCCTGGCACAGAGGTGGCACTAGGTGGTGCCAGCTCATTGCATCATGTCTCATCTAGACCAAAATCTGGGAAAACCTGCCTTCAGGATTGTTTAAACTTTTTTTTTTTCCCATTAATAGTGATGTTTATGGTGCATTTGGTGGTTTAGAAAGTCTGTGTGCTCGCCTAGGAGCTGGAGTTATTCCAGTCAAAGCACCATGGGATGCATTCCAGCTGAGGTACCTTGGGGTGGAAAATCACTTCTGGCTGGATACCAAGCAAGAAAATTTGGGATCTGGCATCTCAGCAACACGCTTTAGGAGCAGATGAGTTGCTTGGATCAGGATTTCAGTACTTTGGGGCAGCTCTGAAAGACCCTTGGCTGATTGTGTGTTGGGTCATGCTGGCTTGGTCGAGCTCCTTGGCTGGAGCAGACTGACTGGGAGATGTCCTGAACTTGTCCTGTGTTTCCTTTGGCTCTCCCCTGGGCTCAGCTCAGCAGGGCTGTGCAGCAGGTGCGGCGCAGGCTGGCGTCCTGCAGGACCGTGTTCCCCGGCGCCTGGAGGCAGGAGGTGAGCAGAGGGCAGAGAAATCACCTCAAGCTGCTGAAGGTTTGGCTCTAATTAGCAAATCCAAAGCATAATTCAGGGAGTTTCTCCAGCGGGAATGAAATAAACTGTGCTTTCCTGACACACCTCTGTGGGTAACCCATTGCAGAGAAGGCGGCAGGATGAAGTGTGTGAAAACATCTCTGAGATGAGCTCAAGAATGCAAAAAAGACTTTTAAAGGTTGAGATTGTGATCTGGGTATCTGGGAGGAATGTGATGACCAGCCCTCCCTTCAGGTGCCTTCATTTCTTCAAACCTCAACAACTCTTTCCATTGCATCAACCCCTTGTTTTGTGTGGGTGGCAAAGATCTCTGGAGGGTTTTTCCTTACCCGGGGCTGGCTTCTGCTAGAGAACGATGGGCATGCAGCTGCTTTCCTCAAAGCAGTGCATGGAAAGTCAGTCCCACCTTTTGTTTTGCTGTATTTCATCTTGCTTTTGCTCCTTCAGTTTTCAAGAACACCCTTGTGCTGTAGCTATTTTCCTGGTCTCTATGCCAAGACCTTTCTTAAACTCATGTACTTTGGAGAACACCAGGAGAAACCCAGCCTGGTGTTTTTTGTTATTGGCTCTGGAGCCAGTTTCCTGCCCATCCTGTAAATCTTCATTCCCTTTTTCTCAGGTTCACCAAAGGTGAAGTAGAGACTTGCTGATGATCTAGAAACTACCCTTTATAGAAGGGCTGGTCTGGCTCTTCCTCTTTGTACTCTTGGATTTCTGATGAAGTTGGTCAGCTCTGCAAATAGGACTCAGAGAAACACAATAATTATGGTCTCAAAAACCTTGTTACCTGTTTCCAACAGCAAACATCCTTCTTGTTTGAGCCATTTGTGCATTCAGTGAGATGAGTTGATTCATGACCTCAGATAATAAAGCCAATTCCCAGGTGAGCCAGAGGGTTACAGGAGATCCGTGGGAGTCTTGGACAAGTCATCCACAGCAGTGAGAAACACTGGGAGGGGTTTGGGACCATCCTCCCATCCCAGCCTCACTGCAGCTACAGTTAATCTACATAAGGAAGTTTAACAGCTTCCTTGATTTATTCTGGGAGGAATATACTGATTTATTGCATTGCTCTGTTTTATTACTCCATGATATACGAGGAGAGAAAAACACCCATATTAATGTGAATGAAGGTTTGGCATGTTCCCAGCCTGGCAGGACAGCAGTGTTTGTTCCCTTCTCTTCAGGTGAAAAAGGCTGCTACAGACATAACCATGGATTTAATCCCCCTTGGTAGTGCCTTGGTAGTGCTTCCTCTGCTTTTGTGCTCCCTGGATTTCCTTGTGCTTTGTATTCCAGCCCATTTCTTTGGTTTTTCACCCAATACTTCTACAATGCAAGTAGGGTCAGCAGCTTAATCAAGATGCTTCTTTCTTTCTTCCTTCATCCAGGCTGATAATGAAATCAAAGAGCAGAGCCCACCTAGTTCTTACCCTATTTCTGTGCAGTAAACTCCTGAGATTGAATCTGGGCCATGTTTTTAATCAGTTTTGTGCATCCCACATCAGACTTCCATCTAACAGGTTTTGCTTTACCCCAGTGTTGAATTAGGTCACTCAAAAGCTCAGCTGAACCCCAGAGTCTTCTGCTGCTCTTTGCCTGAGGCCTTTTCCTTCTATTGTAGGAGACATTCATCTTAGCCTGACCTGACTGGCTCTTGACAAATTTATGCTGGTTGCTGCTTATCTTGTTTTCTTGTGGCTTACAGGCAGTTTGCAAGGTGATTTCCTCTTGTTTTTTTCAAAAGTCACAGTTAAACTCTTGAGGCTAAAATCTTCTATTTGGTATTTCCTTTTCCTCTCCTTTAAATAAAGAAAGACACTCCTTGTGCCCTTTTCTGATAATCTGAACCTCCTTAGATCTCAGGGAGCAGTTTGCACCTTAGCTGCTGCTCCTGGCAGAAGCCCAGGGCGGGTCCATTCTCCTTAAAAATGTCAGTTTTAGGAATAACCTGACTTTTTCTTCCCAATAATAGATCTTCCCAGCATTTTTCTCTCTGTTGCTGCTAACTCAAAGCAAGGCTTTGGCTGAAATGTTTGGGTTTTTTTCCCCCTTCAGTATTGTTTTCTGCATTTTTCTTCTTCTTTTTCCTTTCTTCCTGTAAAGTATTGCATTCCCTCTGATCAATAATCCATATTCCTAAAATTGTTGCTTTCTCTCCCCCCAAGATTTCTTCTCAGGTTAAAAACATCCAAAGAGTTAATTGCCTGCTTTCCCAAGCAGATACTGGAATGGTAATTGCCTGGAAATGACCTGTCCAGTGTTCCAGCTTATCCTGTTACTGAGTCTTTGCCTTCAGGCTTTGGTGGACATCTGTAGCTCCTCAGCATGGCAGCACCCAAATTCTTTTCCCCAGTGTCTCATTCCACCAAGCTGGTGGTGTTTTTTCCACAGTTTCATGTCTTTCTACCTGCAGTGCTCCAGAGCAACCTTCCAAAGCAATAACCTTTCTCCTGTATTCCCTTATCCTTATTAAAGCAGCTATTCTGTCATAATGGGGTTCATGGAGTAATTCCTGTGCCTATCAAATAGTTCCATGTTCAGACTGACTCCAGGCTATTCTCTGTCCTTCCCAAACAGTGGCAGTCATATCAAGGAATTCTTGGCATCATTTGTTTTCTTACTGATCCATCCTTTCCCTCTGTCAGCAGCCCTGCACTTCCTTTCCCACCGTGCTGAAGGAAAAAGAGAAAGCAAGGGGAAAAAAATTATCCTGGCTTCAAGCTTGCTTCTGGCATTTTGATTCTTTAGTTTATAGGAAACAATCTGTTGCCTCTCAAAATATTGTGGATTGCCTCTGGGGAGCCTGCCCACTTCCCATCTGAAGGAGTGTACTCTGTACTCGGGTGTCACTCAGATCCCAGCTCCTTGCCACTGTGAAATTGTGCCTGGAGAGGTTTTTGCCTTGCCTTCCCTTCACCCCACATGTCTGTCCTGCTGCTTCTGCACTTGGGGAGGGCACAGTCACCCTGCTAGGTTGCTGTTTCCCAGCTCTGGTGGCCCGTGGTGCTGCCAGATCACATCCAAGTGACAGCACACACAGCCTCCTGAGTGTTTAAAGCTGCTCCAAGGGTGTTTTCCCTTGGCACCAAAGCAGCCAGATTTCAATTCCATGTTTACACCCATGTTCTCCCTTCTCCAGAAACCAGACCCTTGCCTGGCAGCTGCAGTGCCCATGGAGGAGAGCGAGGAGCTGCTGCTGGCAGGACACCATGATCTGCCTGCTGAGCTGCTGGAACAGGGCACAGCCACCAGTGGCACTGGGCAGGATGATGACTTCTACATCAAAATTCAGTTTAAAAAAGTAAGACTCGTACAAAGTTGGCCTTAGGAGGTTTGGATCATTAGATTTTTTTTGGTGTCTGGAAGAGGCTGCTCTTGGAGTAGAGCAGTTGCTCCCACAGGCTTGCTTAACCCTGAAGCCTACTGTCCTCAGAGCAGGCTCAGGAGCAGCACTGGAGCTCAGTGAGGTCAGCACTGCCATTCCCTGCTTTCATGAGCAGTTGTGGCCTTGGATTCCTGCCTGCTTGTGATGCCACTTGGCAGCAGCCCAAGCTGAAACCAGGCTGTGCAATCACATCATACCCAGAGCCATGCTCAGACCACGCCGAAAGACCCGAGGGTGGAAGAGATCAAATCAATCAGAAACCTCCTTGAAAAGAAAAGAAAAAAAAAATTTAAAAAAAGCTTTCTATCAGCTGAAGGAGATGGCTGTGGCAA
Organism: Aegithalos caudatus; assembly: GCA_013389925.1. NCBI lineage: Eukaryota > Metazoa > Chordata > Aves > Passeriformes > Aegithalidae > Aegithalos > Aegithalos caudatus. Next base: position 103,014 of record WEIU01007387.1, on the reverse strand, counting down.
TCCCCATGCCTGGGGTGGCAGGCCCTGCCCTAGGAGGGGTTGAGGAGGGCTTGATGTATTTATCTTTCCTCTTTTGTTTTCAGGCAGCTTTTTTTTGAGCATCTTGGGGGTGGAAATGGTTCATCCCGATTACCTGGGGTGGTTGGCAAAGGCTTTATGGCTGTGGCAGTGTGTGCCCAAACCTTGGCTGGGGATTAGTCCAGCTTGGAGCAGAAATACTGGCTGGGCAGATAGGGACACAGCAGAAATTTATGCTGAGGTTTAGTTTACACTGAGGTTTTGGGAGATGTTGGCTGTGGAATTCCCTTTACATTTAGTTATCTTTTTAACACTTGAAGAAGTTTATAATAGAAGTTTGGGCTGGAGAGATGTGCATCCATATTTAAACTAAACCAGAACCCTCCTCCAAGGATATCTTCAGAGGTCTTTTGACAAAGCTTTGGTGTTCAGACTCCTATGTTGAGATATAGCACATCTCTCCTGTTCATGGCCAACCTGTACCCAGATAAATCCCATCTCCAAGGTGGATCATCCCACTGAGGTCTGGAGGGATCACACAGAGGCCCTGCCTCCAGTGAAGAGCATTTTGCTGGGGGAAGATGAGGAAGAACTGTGGTGATACTGATGCTGCTCCCTTCCATTGTCTCTCAGGCCTGTGATGGGTTGGTGAAGGACTCGAGGCTGCCTGGGCCTCCTGGGAAGCCACACAGAGAATACCAACCTCCCCTCAAACTCTGGGCTGGTGTTGACCAAGAGGAAACCAGGAAGCAGGTCTGTCCAGGGGAGCCAAGCCCTTGTGGTTTTGTTTCAAAGGGGTTGGGTGTTGGGAATGCTGCTGGCTCAAATAAGCCTCAGAGGAGCTTTGATGTATGAAACCCTGCTGGGTTTAGTTTGTCAGCTTCCATGGTATCTCAGGATTTGGGCAAAGCTACCAGGTTATTTTTTAAAATCTGTTGTGACTAAGTGCAACTGTTACCTACTCCTCCTTCAAAATCTGGGATCTCAGTAACAGCAAAGTTTGAGGGAGAAGCAGGCTCCTTTCATTCTGCCTGGCAAAACCAAGTGGTGCTTGCTGTAGTTGCAGGGAGCCCAAGAAGCTGCCAAAATGCTTAAAAGAAAGAAAGAACAAAGCCAACTTTATCTTGTTTAAATACAAGGCTGGAATATAAAGGTTTCTCTGATTTTGGGAATAGCCTCAAGCCCAGCCTGCAGGCCAAGTGGATGATTTCACTGTGAGAGCTTACAGCCTGTGTCCTGGACTGTTTGTCTCATGCTAATCTGGATGATACAGAGGGATGATGTTTGTCTTGGATGCCTAAAACTGGTGACTTTTATGTTCCTGCTTCCTTCTGCCATGAAGATGAACATTTCTCTCTCCTTTTGTCACCTTTCTTTCAGCTTGCAGTAAAACTCTGAACAAATTGCATATTTTTTGTTTCTTCAAGTGTTTTCCAACTTTTCCAATCAACTGATCCCAAATATGGTTGTGGTTTCTCACCAGTGTGACAACAGCTGGGGCTTCTCAGGTTCTCCTCCTAACCCTGCTGTTCCCTTTCCCCTTGCTTTTAATCTCCTTGGCTCTGATCCATCCAAGATAACTGGTTTTGCAGCACTCTGCCTGGGTTTTTTCCATCCAGTTTTCTTCACTGGCAGCCTGGTGATCTCTTCTCTTCCTCCTTTATTTCCAGCTGTGCTCGGCTCTCTCCACTGAGTGAGGTGGACAAAGTCAGCCCAAAGGTTTTGGCATTCATGAAGAAAAATCTATGCATTAAACTTTTGGGAGTCATGGGGCTCAAACTATCTCTGTACCCCACAGCAGGAGGGCTTTTGATGTGAGCTTTAGCCAGGAGGTTTCCCTGCCTTTGCTGCATCAGTGGGATCAGCCAAAGCCCAGACACTGAACTCTCAGTATCCATATGGGAGTTCTTCCCTGCAGGGCCCTTGGATTTGTCTCAGCAGTGGTTTTGCCAGCTCTGTGGTTCTTCATGTAGAGAATCCAGCTTGGTGTCATACATTCATCTTTTGGAGGAGATACATGGTTCCAGTGCACTGCAGGGGAGCACCAGTGTCCAGGTAGATCCAAATTCAAGCGGGCTGAAGTTGGAATTGGCTCTTTTCCCCTTAGCAAAGTGAGAGTTGAGGAATTTTCCAGGTGGCAGAGCTTCCATCCATAAGCAGCTTCAGTGGAGGGGTGCCAGTACAAAGCTCTCCAATGCTTTGAGATGACTTGGTCATTCCTATCTCAATGCCATCTCCCCAACTTCCCAATCCTGGCTCACCTGCACTCAGAGATGTTTGAGCGTCTTTTGGGGAAACAGTGAGGTTCCATCCTCCAGAAATAAATCTTTACACTGCTATCCCTGGACATTTATCCCAGACATCCTTCCCAAGTGTCCCTCTCTTCTCCTCCCAAGCAGCAGAGGGAGTTCCTGCGGCGCCGGCGCCTCTTCATGGCCCTGGAGCGGGAGCGCGTGCGGGAGCAGCGGCGGCAGCGGGACAGGCAGCACAGAATTGCCCAGTGAGTCCCTGAGTGACACCCACTGGGGTCACCTCCTCCATCAGCCTCCTTCAGAAGGTTGGAAAAGTCTTGTGAGGTTGTCTGTGTAACGTCCCTGGGGTGGGATTCACAGTCAACCCCCCAGCAAAGACCCTTGGGCCGTGATGAGTCCTTCAGCACTTCTCTATCTAGTTTTGAAATCCCTGTGCAGCTTGTTTAGGAGTTGGGAGCCAAATCATGGGGCTGGGATAGATGGAACTTCCCAAACCATAACTCTGGGAACCTGTGTTTAGAAACCTTGGGGTGAGGTTATGCTACTGTGACTATCCCTGGCATTTTTAGTATCAGACCCTTCACCCACACAGCCATAAAAACTTATACAGTGTAATAAAATGATTTCCAGGCTTTTGTTCCGGAGTTGAACACTTGGTATCTGTGTAAAAAGTATCAGTTGTGCTGGAGTTTTCTCACCTTCTCCTGTGAAGGGGTTCACTAAGGAGAAGCTCTGCAAATTCACAGCCAAATAGGAAAGATCCTCTAATTTTGGGGTTTTTTCCCCTGGGTTACTTTTGAATGACCTGACCTAAAGCTGACAGTCCTGGCTCTGCTGTGATCAGGCTTTGGGTGAGTGGGACAGGCACCACAGGGCAGGATTTTCATGGGCATTTTTTGGGAAAAACTGCCAGTCTAAAGCAGTGTTCCTTGAGCCACATCCTGACATTCCAATGGCACTTGAGAGTTTGGGAAGGCTTGTGCTACCCTGTGAATCCTGGCAAGGCCCTGAGGATTTCCTAGTTAGTGTGATACCTTTTTATGATTATTTTTTCCCTTGGAGGGTGTGCAGAGAGGAGCGGGGTTTGTAATTACAGGGTGTGAAGCCCCGAGCTGGCCTTGGCCTCAGTTTCTGGAGCAGATTTATGATGCTGTACTTAAGGTTCCACATTTCATTTAAAAAAACATTTCTGAGTTTATAACTCAATCAGAGAAGTTCAACTTCAGCACTTTCCCTCTGGATGTAAAGATTTGACCCCCTATATGAAGTAAGGTCCAAAATGTCTTGTCCTGGCTTCTTTCCAGGTTTTAATGTCCCTTGGCAAGGAGTGGCCTGGGACACATTGTTGCATTTGGGAATAAAGTCAGATACTTTGGTGTAAAATCTTTGTGCTGTGCAATTGCTGCTTGTCAGGGGAATGTGTGTTGTGTTTGGTGGGAATTCCACAACCCAGGTCCCACTAAAGGGCTGGAGGGCCATGTAGATGAGGAAAACATGGTTAGAAGTACATCTTAAAGCCTATTTTGGAGTAAAGAGTGGGATCCTTGGAATGTCTCTGTTGTACACAGCCCTGTCATGCTGCCCTGTCCTGGAAGGTGCTTACAGAAGGATCCAAGCTGCCTCATAATCAGAAGCAGTGGGAAGTGGGGAAGCTGGGAAGCCAAGGTGTTGGTCCTTTCTGGGGACTTTAAAGAGCCCAGCCCACATGCTTTGTTTAAGGACAGAAGTGCAGCTTTGGGGAACTGTGGGTAGCAGAAGCACATGTTGATGTGATGCAGGAAGGAGCTGGAAGAGGAAGTCCATGGTGGTGAGAAAACAGGCAGGAAGAGTTTGAGGGCAGGAGAGGATTCACAGGCTGGTGTTGCCATATGGGAAGAAGAATGGAGCCTCAGGAAGGTTTTTTGACCATTCTATATTTAAAGCCAATATATTTGTTTATATTTATTTATATTTAATGCTGGAATTAGCACAGAATTAGTTTTACCTTTGAAAGCAGCAGCATCACCCAGATTCCTGTGCCCTGACCTCACAGCCAGGGACCAGGCAGGGATGGAGGTTGGGATGGGGAAGCTCCTTGTCTAATCCTGTGTGTTCCTGCAGGATTAAGAGGCAGAAGGAGAATCAGCGCTGGGCAGAGGAGCAGAGGATGCGGGACATGGCTGAGCAGCAAGAGCCCTCCCTGGGAGAGGGAGCCTGGGAAGCCCTGGCCCAGCTCCAGCTGGAGGAGAGGAGAGTGAGGGACAGACAGCAGCGGGATAAGGAGCACATGAGGTACAGCCAGTGTGCACTGCTTGTGCAGAGCCAGGTGGCACTGGCAGAGGTGAATGGTTGATCCCTTGCAGGTATGTTGAAGCTCTGAGAGCCCAGATGAGAGAGAAAGTCAAATTCTGTAACATCGATTTGCCCCCAATGTGTTCCTGTGGGTCTGATTTCTGGGATTCCCACCCAGATACCTGTGCCAATAACTGCATCTTCTACAAAAACCACAAAGGTAGGAGCTTCTTTCAGAGAGGAGACATCTCGGCCTGATTATACGGGGAGAAATTAAACCAGGATAGGTGTTTCCATGCTCCTGGGCTGCTGTGCAGTGATGCTCCTCCAAATATGCTCTGGAGAGGGCAAGTCAGGGGCTTTGCTGCTTGACACAGCCTCTGTCCCTTAGGGAGTGTAGTGACAGCCTCAGCAAGGCACCAGCCCCTACAGTGTGTTAAATAACACAGCTGTAACACAGCCACGTGTGGCTATGGACACAACCATGAGGAAAATGCTGCAAAGCATCTCATTAGGGACACATCCTGCCTTAAATCTGAGTTTTCTGCTGGGAGGATGCACAAAGGTGTGGTAAGGGCCTTCCTTAGATGATGGAGTGCTCTGATCTTGAGCACAGCTTGGAAAAATACCCGGCTGGGCAGCTGGGAGGGAAAGTAGAGAAATTTGGGTTCATAAAATAATCTTTGGCTTGTGTACTCCTTTATGTTCGGGAGCGTGCGAACGAGCGTGTGGAAAACCCCAGGCACGTCGATTTACCTGAAAGCCCAATCGTTTTCCCTGTGCTCTGGTGAAAGGCTGGAGCCCAGCCCAGTTTGGGGCCATCAGTGCAATCCCTGTGCCCTGACAGAGTTTCTGTGTCCCCATCCCGCTCAGCCTACAGCCAGGCGCTGCGCTCGCTGATCTCCTCCTGTGGCCACGCAGCTCTCCAGGACTTGGCTGCTCTCTGTGCACGTGCAGGGAAGCGTCTGTGACCCAGGCAGCTCCGTGTCCCAGCCACTGGAGTGAGCAGGGAGTGGGGCTGTGTCCTGCCTGCCCCTCCACGCCAGCTGCCAGGACGGTGTCACCTTTGCTCTCCCGGTTTGTGCTGTGCCTCTCCCACTCTGCTCCGGGTGTGTGCGGTTGGTCAGGGTGAAGGAGGCAATTGCTCTGTGGGGTTGGTTTATGGCAGGCACTTACATTCCGGCATTTGGCTGTGAAATAAACTGTTTTCAAGGATTGTTTGTCTCATTTGAAGTGTGAAAGGAGGAAAATGAGGTGCCGGGGGTCAGTGTCTCATAGGGGAGGATTTCCCACCTTTCCCTGCTCCCTTCTCTCCCTTTTCCTAGGGCTTCTGCCAGCCCTTACCTTCCAGAGCCAGGTATTTTTTGTTCCCTCCTTCTTTTCTGTGTGAGGACCTCTCTTTCAGTAACACCCACAGAGCTTGGTACCTGACCCATGCTCCCATAGCCTCTACTTTGCTCCTGAAAGGAACGAGCATTTTTCCAGTGAAAAAAAATCTGCAGGCCTTTGCAGGAGTGATTGGAACGAGATGGGTTTTCCCAGAACTGCCTGTGGTGAGATAACGTGGTCCTGGGCAGAGGTTACTCCATACCCTGCCATTAATATTTACTCCTTGCTGGCCTCCCTCTCCAATATTAACCATGGCAGGAAGGATGGGTGGCCGAGCGTGCCGGATCATTTCTTTTCCCTCTTCCCATCCCATTGGGCACAAAGCAAACCCACCCCTGGTCCAGAGGTAGCACAGAGGCACAGAGCCAGGGAGTGCTCCTCTGTTCCCCCTGGAGAATCATTCACTGAGGGATCTGTGGTGGCTGATGCTGTTTATTAACAGCTGCTTGCGTCAGGGGAAGGTGCTGCGGCCCTAAATCAGGGGTTTGGAGTGGGTTTGGAAAGGGCAGGATCTGCCCTGTGAGGGGGCAAGGAAGCAAAGGGCTAAAGCTGCAAATGGGTTTTTTGTAACTGATTCCAGCTCTAGGGCAGCTGAGGACAAGCAGTTCCTTGGCAAGTCCCCAAGGAACTTGCTCAGGCCCTGGGAACCCCTTGTTCCAGCATCTCTGGAGTGATCCCCAAAGGGGCTGTGGGCTGAATCGGGGCTTAGTCAAAGGAATAAATGAAGCTGTTTCTGCTCCTCATCCTGAATCTTCTCCTAGCAGGATAAATGGGATACTTTGAAAGGGGGTGGGGGGAGAGGAGGACTCCCAAAATCCCTGGCACTAACCCCAAAGCATATATGGGACAGCACAGTCACAATCAGGGCAGTGAAGCCTCTTCGGGGGTTGCTGGGAATGGGAGTGGAAAAGTTAAAACCATTTTTTTCTTCTGGAAAATACAGCTCTGGGGAGGCTCACAGAGCCCCGGGGGGATATGAAAAGGGCTGGTCGGTCCCTTCGGGGCTCTGCCGCCTCCCGCTGCCCAGCGCGGCCGTTCCCTCGTTCCAGCCGGATTTGAAGTGGATTTTTACTTTAGAGGGAGCCGGGACAGCCTGGCTCACCCCTCGCGGCCGAGGAACCGGGGCTGTGCCGGGCAGGGCCGGGGCGGGACCG
>WEIU01007387.1:66698-77597 GCA_013389925.1 Aegithalos caudatus | reverse complement strand
GGTGGAGGGTGGGCGGGGCTTTCCGCGCGTCGCCGTAGGCGGGGGCGCGCCGGGGGAACCGAGTGCCCGGTCCCGGTCCCGATCCCGGTCCCGATCCCGATTCCCATTCTGATCCCGATCCCCATCCCTGCTCTGACCCCGGCTCCGATCCCAGCCCCGACCCCGGTCCCGGTCCTATTGATCCCCGGCCCTCCTGGCCTCTTGGAATCCCCAGGATGCCGCTCCAGCCGCTCCCCGTCCCGCGGCGTTGCTCCCGTCCCGGAGCTCCCAGCTGCTCCCGGTGGAACGGGAATTTCCCTCCCCTCCCGGTGCAGACGGATCGGTGCTTCATTACCTCGCGTTGGCCGCGCTATCCAGCTCCTGCCCACTCTGCTGCAGGGAGCACCTCTGAACACGCTTTCACCCCAAAACCCGAAAAATTGAGCTGTCCACACCCTCAACTGTACTTAGGGCCAAAATCAGGCAGATTTCGTTAATACAGTAACGCTGACATGGGGACTACAGCAGGGTTTTGGAACAGCCAAGCCAAACTAGGGAGGTTTGGCAGTGCTGTGAGCATCTTCTGATATCAAGACAAGAGGAATTTCCATTTAAAATAAATATTTCAGCCTGTTTATAAATGGTGTCTCTTCACCATCACATCTTGCCCATCAGACCCAGGCCAGTGTGGTTTGATGAGTGACTTTATCACAGAATCTCAGAATTACAGAATAGTTTGGGTTGGAAAGGACTTTAAAGACGATCTTGTTCCAACCCCAGGCACTCCAGGCTCACCTACCAGTTAACCCAAAAAACCACCCAAACACTGATATTTTCTGTCTCAACTGCTTGAAGCCTGCAATACTTTGGCTGCACGAAATGTCACCTGAGTGGGCGTTTTCTGTCGCTTCTTTCAAGGGGAGGAATAAACCAGCAGTTAATTACTCCATGCAGCACCGACCTGCCTTTCCCTGTGATGAAACCAGAGTCGCCAGCATGACACCAAATGCTCCAGCAAGCAGAACACAAACTGTCTCTGACACCTGCCTTTACTTGGCATGGAGTGGCAGCCGGCTGCCAACATATTAAAAACGTATGTTTGATAACAAACTCCCTCCTGCTCTGCTTCGTGGTGTTAATCCCACCAGGCAGGGCTTTGCTTTTTCCCCTCTGCAATCCCAGCCCTGTTGATGTCCATCTCTGCTGTTCTTTTCCCAGGCTTTCTCTTCTCTTGTTCCCTGTGCTTCCTGCTCCTGCTGGCGATGAGTAATCAAACATTTGCTCCTGTTGTTTGGGAATCTCCCTTTGCTTTTCTCTGTTTTCCCATTTCTTTGCTTTTTTTTTTTTTTTTTTTTTTTTTTTTTTTTGGAACCCAATAGTTTCTAAAACCCCAATTCTTTTTTGTAACACTTTTTTCAGCTAGAGCTTTCTCCTTCTGTCATCTCCTTTTGCATCCTTTGGCTTTTCATCTAGAAGTGATAAGTTTTATTCATCAGCCAATAAGGCTTTTCCTTGGCTTATTTTTCTCTGGTACCTCTTATCCATAGCTTTTCCAACAGCCTCATTAACCCCTTCCCATATTGATTGGGTTTTTGTTTCTCATCTCCATGTCTTGGTGCTGCCTGGCAGTTTCTTGATACTACCAACAGCTTAAGCCAGTTCAAGAGTTTGAAGCAGAGAGCTTGAATCATCCAGCTATTGATCCTGCTGGTGGAGCATGCCACAGCCCAGATATTTGGTCAGAAGTTGAAGAATAAATGCAATATACAGCCCAAAAAACTGTATGTTGCATATATTGCATTTATATATACATCCAGTGGCCAGCTCTGAGCCATGCTGCTTGTTGGCTTTACCATGGCAGTAGAGCTGATGGTAACTTAAGCAAAATTTTGGAGTTTAAATGATGCCCAGCAGCCCAACACCCTCAGAAATACTTATATATTTGTCCTTTTAAGACTAAATGTATTGAGTATTTAATAATATATATAATATAGAATATATTACATATGATACGTAGTATTTAGTAATATTTATTTGCACAGCCCATATGGTATCACAGGAAAGCTGCAGGTTTCTCTGAGCACAATGAAGGCAAACCCACAGATAAGGAAAACTGGGAAAACCAACCCCATTGGTGTTGATAATTCCAAGCACAACCTTCACCAGAAATTTCTTCACCTCATCTGCAACAANAAGCAAAATTTTGGAGTTTAAATGATGCCCAGCAGCCCAACACCCTCAGAAATACTTATATATTTGTCCTTTTAATATTAAATGTATTTAATATTTATTTATATATATAATATAGAATATATTACATGATACATAATATTTAGTAATATTTATTTGCACAGCCCATATGGTATCACAGGAAAGCTGCAGGTTTCTCTGAGCACAATGAAGGCAAACCCACAGATAAGGAAAACTGGGAAAACCAACCCCATTGGTGTTGATAATTCCAAGCACAACCTTCACCAGAAATTTCTTCACCTCATCTGCAACAAAGCTCATCATCCTGAACACATCCCTCTTCTGCATCTCAGCCTCCTCCCACCATCAGAAATGCCTTGCTGGGGATTTGCCTTGCAGACTGCTCTGTCAGCCCATCAGTTGAATGCAAAAATCTGAGTTTATTGCCAAAGAATCCTTTATTGCTGGCCTAAAATGACTTTTCCTTCCAGCTTTTATCTGCTGGGATTTGGTGCCATTTATTGCTCGTGTCAGAGTTGCATTGCACCTGGAAAAAGGAGAAGGCAATGCTGGGTATAAAAGGTGAATTTAAAAACATGGTGGAACAGCAAATATCAAGGATTTTTTGTGTTATTTGCATGACTCTGGGAGAAGTTTCATATTTGTGGTGCTTTTTTCCAGGATAATTGTTGATGTAGGGAAGTTTGCTGGTGTCACACATTCAGGTTTCTCCAAGACTTTTGATTTGCACCATGTGGCAGTTGCACCCCAGCCCTTGTGCTGAGGACAGGACACATCAAAGTGATGACAAATGATGTGGTGATGATTAATTCCAGCTCCAATGTGTTTGATATCCATAATGCAGGTATCATAAAGCCTTTCCTGGCAAGGCTCTCAAGCAATAATCTGCTTTAAATAAGGAGAAGTGGAGTCATACAGATGCTGTTGGATGCTCATGGCCCAGAAAACCCAATTCAAAGGATTTATTTGGGCACAAATAATTCAGTGTTGTCCAGTGGATGGGTACAGTGTTGTACAGTGGATGTCCTGCCAAGGAAAAGGAGTGATTTGAGGGATGTATCATCACCGTGGACAGTTTTTCCCAAGGAGGAGATCAGGGAATTTTGGCATTTCTTAGCAAAGGCATGACAAAGATCCTGAGGCTGGCATTGGATGAAATGGGCTTGGCAGAGAGAAGCAATTAGTGCTGAGGCTAATTAAAAGCTTGGCACAGGAGGACAGAGAGGTCACCTTCCTTCAAGGCCTGCAAGATAGGATCACAAGGATCAAAGCTCTTTTGTGAGAGGAGCAGTCCCTGAAAACAGGGTGGGTTTGGGTTAAAACAGCTCCTTTTGGGTTAAAACCTGCAAATCTACCATGCCCAGCTCATCCTGGTAGCCAAAACAACCAACATGGCCTAGAGTCAAATGATAATAAATGATCAAACTCTTGGTGGAGGAGTTGGAAGAGCTGAGGGAACTGATTTAAAACTGCTCACACCGTGGTGAGACTCCCAGTTTTACGGCTGCAGCTCCCCGATGCTCCAAATATTAGAATTAAAAAGAACCAGGCGTTGATGCAAGAAAGAAAAATATTCTGCTCCTGATTTAAAGACTAGCGAATTGCTAAATATTTTTATTAGTGGCAAATTTGCAGCTTGCTGGAACTAATTTCACGCCCGGTAGATATGGAGCTTAAGCTGGGAATGGCGTTAAATTACTCTTCTTGTAAGGGTGTTTAAGCCTTGTGATGGGGATCTATGTGATGGTGGGGACCCCTTTTTTTGGGGTTGGGAGTGTGGGGGTGGTGGTTGGGGAAAAGAGTGGCAGTACACAGATAATGTTGGTGTGAAAGGAGCCACCAGTCTGCCTCATTTGCATAAATTTGCCTATGGGGTTTTTGCTGCAAACCAGCGTGGCCATGAGGCCCCAGGATCCCTCAGTCTGAAAAGAAGCTATTTATGTTTTAGGGATATTTTGGAGATTATTCAGGATATCCAGCATTTAGTTGATTTTGTGAATTTTAGAATTTATTGAATCAATTATAAAAATGCACTGAATTGATTTAGAAAAAAAAGTTATTTGATTTATTTAATTGATTTTTTATTTTGAATATTCCAGCTTTAGTTGATTTAAGAGATGGGTAAAAATTGGAACTGCTGTATCCCTGAGTGCCACTTGCCCTCTGGACTAATTTTTTCCACGTTTTCTTTGTCAGCCAGATGTTTTACAGCTTGCCAATGGTTTTCCAGCCCAAATCCCTCCTTCCTCCTCCTCCTGAAAAATCTCTGAGTGCACTGGGAACCACCCAGCTTAATGCTGGGAAAAAAAACCCATCCCGTTTCAGCTTCCCCAGATACAAACCGGGACAGGTGCAGGTGTGGGGTCAGAGGATGTGGAGTCCAGAAAGCAAAGAGAAGGCGTCAGGAGGATCCAATTACTTCTCTAAAAATACTGCCAGGAGGGTGGCAGTGGTAAACAAGAGCTATTTAAATCCCTCAGTCCACTTTCTGTGATGGGGAAAAATGAGGTTAAATAGTTCTTCCTGACTTACCTGCAGGACACTTATGGCTGAGAAGCACCGAGTTGTCCTTTTCCAAAGAGACAATCCCCTAAAAAAAGAAAGTTAAAATAAAAAGAGAGGGTTAGTAATGTCTCCAGTGGGGATAGAGCTCTCTCTCTCACAGGAACCCACTTCAGATTATCTTTTTCTAGCTGATGGCGGAAATCAATTTTAATCATCCTGACAGGAAATGAGGATGTAAGACTTCAAACAGAATAAATCCTGCAACATTCAAAAATAATAAAATGGAATATGAAGTCGCTTCTCAAATGGAAAAGAAAAAAAAAATCCCATCCCAGCAAATGGAAATGTCTCTAAAAGGCCCTGATTGGTGGAGGAGAGAAAACATTTCCCACTGTGGGACAAGAGTGACCTCAAGAAGCACCTGGAGAAGGTGGATGGAGGAAGAGGGTGTCTCTGTCATCACACCTTATGATCCCTCTTGTGGTTCACATCACTCCCAAGTGGGAGGAAATTGGTAATTATTTGGGTTTGGTGACTTGTTATAGTAAATGCAGCTTTACTTCAGTGCAGTAAATTTATAGATTGGTGCAAATAAGATTTTGGATACTTGGTTCTCTGAAGTTCAGGCAAGTGCTGCAATTTCCCTAAATAGCCAACAAAAAGAAAGTTCCTGTAGTTGTCTCCTGGGGATGTTTTAATGTCATCATGTCCACATGGAATGACATATCCCCATGGAGTCAACATGGGTTGATATTGTGGCAAAATCTGTTCCAGCCAAGGAGAGGAAGGAGGAGAGAAATCACCTGAGAGATTGAAATTTGGCTGTAGAGACCTCCATTAGTGCTGCAAGGGATGGAGAAGAGGCAAAGCTAAAGGAAGGAGGTAAAGAATCCATGGAAAATGAGTATAAGAAGATTGTGGGGGAAAAGAAAGACAAGAACAGCATCTGGGGAGATGGTAACAATTAAAATTTGCTTTTCTAATGGCATTCCCAAAGGCTCTGAAGCCCAGAGTCAAATGTTTTTCCAATAAACTTCCATTTCCCACTCATTTCCCCAAGAAATGCTATTTCCCACCTATCTTACCTTTAAAGAGTACCTGTATGGGTCTTCCTTGCATCATCCTTTGGAATCCTTGCACCTTTACCTGTGTAAACTTCCTTTTCATCCAAGAGCTTTCAGGTGAGAAACCAAGGAGCCATTGATAATGAAACCCACAACACCTCATTTTAAGTGGCTCATCCTCATTAGTTCTTTTGGTATTCTTCACAATGGCATTAATCACTGGCCCCTCATTAGACTTTAATGTGCCCATAATAATCATCTGTCATAATTCCATTGCAATAATTCCATTGCAATAATTCCATTGCAAAGCCAATAATGTCTCAAAACTGGAAAGGGTTGAGTGATGGCAACATCTGCCCGTGGTGGGATGTTGGGTGACTGAAATCAACCAATAACTGCTGAAATGGCCCAAATTTATTGCTGAGACCCGCAGGACTTTCAGGCAGGTGGATTTTTTGGCAGCCAAGCCTGTTTGCAGTTTTCATTCTGGTTTTATTCTTGGCTCCTTGCAACACCTTTGTTCTCCCCCTTTTTCATTTGACACATATAGATTTTTTTTTCCCCTGCTGTTTCCTGGGTTGCAGCTTGGAAATAATGTGGGTTTTTTTTGTTGTTGTTGTTGTTGTTTTTCTTTTAAATTTAATTTCCTTCCCTATTTGTGTGTGATGGTAGGGAAATTAGTCATGGTGGGACCTGGCTGGGCCTAGCTTTGCTAGGTCAAAGCAGTTAACTTCAAAATTTGCAGTGTTACCCTTAAGTTCACCTCTCCCTGACTCCTGAGCACATGGGATGTGGTTTTTACACCTCCAGATTAAATTTTCAATTTTCACACACCTCAGGATTGTTGGTAAAAAGGATGTTCTTGTGTATCTGACCATCAAGGTATTCCATCAACTCATGGCTTCATCTGACCACCTGGGGACAACTGAAGGATGGAGACCACCCTCCTCCCAGGGGCTTCCCTGGCCTGCACCAACCTCTCAGTTGTTTCTCCTCATTTCCAACCTAGTTGTTTAATTGCTGGTGGATGGCAAAAAAAAAAAAAAAAGAAAAAAAAAAAAAAAGAAAAAAGGAAAAAGGAGATGAATCCTTCCTGCTGCATTATGGCTTTGTGGTCCTTCCAAAACCCCACCCCAGCTGCCCTGTGTTCTGCAAGGGCACCATTTTATTTCAGCCCAGGGGTTTTGGTCTCAGATCTCAGAGGTTTTCCATCCCAAAGGATGCATAAAACTAATTTTGCTTTTCTTTGCCTGTGGAGAAGATATTATGTAGTGGTTTTGTTTTCTCAGGTCCACTGGCAACTCCCTGAGACAACTCTGGCAGCCAAGGATATGAATCACTGAGATGGTATTTAAGATCCTTCAGGTAACCTGCATGAGAAAAAAAAATTAAAAGGCGGTAAAAGGCGGCTAATCAAATGGCTTTGAGGGCTGTAAAAAAGCAGAATTCAATCCCTGAGAACTTTCCAAGATGTAATTTCAGAAGACATCAAAGATGACATGAACCTAAGAAAGTAAAACTACTCAAAATTCAAAGTTTATAGTCCATCTGTCTCTTTGCTTCAGGGACCTGGTATTAAATTTATTGCTAAATAAAACAAATAAGCCTAGGAAAAGTCAGCGTCGAAATCTGCATACTCGTAAGAGAATTAGCAGAGCTCTCTTGTTATGATGGCTGCTTCTCAATTTGCATCTTTAAAGAGTTGTGACCATCTCTCTGCTTCTCCCTTCACCAGCTCCTGGGAAGCCAGGCTGGTGCTGGCATAGCTCAGTGAGGAGATGCTGCAGGTGAAGGTTGAGCTCCCATCACGGCCTGAACCCAAAAGAGGATGGGGAATGAGAGCCAGAGCCCAGCCAAGGTGAAGAAACATCTCAGGTGGAGTCAGAAATTTAAAAGGGATCAGCATCTCCACGTTGTGTCTGCCGACTGTCAGGTACTGCAGATATCCAAGGGAAACATAAATGGAAGGGGGGCTCAGACTATTGACCAAGCCTGGTTTTGTTTTTTGCAGTATTTGCATAAAGTGTAGTTTTATAATTATTTATAGTTTTTTTCTTCCCCCCATGGGTATCCCTGCAGCCCATCTCTATCTCAATCAGCTGATATTGCCTCTGGAAAATAGACTCCAAAGCTTGTCCGAGTGCTGGAGGTAAGTCACTTTAAACATCCAGAGCCTTCCTTTTTTTATTATTTATCCCTGGAAATGCTTGGGAAAGGATCAGTCAGTCAGATGCTTTCAGTAACTTTGCACAGGAGAGCCCGAAGGAGCAGCAAAAACCAGCCGAGGACTTATTATGCCTTGAAATTAAACATTTAAGAGGAGTAAGTTGGCAGCAGGGATTTTCTAATCAAAATATATATAACCTGCCATTTATTCATCACTTGCCCTCTGGAAGGACCCCAAAATGCTTTCCTGGCTCAACAAGCCATCATTAACCCCTGCTCAGCCGGTGTGAGGAGGGCAGAAATCCCATTTTATAGATGTTTTCTCACTCAATCCCAGCTGCTTCGTGGATTTTTGCCCATCAGTTGGGAAAATTCCTTTGTTTTGGCTTTAGTTTTCTTTTTTATCAATCCATCAACCTCTCACAGGAAATAAACCTCATCTTATTTAATCTTGCATAGGAAAACCTCTGGGAATATAGAGCCATCCTGGCATTGATCATTTATTCTTAATGCATCCTCCTGGTCCCTATGGATTATTGATAAACACTTTAATTATATTCTCCCATGTATTTATCTATTATTTCTTGTGAAATTACATGCTCGTTTGTGTTTGTTTAAAATGCACAGTGCTTTCAAAAATAACATTGTTTTCTTGGTGTTTTAAATCTCTTGGGCTTGACTCTCTTATTATTCCCAGGAAAATCATGTGCACAGGTAAAAAGAGGAGATGTCCTGTGAGTAAGTGAAGTATCAAAAATGGAGGGAAAATCAACTTACATAGAAGCCTTCCATGAACTAAACAGTTAAAATTAGGGGAGCCCTTTAATTTCATCCCAAATTTGGCCCAAACATTGTTGGGTTTGGACAGACTGTGTGACGGTCCCTGTGTTGCTTTTAAGGCTGCATTGGTTGATGCTGAATTTTCTTCTCACTTCTTGAAAGTCATTACTGGAGTGAGTTTGGAAAGGTGTAGGAAAATACTCATGTCCTTAAATATCTCCTAAAAATCCAGCACAGATTTTAATGGCTGATTTGGATACAGATCCAAATGTAGCATCTGAGCCAGAGGGATGAAGGGCTGGTGGGTACCACTGGGACAGTCTGGAGGAACAAAATCCTAAATTGTCTTTAGGGATCCCTTTGTAGCATCTTTTAACTCCTGAGGGGTTGGACACCCTTCCTGTAAGCAATTTGGAAGGGACATTGTACCCCTCCAACCTGCTGCAGTGCTTAAGCCTGGCTCAGCCTCAAGGAAATGTCCCAAACCCCTGCCTTGTTTTTAATATCCATCATTGAATAATTTACTGGGTTTTGCTCTTATGCATCTTGCGGAGAATCCCGTCACAGTTTCTCTTAGAGAAATCTGACACGAGCAATAATACAATCTTGGAAAGAGAATTGAATTATTTATGGAGGAGCAGTGAAATGATGGAGACTAAACCTCTATATTTTATGTAATTTGTTTTCTCCTGAAGCCCGTTATGTAAAAATGTAAATATTGCTGGTTATGTATGTCGCTGCTCTTGCCAAATGTTTAATATTTTATCAAACCTGATCCGAATACTCGTCTTTTTTGGAAAGGACCCATCCATGCCCTCTGGAATAAGTGCCAGTGAGTTTGTGGCAATTATATATTTACAACACTGACTTCAAATGTGCAAAAAAATCTCCCTGAGGTGCCCATGCTCCACTCTGGGGTATGGAAATGGCACGACCCCCAGAATGTGGGGCAATTTTAAGTGGAGGGGTTTAATTTCAGGGAGGTTTTCCAGCAATCTGGATTGAGATAGGGATGTAAAAAGGTGTCTGAAGGAGGGTTTCCTGGTTTTGGGGTTTGAATATGCCTTCCAGCTGCAGTCCAGAGTGGGAAGAAGTGTGTTGGTACCCAAACTCCTCTCAGTGGGGATGCAGCCAGGCACCTCTGCTCCTGCAGATCTGGAAGCTCAGGGTTTGTAGGACAAGACCTGACCAAAAAAAAAAAACAACAAACAAAAAAAAACACCAACCCCATTCAGTAATGACCTGTTGCAGCAGAAAGCTTTTTTTTTTGGGGGGGAGGAGGGGGGGAAGAAGTATGAGAATGAGTGTGAGAGAATTTTAATTTATCACCAAGAAAAACTCCAACAAGCTCCCATGGCTGAGCGATGAAGTGGCCAATCCAACTGGGAAATGTATTTTTTTAACCAAGGATGATAATTGATGATAATTAACCTCTGGAAAAAACTCTCCAGGGAAGAAGCAGCTTTTGCCTTTGTGAAGGAAAAATCTGGGCCTGGCTACTTTCTCTGGAGTTTAAAAATGAGATTCCAAAACCGATGGAGGAATTGCTTTGGTGATTGGTAACAAACTGGGGAAGATAAATGAGGGATGCTCAGGGAGTGAATGTGGGATATTCAAGGATCAAATGTGGGATGGTTGAGGAAGGAACTTGGGATGCTTGAGGAACGGATGTGAGGAGCTTGTTCCGTAAGAAACATCCCTGTACCACGAGAACCCTAAAATTTGGAGCTCTTGGATATTTTTGGCAATGATGTAGCTTAAAATACGCCCCACATGTGCCTGCTCTTTTACATCCCTGTTTTCCGAGATGAGATGTGAGAAAGATGAGATGCCAAGCGTGGATGATCCAGTGGTCCTTTGATATCACGGTGATGACTTTTCCATCTGCCTCCCCTTCCCTCTTCCTTTCCAATTCTCCAGCTTCTGCAAAACCCGAAATATTTTCTGTCTGGCATCCCCAGCTGGTTGAAACAACCGGCGACAGCTTTATGGCTCCTCATCTTTGCTCGCTTCTGTGGAATAGTAATAAGGGAGGGGAGAAACGTCCTGCTGGCTGATTTACAAGGCAAGAAATTCCTATAAATCATTCCAACATCTCCAAAGGACTGGGGGGATGCTCTGAGTTCCTGCTGGTTTTCTCAGTGATGCAATGCAGGGATTTTTTTTTTTTTTTTTTTTTTTTTTTTTTTTTTTT
>WEIU01007387.1:53355-64381 GCA_013389925.1 Aegithalos caudatus | reverse complement strand
GCTCGCCCCGCGGGGCTGCTCCAGCCCCCCCCAGCCGCTCGTAGTGCCCTCCCTGGGGGGCTGCAGCCACTTGCGATCCCCCCTGGCTGGTGGCAGCCTTCTCCCAGGGATGCCAGCCCCCCTCAGCTGGCCGCAGCTCCCCCAGAGGAGGGGTGGCACTCACGACCCCCTGGAAGGGCTGGAGCCCCCCCCAGCTCATGGCATTTGGTGGCCGGGACGTTTTCCCCCAGTGCAGCCTGGCTCGGGGATGGGGGGGCTGCAGCGGCTGCTGGTGGGGGGCTCTTCATCTGCAGCATCCCATCTTTGCAAAGCACCCGGTGAGCTGGGGGTGCCCTCCCGGTACCCCCGGGGCACCCACGGGGGGCGGGGGGACAGCGATGCCACCTCGCAGGGCCTCATGCGGGCTGGCCGCCAGTGCCCCCGGCGTGGCCCTGGCAGCAATGCCGCATCCCGCCGCCTCTCCCGGGACAAACCCTCCGTGTGCCCCGTGTGCCACCTTCTCCTGGGGCACCTCGTATCCCCCAGGGCACCCCCTTCCCCCTGGAACGCTCCGCGGGACCCCTTGGCAGCTCCCCCTCCATCCAACAGGCTTGGATGAATACTCCAGAAATCTCTTTTAGTGATTCTGCAGCAATGCAGGGAGGGCTTCTTTTTCTTAATAATAATAATGATGATGACAATTTGAAATTTATCCTTGAATTTTTTTGTTGCATTTCCGTCTGCGGGAGGGTGGCTCCGCCGGTGGCATTGTGCAACTCGGGAAGTTTTGCCGAGGGTTTGGGGTGTCCCTCCCCTTCATCCCAGTCCTCATCCCAGGTGTCCAAGCTCAACTTGGGCTCCGGCTCTTTGTTTGGGCTCTTCCCGGTTTTTCCTCACTCCCAAGGATCTTTTCTTTTTTTTTTTTCCCACTATCTCGCCGCCCACCGGGTAACGGGAAACCCTAAACCCGGCAGGATATTTTCAAACTCCCAGCCGGGGAGATTAGATTGAGGAAAGGGGGGGGGGGGATGGATTATTTTTGGCTGGGGATGCGGGACAGCTGTCTGCCGGGGAGAAGCAGAAAATAGGAGAGGAAATGGCTTAATTTGGCTTTTTTTCCGACTTATTTTGCCTTTAAATCCTGAAAGGTTTTGGGGTGGCTCAGTGGATCTGGCTGTGAGGAAACTTTTGGACATCATGCCTCCAAAAGTGCTGACTCGGCGTGGCTGGCATCATCCCCTTGTGGAAAATCGGGTGCTCCCTGAAAAAAAAACACCCCTAAACCTTTGGGGTCTGATATTTTGGGGGTTCTTTCCAGCCTCATGTGGATGGGGAGAGGGGTTTGGGTGAATCAGTTGGATTTTGGGAGATGTAGGTGAAAAAATAGTGCCTTGTTTTGGGTTTAAGCTATATGGAGCAGGCAGATGATGAGATCAGGATTCCCCCTTATTTTTTTTCCCCCTCCTCCCTCCTATTTTATTTAACTCCCTGCACTGAGATTCCTTCGTTAGGAGCAAAAGTTAATTGCTTGAGGCTAATTACAGGAGAGGTTAATAGGGGAGCTGGCGGTGTCAGGAAGAGAAGGAGATGCCAGATTCCTTAGCATCCCAAAATTGGGCTTTTTAAGGCACTTTGTAGCCCTTGCCCCCCAAAGCCAGCCCATAAACCCCATCATTTTAACCTGAGATCTTTATAATATTAGATATTTATTTATAAATAACATTAAACACTCCCTGATATCATGGGGCAAGGGAAAACAACAGGGAGAAAAGTGATGCTGAGCTTCCCCACTGAGCTTGCAGGAACATATTCCATTTTCCCTCCATTTTTTTTGGGAGGGGGAAATAAAGGAGATATCTTTTATTTTTTTGAAATCTCACTTTTTTTAAAGAAATTGCCTTTTTAAAAAAGTTACTTCTTTTTTAAATGAAACTTTTTTTTTAGGAAATAGTGTTTTTTTAAAGGAAGTCACCTTTTTTTAAGGAAATCTCATCTTTTTTTTCCTAAGATTTTTTTTTTTTTAAGGAAATCTCCTCTTTTGGATTAAATGCATGAAGTTGTATTGGGAGAAGAGTCTTTTACCCCTCTGGCACATCAGGAATAACTGCTTTTCCAACTCAAGGAGTAAACAAGACCCTCATGGGGCAGCTTTGGATTTTGGGTGATTTGGGCTTTTCCAGTGAACTTCTGCATCACTTCTTGTCTTTTTTTTCCAAGTTGATGGACAGCATCTATAAATCTCTGAGTGATAACAGGGTTTCTTTGTTTTTTTTTTCTCCCACAAAACTTAAATATTGGCTTGGTCCTGCTGGGAAGAGCATCCTTCACCCACCCATCCTCATCCTCAGGGATGCAGGGGCTGGACTGCACCTCTGGGTACCATCCACATCCTGCTTGGGTTTGTGTGATGGATTCTTGGGATATTTCCTGAAGTCATGGAGAAAATTAACCTGGGATGCTGGGACACCCCAGTTTGGCACAATTTATTTTCCTGGGAGCTGCTGTGGCTTGAAGGAATCAGTGAAATGAGTCAGAGTGATGGGATGGGGCAGCTCAGGGATGCAAGGAGCAACAGCCCACACTTCCTAAAGTCAGGAGGAAACTTTTACCACAATTAGGGAGAAATTAAGGGAGATTTGGCATCTGCAATCCTGGTGGGAAAGCCAGATGGAGCATCAGGATCATCTCTTTTCTTTTTTTGGGTCATGGGTACTGCTGATGCATCCCAGCATCCCATCCCCAGTTATCCCCCATCCTTACTTCACTCCAGCACGTGGGAAGCTGCTTTTTTTGGGGTGTTAGTGGGATAATTTACTGGATCCAGACAATCCCCACTTGCATTTAATATCCCATGCACCATCAAATAACTTGATTCCCAAATAATTTTCGCCACCACCAAAGAGGGTGTTAACAAATGCCCTCTAATTAGCCCCAAAATAAATTAATTCCCAGCATCATTAGTCAGATCATTAAGATGCCGGCTCCAAATAATAATCCGGAAGGATGGGAATTAATCCTCAATTAAATTTAAACTGGGCTTTATCTCTGCCTCCAGCCTGGAAAGGACTGAGGTGGTGCTGCAGGTGATCCCCATGGGCACAGCCTGCCCTGGATCCTGGTGGGATGGAGCTGTGCTCCCAGTGGGATGAGGCTGCCTTTGCCCAGCTGTGATTTGCAGCTGTATAAATAAAAGGGGAATTTGGCCTCAGTGCTTCCCAACTGCTTGGTTATATCCTTTTTTTTTTTTTTTTTGGCTTTTCCAAGCAGGAACACAAACCCTGGGTAGTCCCATCTCTGGTTAACTGGTGTTTGTTAAATAGTTGAGTTGCAAAAGACTTTCAAGACCATTGGGTCCAGCTGTGACATCCACCACTAAACCACTTCCCAAAGCACCATGTCTGCAGTTTTTAAGAATATTTATTACTTATTTTAATTTAATTTTAATTTAGATTTAATCTCATGTTATTTCTTATTTGATTTTTTTCATTTATTTATCTTTTTATTTTAGATGATCTGGTTTAGTTTTGTTTTTATTCTTGTTTTGTTTTTTATCTTAATTCTTAAAAACAAATTATTTCCTTTTTCTTTGCTTTATCACTATTTGATTTTTTTTTTTTTTTGCCTTGACTTTTATGTTCCAGGCCATGCTTCCTCCACCTTTTAGCATCCTGTGCCACCTGTCCCATCCCTCCCATACAAAACATAATCCCAAATATCCAGCTAGCCTCACCAAAAGGCCATAAACCCTCAGGTTTAGGTATGCAACACCACTGATGCTCCCCAAAAACCAGATTATTTTGGTGCAGGTGGAGGAGAAAGTGAAACCCAACTTGTGTGGAGGGGAAATAAATTCCCCATGAATGTTGAATCCGGAGCTTTTGGCTTTAACAAGGTGTTACAAAAACGATGAAAAATGTTATTACTGAACCCACAGTTTCTGGCCAGGTTTTCCCTTCCCTGGCTGTGCCTGGATCCCTGCCAGAAATCTCAGAAAGCCAATTAAAAATAATCCCAATTTTGGAAGCTTCTATTTGATTTCTTCCCCCATTTCATATTTTTTTGGAGATGTGAGTGGGAAAATCCCGTCAGCTCCCAGGACCTGGGAGCTCCTTCAGGCTTGGCTGAGAGCTTGAACCCCCTGGAATTTTTTCTGTGTCAGGAAAAGCTGATTATGTTTTCCTTTTCCCCCTAATTTTCCTCCTTTCCCCCTTCCTCCCTCCCTTTTCTCCTTTTTTCCCCTCTTTTTCCACCTTTTCTCTTATTTTTTTACTATTTCCCTTTGTCTTCTTTTCCTTGTCTTTTCTTTTTCCCCCCTTTCTTTTCCCTTTCCCATATTTCCTTTTTGTTTCCTCTTCTATTTTCTTTCATTTCCCCTTCTTTTTAAATATTTTCCTTTTTCTGATTTATTTTCCCCTTGATTTTCCTTCTTTTCCTTTTTAAACTTTTTTCTCTTTCCTTTTTTTCCTTTGTTTTCCTTTTTTCCCCTCCCTTCTTCCCCCCTGTAAAAAAATGGGGAAGGTTTTTTCCCCTTTCCCATCTGTCTTTCTCACTCCTATTTTTCCCTTTTTCTGCCCTTTTTAATTTTTTTTTCTTTTCCTTTTTCCCTCTTTATTTTTTTTTAACTTCTATTTCTTTTCCTTTACTATTTTCCCTTTTTTTTCCCCTCCCTGTTCCCCCTTTTTGCCCATCATTTTTGGCAGTCCAAGCAGCAAACCCAACATTCCCCAGCCCAGACTCTCTGATGTCCCCCCCCCAATCCCACACACTCTTCCCCCAACCCAACAGCAAGGCAAAACTTGACCAAATAATTGAAAAAAAAAAATAATTCCCAATATTGAATTGTAGCAGTTTCCCATTACCAGATCAGCAGTGTGTTATTCCCAGGATTATTTGGTGGAGGCAGCACCAGCCTCTCCCAGCTCCATCACTCCCAGGTACATTGAGGGCACTTTATAGCTTTATAAAACCCTTCAAATGTTTTTTTTTTTTTAACACTACTTGAAGCTTCCAAGGCAAGTTTGAGAATAGCAATTACCAGCTCCTGGATCCCTGGGCGAATTCCCATGGTGCTGGTGGATGTAAACCACTTTAGACATTTTTAATGCTCCTGAGCAATAAATTTAAAAGGGAATTTATTGTTCCAAGCTGCTAATTTCTCCATCCCAATGCTGCTGCCTGTTGCCGGTGCTGATGCCGAGCTGGGAGCCTGGGTGGAGATTTTGATGCTATCCCAGAAGAAAAAGTCTTTTCCTGCTTGGTTTTTCTCTCTTTTTTTCCCCATATTTTTGATTTTTACCCTGTTTCCACCACTTTCCTGCTGTCTCTTTCCAAAGGGAGGGCTCTCAGTGAGTGAGCTGAGCTCTCTCCAGGTCTTGTATTTTATTATCCCCTTCATCAGCTCATAATAAATAATTATAAATAATTGCTTCAGGCTTGGTGGGTGGAGGTCTCCCCTCCTGACCATCCTGCATCCCCTCCCTGACCTTGTTCATCCTGCTGATTCACCTGATTTAGGTAGAATTATTCAAAAAAAGCCCCCAAAATGTGCATTCTGAGGAGATGAACTTTGCTGGAGGAGTTAAAAAAAAAAAAGGAAATAAATTCTTATTAATTTTTATCTCAATCCCAAGAAAATCCCATTTATATAAAATGCCTGCAAAGATCTTTTAATGCATTTATGTGCAGAAATTGGTTTCTTTATATCTTGCTGCCACATCCAGCATCTCATAACTCTGGCAATTAATTAATTACTCTAAAACAAAAATAATGAAGTGAGGCAGTTTGTCAGTGGGATGGTAAAGAACAAACTTAACTATCATCAAAAATGTACAATAAAAAAATAAATGGTAATACTCAATAATCAATAAAAATAAATAGTAAATATTTAAAGATAATAACATGAATTAAATACTAAATTGTATCAATGGGTTATTTTACTATAAGGTGATGCTGGTCTGATTTTTAGATTTTTTTAGATTTTTTTAGGTCCTTATCCAACTTCAGGGATGCTGCTGCCAGTTTTAGGAATGCCAGGGCAAAGATGCAGTTTTAGTGATGCTCCTTCAATTTTAGGGAGGCTGCTGCAACTTTAGGGATGCTCATCTACCTTTAGTGATGCTGATCTAATTTTAGGGATGCTGCTGCAGTTTTAGGGATGCTGGTGTGATTTCAGGGATGCTGATGCAGTTTTAGGGATGCTGGTGTGATTGTAGGGATGTTGCTGCAGTTTTAGGGATGCTGGTGTGATTTTAGGGATACTGGTGTGATTGTAGGGATGCTGGTGCAGTTTTAGGGATGCTGGTGTGATTTTAGGGATACTGGTGTGATTGTAGGGATGCTGGTGCAGTTTTAGGGATGCTGGTGCAGTTTTAGGGATGCTGGTGCAGTTTTAGGGATGCTGGTGCAGTTTTAGGGATGCTGGTGTGATTTTAGGGATACTGGTGTGATTGTAGGGATGCTGGTGCAGTTTTAGGGATGCTGGTGTGATTTTAGGGATACTGGTGTGATTGTAGGGATGCTGGTGCAGTTTTAGGGATGCTGGTGTGATTGTAGGGATGCTGGTCCAACTTTAGGGGTACTGATGCAGTTTTAGGGATGCTTATCCATTTTTAGTGGATAAGCAATAGCTTATCCATTTTTGCTCATCCAATTTTAGCAATGCTGCTACAATTTTGTGGGTGCTTATCCAAATTTGGGGCTACTGGTGCAATTCTAGGGATTCTGATGCATTTTTTACCAACACTTGTCCATTTCTAGTGATGCTCCTCCAGCTCCTGGCTGTGGCTCCCCCAGACCAGGAGCCCTCATGGGCATATTCCCCATTCCCACTATTCTCCCCCATACAAACCTGACCTCCCCCCCCTGCCCCCTCCCAATCCCACTGTCTCAACCATCACTTTTTATCAAGTTACTTTTCACTCTTTTTGAGCATTTCAGTGTTTTCTCCTCATACCAGGAGCCACCTCTTGCTGTTGGGGAGCTTTTCCTTCTTTTCAACGTGACCTTTGCCATCTTAATCCCACCCTGTACCGTGCTAAATCATTCCTCCTTGCCTAAACAACCTCCAAAAGGGTCTTTTTTTTTGTCCCTCTCTTCCTTCTCTTTTAAATTTAACACCCCAAACAGTGGAGCTGAAGGTCCTGGTGAGAATATTTATGCTAAAACCACTAAATAAAGCGATTTAGTAGCATCTTTAATAGCTGAGTACCTGGCAAGTGGCCAAGGTTATCTCAAGGTAGAGACATCAAGGGGGGGTTATTTTCCCTGCAACCATTTGTACAGGGATTTGGCTCAACAGGGGGAAAGCCAGAGACATTCCCTGTGCTGTTATCCCTGCAGGAATTACTGGGAGCGTTTTCACCCTGAGTTAATTGTGCTTGGAGAGGGGCTCAGTGCAGCAGGGCTGTGCTAAGTTGGGAAGGGCTCAAGGATTGGGAATTGGGTGGGTTGATGTTTGGTTTGGGTGTAAATTTGGGAAGTGATGGGGTGAGAGCCTCTGCAAGGTGGGATTTAATTCCCTTTAGGATTCCCATCCCACAGCCCAGTCCTGCCTTGGGGGGGCTGCTCCCCCAGCCCATGGCATGGCAGTTGTGGGGTGGGGGCACCCCATGCCCTGCTGGAGCACCCCTGAGCCCAGCAGACAGAATTCCACCCTTTGTTTCCTGTCTGCCAGCTCCACTCCAGGAGGCTGGAGAGCTCAACAAGCCCCTCTTTGTGCTAATTTAATTAATGGCCCGGGCTGAGGGCACTGGGGATGAGACAGGGTGGCTATAAATACCTGCTGGGGGGGGGCCTGGGGGCCAGCAACTGAACCAGGCTCTCATTAATTGCAATTGGATTCTAATTGACTGGGAATAAAACCCGATTGATTGATTGATTGATTGATGCTCGAAAGCCAAAGGTTGATTGGGTTCTAATAGGGAATTATCGATGGATCAGCTTGTAATAGAGTTATGAGTTGGTTTGCTTGGAATAAAAATTTATGGGGTGCTTTGGGGTAGAAAATCGTGGGTTGATTGATTTGTGATGGGAAATTGATGATTGACTCGTAATAGAAAAGAGTGGGTTGATTAGTAGTAAAAAAACATGGATTGGTTTATACTGGAAAATTATTGATGGATTTATCATAGAAGGTAATGGATTGATAAGGTTGTAACAGAAAATTATTGATTTATAATTAAAATATTGGTTGATTTATAACAGAAATCTATCAGTCAATTGATTGGTAAGTGAGAATTCTGCAGGAGAGCAGCGTGAGTGCTGGGCAATTTTGAGGGAGGAAAACCTTGTCCCCCGTAGCAAAGTGCAGCTGCTGATCAACCTGTTCATGTATTCCTAAAGGAAAATAACAAACCAAACATCCCAGTGGTGATTTCCAGGGGAAAACACCACTTGGGATACACGTGCACTCACTCCTGCTGCGCCTCCTGCCAGGGTTTGAGTGCACGAGCTTGGTGGATTTTCAGTTTCCTGGAAAATTCCTTGTCCCTGTGCTGGTTTTTTTTCTTTGGTTACAACCTGAATTCCAAACTTTACATTCCATTTGCAAGTGAGGAAGGGGAATAACACGGAGATGGGTTCTGTAAAGCTGCAGCAGTGGAGTCTAAAAGAAATTTGAAACTTGCTGCTGAGTGAGTTTTAGCTGCCAAAAGTGGTGTTGATCTTCCACAGGAGATGCAGATGATTTTTCCAGTTGATAAATGATGGTTTTCAAGGAGGAGATTGGGATATGTTAGTGAACTTTTATAATGCAGTATAATTAATAGATAACAGATAATAGATAATAGATAATAGATAACATATATGTTATATATATATATAATACATAATACAAAATACATAATGCATAATACATAATACAAAATACACAATACATAACATATAACATTTATAACATATAGCATAACATATAAAATCTAATATTCAATATATAATAAATATAGTATATGGTATATAACACAACATATAACACATATAACACATATATAACATATATGTAATAAATATAATTAATACAATTAATAGAAATATCTATGATATAAAGTTCTTTTAATGTACAATGAAATTAAGCAGTGACATGGCTGCAAGAATGGGGATGGTCCTAAATCTGAGATTTTTCGCCCAAAACAGCAAAAATCCCCATTTGACTCATTGTAAAGTAGGGGGAAAAAAATCAGTGAATAACAATTTTCATCCAAATTNAGCAGCGTGAGTGCTGGGCAATTTTGAGGGAGGAAAACCTTGTCCCCCGTAGCAAAGTGCAGCTGCTGATCAACCTGTTCATGTATTCCTAAAGGAAAATAACAAACCAAACATCCCAGTGGTGATTTCCAGGGGAAAACACCACTTGGGATACACGTGCACTCACTCCTGCTGCGCCTCCTGCCAGGGTTTGAGTGCACGAGCTTGGTGGATTTTCAGTTTCCTGGAAAATTCCTTGTCCCTGTGCTGGTTTTTTTTCTTTGGTTACAACCTGAATTCCAAACTTTACATTCCATTTGCAAGTGAGGAAGGGGAATAACACGGAGATGGGTTCTGTAAAGCTGCAGCAGTGGAGTCTAAAAGAAATTTGAAACTTGCTGCTGAGTGAGTTTTAGCTGCCAAAAGTGGTGTTGATCTTCCACAGGAGATGCAGATGATTTTTCCAGTTGATAAATGATGGTTTTCAAGGAGGAGATTGGGATATGTTAGTGAACTTTTATAATGCAGTATAATTAATAGATAACAGATAATAGATAATAGATAATAGATAACATATATGTTATATATATATATAATACATAATACAAAATACATAATGCATAATACATAATACAAAATACACAATACATAACATATAACATTTATAACATATAGCATAACATATAAAATCTAATATTCAATATATAATAAATATAGTATATGGTATATAACACAACATATAACACATATAACACATATATAACATATATGTAATAAATATAATTAATACAATTAATAGAAATATCTATGATATAAAGTTCTTTTAATGTACAATGAAATTAAGCAGTGACATGGCTGCAAGAATGGGGATGGTCCTAAATCTGAGATTTTTCGCCCAAAACAGCAAAAATCCCCATTTGACTCATTGTAAAGTAGGGGGAAAAAAATCAGTGAATAACAATTTTCATCCAAATTTTTGCTATTTTGGCACATTGAGCATCACATCTTTCTGCTGCTCTGGGTAAGGAACCCTGAGCATGTCTCTGGCAGGGACCAAGTGCAAAGTTTTTATTTATTTATTTTTAATGTCCACGGGAAAACTCCTCAAATGCAATATAAACATCCCCCAAATCCCTCTGTGATCCCAAGCTCTGGATCTCAGCTGCATCTTTGTGTCCACTGTACCATTAATTAACAAGATTTCCAACTATTTTCTCAAATCCAGAGTGCTTTTTTGCCCTGGGTGTGCATTTATTCTCCCTCCTAGAAATAAACTAAAGCAAACCATTAACACAAATGACCTGGGTGCCCGTTGTTACATTTAACATTTCTATTTCCATTCCCTTTAAGACGGGGTGTAGTCCCCGTTTATTTTAGGGATGCTGGGCCCGTGTCACATGAAACTGAGGGGAATTGTTGGTGAAATGATATCCCCATCCTAAAATAGCCGCGTTCTGGCCCCGCAATCCCTCCGTGGATGCTGCAACCTGAGCCCCGGCAGCCTCGGGGCACGGCCGGGCCAGCGCCTCCCTCCCTCACTTCCCGGCTTTATTTACAGGAGCTGCTCCTCCTTTTGCTGTCAGGGCATCCAAACAGCTCCTGCCTGTAACTCTGCCTTAGTTTTCCACATGAGCAGCCTGAAGCCTTGTGGGAAAAATCTGGGAATTGAGTGTTGGGTGCCTGATTTTGTCCCTGTGTGCTGGGAGCTGGAGCATCCCTAGTGGGGCCTGGGATGATCCCTGTATCTTTGCTCACAGGGAGCTGGAATATTCCTGGTCCAGCCTGGGATGATTCCTGTATCTTTCCTCACAGGGAGCTGAGTATTCCTGGTCCAGCCAGGGTGATCCCTGTATCCTTGCTCACAGGG
>WEIU01007387.1:38549-53197 GCA_013389925.1 Aegithalos caudatus | reverse complement strand
CCAGGGTGATCCCTGTATTTTTGCTCACAGTGAGCTGGAGCATCCCTGAGCATCCCTGGTCCAGCCCAGGGTGATCCCTGTATCCTTGCTCACAGGGAGCTGGAGCATCCCTGGTCCAGCCTGGGATAATCTATCATTCCCATCCTCCCCAGACCTGAGTGGCTTCTCAACAATAGGAGCATTTTAAAAATAATTATTCCCCCTTGGCATTTTCAGGAGAAAAAACTGGGATTTTAAAGCTCTCCAGCTTCCTCCAGTGGGCTTTGGGGTGTTTGGAGGGAGCCATCCCAGTCTGGAGCTGGGATTGGAGCCTGGCTGTGGGGTGCTGGCATTGAAGCTCTCCTCTCACTCCCACTGTGATTTGGGGAATTAATACAAACCACAGAGTTTTATTGGGATCTTACTGGCTTTTTTTGGCTCCTGGGTGGGCAGTGTGATTGGAAAACACAGATAGTTTGAATTTTTCCAAGTGTTGGTGATGCCCACTCGCTTCTGTATTTGCACAACTTCACAGAAATACTCTACATCCACTTTTAATCCCAGTTTTCCTAGAATGAAGACCTTTGCTCCTACCCAAATTTGGGGGCAAAAGTTTTTTTTGTTGCTTTTGTTTGTTTGTTTCTTTTATTTTTTTTAATCCAAAGGGAAAGTTTGGGATGAGTTTTATCTCCATCCCTTCAGGAACAGGGATATTCATGCACTGGATTTTTCTTCCAGGGCAAGTAAAAATCACAAAGTAATTAAATTTCTACTGGGATGAAGTAGGGCTGAGGAGAAAGTTGGATAGGAAAGAGTGAAAATAGGGATTGGGAATCCCTGGGTGGTGTTCCACAGCAGCATCCCTGTCCTGCTGGGTTAGAGGTTTGGGTGGGTTTTTCCCTGCTTTGTGGTGTGGAATTTGTTTTCCTTTTTCTATGGGAAAATAAAAAGAAAAAAGAAAATTGGTTAAAAATAAAGGAAGTAAAGAAGGAAGAATGGTAATGAAATACAAACAATGGGGGTGGGGGGAAAGAAAATAGAAACAAAAAGAAACTTGCTAAAAAAAGTGGGAAAAAAGGGAAGAAAAGGGGAAAAGAAAAAAAATCAGTTAAAAAGAAACAAGCAAGATCAGAAAAATAAAACAGAAAATGGGGAAAATAATGGAAAAAGAAAATTAAAAGAAATAGGAAGGTTGTAAAAGAAAAATCCAATTGGAAAAAATAAAATAGAAGAATATTAAAAGAGAAAATTGGAAAAAAAAGGAAAAGAAAAAAAGGAAAACTGGAAAAAAAAGGGGTAGAGTCCCATCAGGGTGTTTTTCAGCAGCATTCCTCTCCACCTCTGCCTCCTCCTGCTGCCTGCAGCATTCCAGGGCCCTGGGAAGATGCCCCTGCTCCTTCCTCTGCTCCCCAAAGTGTCCTGCAAGTCCGGCTGCCCGGGAGTGACCTCGGGATCCAGCAACCCCCCCGGTGTTCCAGGATTCTATTAGAGCTCCAAAGCTGGGATTAAGTGGACATGATTTCTTCCCACAGCCCATTAATTTTGGTTTATTGCTGGCCTGATGGCCATTACCCTTTTTTTTCCCCCCCTGCCAGCTCCTTCCCCCATTAGGTTTGTACAATTAGCAAAATACGAGCCATTAATGCGGCGTGGGGGTTGCAGATGGGATTTTGGGATGCTCTGATGCCACTGAGGCATCCCAAGAGCTGCCCCACAGCCTGCAGGGATGTGCATCACCAGCTCCTGGCAGATTTTGGGGGTGCAAAGCCGTTCCTGTGGCTGAGGGATGGATGCAGGCACGTCCTGCCCGGTGCTGGGCTTGCCCTCGGAGCATCCCAGAGCCAGGCAGCAGCGGTGCCACCTCTGTCCTGTCTCCTTGTGGCACCTGCTGCTGGTGGCTGGAGAGCAAAGGTGGCACAAGGCACCTTCAGGGCAGCTGGGGGAAGGATTCAGCCCAGCACAGAGGTGGCAGAGGGCATGGGGTGATTAGCACAGCCCCTGATGGGGCGCCCTAATTAGCAAAGGTGCTCGTAGGGCACGGAAAATAAAGATGCCAACCAAGCACCCAAATCAGGAAAGGTCATTGCAAGGCCTTCTAATTAGCAGAGAGCCTGGTGTGGCATCTGCATGGGCAGGGATGGTGGCAGGGGACCTGGAGGTGCTCTCAGGGCGTGGGGGTGAGCCAAGGTCCTTGCAGGGTACCCTAATTAATGACCTCGTCAGAGTGCCCAAATCAGCAAAGCCCCTTGCAGAGCGCCCTAATTAGCAAAGATCCTGGCAGCCTAATTAACAAAGACTGAGTTGGTAGCCCAGTCATCAAGTGGGGCTTGCAGGGCACCCAAATTAGAGGCTCCAGCCAGGCCCCCCTAATTAGCAAAGGTGCTCACAGGGCACCTGAATTAAAGCCAACAGTGCACCCACACAGCAAAGGTCAGTGCAGAGCACCCAAATTCCAGACCCATTCTCACTTTTAGCATGGAAATTCCCCAAAACTCATCCAAAAGGAAATTCCCCAAAACTCCACAAGTGTCATAAACATCCTGTGCTGCCAGGCTGGTCACTCCCATCCCATCCTAAAATGGATTTTAGCTCATCTGGTGCACAGGGTCTGTAATTCCCATTCAAGCCTGGTGTCCATCAATAGTTTTCCTTAAAAAAAGTTTTACATAAGATCTTCAGATAAAAGCAGATTTTAAATAAAACCACAATTTTCAATTTTTTTTTCTTTTGTATCCCAGGAATGGGATCTGGTAAGGATCTTTAAAGGATAAATCCCTTTTGCCTGACAAAAAATAAGTGAATTTTGCTCAAAACTCATGACAAATTTGTGGCAGAAGTTGGGCAGCAGTAAGTTGAGCCCAAGATGTAGAAAAATCAATAGATATTGCAAAACAATTCAAATAATTGTGTTAATTGCAGCCTCTGAATCAATTTTAAGTTAAGGGCAGTGGAAATAATATAGTGTCTCTCTATATATGTATATGTATATATAATTGTTTATTTATTTATTTATAGGGGAATATAAAATATATAATGTTGGGGAATATATTTAGGAATAGCAAATATTGTATGTATTGAAGAAAATTAGATAATATTCCCTGTATATATATATATTGGGAAATACAATGTTTTATGTATCTATATGTATATAAATACAGTATATTGGAGAAGTGGAAGAACTGGGAATGTGATATATGGGCAATATATATACTGGGCCTTGCCTGCTGGGATTTAATTGGTATTTCTCATTTACCTGCTACTCTGTGTGACATCAGGTGGGTCATTTCTTCAGTATCCATCATCACCCTGCTCCATCATCTCACTCCAGCTGGAACCTGATGCATCCCTGGGTGGTTTTCAGTGAGCTCATCTTCACCCTGCATCTAAAAACTCCCAAATTTCCCAGTTTTTTAGGTGGTGATGGCAATATTGTGTGCTTCCTCCAGGCCTGGGAACTGATGGGGGCGGGAATCCTCATTTTAGGGATTCAAAGTTGGAGCTGGAGGCTGCTCCTGGGGATTCCTCTTGAACAGGAGATACATAAATATAATTATAGATATACAATCCATGAGTGTTCTGTGGGCACCAATTCTGTGAGGTTTTTTGGGGGTTTTCTCCCCCCATTTTTTAAGGCATCTTGCAAGACTTTCTGGCAAAGGGAAGGCTTCTCTTGCCCTGGATTGATGATTTTTACTGGTGGCTCTGTGGTTAAAAGAACAGCAGGTCCCCTCCCACTCCTCTGGCCATGTCATCACCTCCCAGGTTCTGGGAATTCTGTCCTGGTGAATTTTGAAGTAGCCCAGCTTGTGCTCTCAGCTTTTTTAGGTTTCCCTGCACTTTTGAGCTGCCTGAGCAATGCCCTTGGTGTTCTGGCACATGGAGGCCACGGTGCTCCCAGGCATCATTAGGGACCAGTGTGAAAACACCCCCAGCTTTAGGGTGAAAAACCCTCCTCTGAGAGCTGGAAATAATAACAAAATATCCTAAAATCACTTTAAAAATGGCATTTGCATCACTCAGTGCTCAGTGGTGGGATGCAGCCACATCATTCTGTGGGTACCACACTGACCTCTCTCAAATTTTGGCGCTTGCTGCTCCTGCACCTCCAAAAAATGTTGTGGGTTTTTTTTTTGTGGTTTTTTTTTTTTTTTTTCTGTTTTCTGGGGTGATGAAAGGAAAAGCTAATTGCAATTTGCATGATGCAATCAAGGTGAGCTGATGAGATGCTCAAGGGCTTTTCTGCAGGCAGGGAGGGAGTAGGGATGTGGTGTCACACACAGCCCCCCCCCATCCCGGAGCAGAGCTGCCTGTTGGAGCCCCCACTCCCCATTAATGGCTCTGCTTAATCACCCCCCTGTCCAGAGCACGATTGTCTTACGGATAATTTCGTTTGCCTAACGAGATTTTCACTAATTAAATCTCCTTTCGGTTGGTGAGGTTCTCCCTGCTGGATAAGGGGAAATGTTTGTGAAGCCAGCGCCGCTCCCGGCTAAATAAACCTTTTCCACTTGGCTACTGAAAATTTCCCACTGGGAATGTGGGATGCAAACACTGCTTTGGCAAATTAATTAATTC
This sequence comes from Aegithalos caudatus, assembly GCA_013389925.1. NCBI lineage: Eukaryota > Metazoa > Chordata > Aves > Passeriformes > Aegithalidae > Aegithalos > Aegithalos caudatus. Next base: position 48,643 of record WEIU01007387.1, on the reverse strand, counting down.
TTGCAACCCTGAAAATGCTTTTCCATCGCTCCCCCCCCCAAAAAAAAAATGTAGAGGAGTTGCTCCCTACAACCTCTTTGTGGTCACACACTGGGGTATTCACACATCAAAAAATAGATGGATTTCTGGTGCAAAGTACCAAATTCCAGAGGGTTTGGGATGACCTAGGATTGGTTGATCAGTGAGGTTTTGAGGCTCAAAAGTAGCCCCAAAATCATCGTTGGTGGTTTGTGGTGTTGCAGCAAAAGTGGGTTTGTTGAAGAATAAATCGGATTTTCTCCAAAGAGCCACAATGTAGGCTAGGAGAATATTGCAGGATCAGGGAATTCAGGAAAATGAATTCAGGAAATTCAAGGAGGAAATTCTTGCCAGTCCTGGAAAGTCCCGTTCACTCCCAAGTTGTGCATCTTTATGTCAAGGTGTTGGTTTTTCTCCTAAAGATTCTTATTTCTGCCAGCCTCCATGGGAATCTCTGAGCAAATTCACTTTGGATTAAATAGAATAGAATGGACTAGAATAGATCCTTGTAAATGAGATACTCCCAAATACCTCAAATCCTGTTATTTCTCAATATATCTCACTTGAGATCCAGAATGGAGATGTGTTCCATCTCAGGTGTTATATTCCACATTTCTCTCCAATGGGAAGTGATCTTTCAGGTTTTGGATTTTTTTTTTTCCCAGGGTGTCTTTAGGGGCTGAGCTGTGGGTTGGGACTTAAAACACATGTATTTTATATAAAATAGGGGTTGAACAATAGTTTTTCCATACATTACATACCATGTATGTATTTATATAATTATATTATATGATATATGATGTAGAATAAAATATCTGTGATATATGATATAATAAATATATGAGATATTGTAGATTATAATATATATAAAATATGTAATATAGGTTTAGAATATATTTAATATGTATGGGAGTGAATGTAATAGATACTATAGACTATAAAAGATAAAATACAAAATATAATATAGACTATCTCTATTATATGTAATACAGTATTACTACATATAAGATAAACGTTATCTCTGTTTTGTTTAATAAATAATATAGATAACAATTTATATAGTGTGTATATATAAAAACAAACTACTCTATATACTATTTATTATACATAGTTAAGCATAGAGGTTATATATATACTATATTATAAAGACATAGTATACATATGTAATATTTATAACTCTGTATTTAAATACAAGATATTATTAAGTTATTTTTATTATTGAGAGAAGAAAGTGAATTTCAGGAAATCTACTGGGATTTTAATGAGTGGGAAGTGGGGGATGCTCCCAGCTCCCATGCACCCTTCCTTGCACACTCTGCTCCCTCTCTGCTCACTCTGTACTCACTCCCTGCTCACTCCCTGCTCACTCCAAGTGATGCCTTGGAGTTCCCAGCTAGAGCAGAGGCCAGGCAGAGTTAGAGAATAAAGTGGGTGTTTATTAAAGCCTTTAACAGATACACCCTGGGCAGTCAGAGCTCCCAGAGCCTGCACCCAGCATGGATGATGGGCACGAGTTTTTCACACAATTCTGAGTTTGGTCCATTTGCATCTCAGGGGTTAATCCTCCAATTACAGCTTCAGGTAATGAAGTCATTTACCCCCAGTTTGCTCCTCCCCAATTCACTTCTGTTTGTACTTTTTGGGGGCCTGTGGCTGTGATGATGACCTTGGCTCTCAGGCCTGGAAGGGTTGTGCTGTCTGACCAGAGTGTGATGAGAGCTCACTTACACTCTACCTGGAATTCAGAGTTACACACCAATGCAGTTCAGGGTGTGAAAATTCAGTTACACACCAATGCAGTTCAGGGTGTGCAAATTCAGAGTTACACACTAATGCAGTTCAGGCTGTGCAAATTCAGAGTTACACACTAATGCAGTTCAGGGTGTGCAAATTCAGAGTTACACACTAATGCAGTTCAGGGTGTGCAAATTCAGAGTTACACACTAATGCAGTTCAGGGTGTGAAAAATATAAAAGTTGAAACTGAAAGGCATCACGTGCACGCTCCCTGCTCACTCTGTGCTCACTCCTTGCACACTTCCACACCTCCATCCTTTCCCTCCCACACCCACACATTCTCTCACCACACTCCCCAGCTCTCTCTCCTCCACCAGCACTGGTCTAAAAAGCTCCAAAATAGCCCAATTTTCCCCCAATTTTCCAGAGCTTTGCCCACTGTCTTCCCAGCAGGACTCAGCCTGCTGGTACCCATTGGAGCATCCCAGCTCGGTGGTGGAGGCATTTCACAGCTCCTAAATATTTGTGTGTATGGCTTTGCAAAATATTTAATAAGATCTAGGAATATTTTGTGCTGTTCAATAAGATTTAATGTACTTTAAATAATTTTACATAATTTTAAATAATTTAATATTATTTAATAACGCATTATTGTGGCACGAGCGTCACCTGTGGCTTATGGAAGGCACCAAGGCTAAAAAAGTCACTGGGAGAATTGTAATAATCCCATTGGGAGCAAAATAATTGGTGACTGAGGAGAAATATGGAAAAGTAAAATAAAATAAAATAAAATAAATTAACGAAAAAACCTATGCATTAACGAAACATTAACTCCCAACATGAGCTGACTTCCACGAGAGCTGGGAGTGGGGGATGCTCTGCTAAAAAATCCCAGTAGAAGGAAAAGAAAAGAAAATAAAAATGTTTTATCTCTGCTCCCATTCTGTGATAATGATCTTAACGGAGTTGGGGACTGGCAAGGAAAAAAACGTGTGTGGTTTTTAAATGAAAGTCGCCTTTGCTCCAGAGGGCTGGGGCACAGATTTGGACTGTTGGATCATTTTTGGGGATGTTTTATGAAGTATTCCATCTATTTTATTATTTGGGGGAGTATTTTATTATTTTTGAGATGTCGTTTGTTATTTATTCGGGGTTTTCTTTAGTTGCTTAGGTTTGTTTTATCATTTAATTTGGGCTGTTTTTATTATTTTGGGGGTGTTCTATTATTTATTTGGGCTGTTTTTATTATTTTGGGGGTATTCTGTTACTTCTTTGGAGCATTGTATTANGAGTGAGGGAAGGACCACAAAAAAGTGAGAGGGGTGGTGGCCAGGTGGGTATTGGCCAGGTCCTCTGGAGTAACCAGGGGGATACAACCAAAACTCTTGTAAACCTTGGTCTGTGTTGCAGCAACTTTTTATTTTTATTTTTGTTTTTGTTTTTGTTTTAAATTTTTATTTTTATTTTTATTTTTATTTTTATTTTTATTTTTATTTGGGGGTATTTTATTATATTTCGGTGGTTTTTTTTTATCATTGGGGTGGCTATTTCATGAATTTGGTGGCCTCTTTTATTATTTTTGGTGGTTATTTTATATTTAGGGCAATCCTGGTCAGGACTTGGGATTCCTCCCAGCATTGCTGGCTTTTCTCACCTCCCCCAGCAAGACTGGAGAGACTCTGAGTAGAACAGAAATTAGCAGAAGAAATAGAATTCCCCTTGCAGTATTTTTTCTGGATTTGGGAAAGCCCTTGCTGTGATGGATGGGGATCTGTTCCAGCCCTTGGGAATGCTGCCAGGAGCTGGATTTTGTAGCAGATATTGCACAGGGGAGAGGTCCTGGGGAAGTTTTTTGTGTGAATCCACCTGATCTGAGGCCTTTTTTAGCTGCAAACACCTGGCTGAAAGTGCTTTTTTGTCCATAAACCCTTGTTTAAAGTGGGTTTTGGTACAAAGCTGCTGTTTCAGAGACTTTTTTTGGTGCAGACACCCGCTGAAAGGACATTTCATGATGCAAGGACTGTTTTGGATTCCAACCCTCTATTCTAAGGGTGCTTTTCTGCTGCAAACCCTTTTTTGAGGGAGTTTTTTTGGGGAGTACAACCCCCTTTTGGACAACCTTTAATTCAAACCCTTGTGAAGGACTTTATTTCTACAAAGCTCTGCTTTATGCCTTTTTTTTTGCCTAAAACCCCTGCTAAAAGTACATTTTTGGGTGCAATCCCCTATTTTAAGGACTTTTTGGGGTACAATTCTCTGCTTGAAGGACATTTTTTTCTGCAAACCTTTGCTTCAATGGCTTTTTTGGGTGCAAACCCCCAGTTTTAAGGGCTTTTTTTTCCTGCAAACTCTTTTGGAGGAGCTGCTAAAGCAGCATTGGGATGGTGGGGTGAGGATAGGAACAGAGTGTGGATGGTTTTGCAGGGGACAGGGATTATTTAGTGGAAAGAGAAAGGATTTTTGAAGCTAAAAAGGAACCCACCAACAGCTGCTTGTGTTGGGTTTTGAGTATGATTTAACCCTTTCCCCCCAAATCCACATCCTTAGTGCTTTCTGGTCTTGCAAGTGAATGTAAATAATACAGATTTTGCAAAAAATAATTGTGTTTTCCATGTTAAACCTCCTTCCCCCCTGCCCAACGAGGAGAAATTCCCGTTACCCAATGATGCTCCTCGATGACGTCCTGTGAGCAAAACCATCTCACTTTTATAGGCTTTTTTTTTTTTGGTTTGGCTTTAATTCCATCCTGGAACAGGTGATGGAGGAGCATCCCTGTGAACATTCCAACCATGTTTTTCCTCCTGATAGCTGCATACAGGTGGGGGGAAAGTCTTTTCCCNTTTTGGGGGTGTTCTATTATTTATTTGGGCTGTTTTTATTATTTTGGGGGTATTCTGTTACTTCTTTGGAGCATTGTATTATTTTGGGGGCATTTTGTTATTTATTTGGGGTGCTTTATTTTTTCTGTATTTTATAATTTACCTGGGGTATATTTTAATGTTAATGTTAATTTTANTTTTTTTTTTTTTGAGTAAAAAACCCCAAAGTTTTCTCCACTTTTCCCCCCCTCTCCTCCATGCCGAGCGCTCGCCACCCCGCTGTCTGTTTTTCCTCACCGAGGTTCAGTTCTAATTATGTTGATTTTCTCCAGCCCACCCCCCTCCTGGCAAGCTTATTAGGGGGAATATTTTTATTTATTATCATTTCGCCCAACTCCTGCCAGCATTTCCAATTACTCTCGCCGCTTCCTTGTAATTGTCTTTCCGTAATGGCTGCGAAACAATTGCGCTAAATGAGGTGGCTCCTGCAAGATGAGGGTTTCACTTCATTAAAGGCTAATGGATTCCCAGCTTCAGCTCTGTGGGCAAAAAAAAAAAAACAAAAAAAACCCAACAAAACAAAAAAAAAGATTTAAAAAAGAAGAGATTTAAAGAAGTTTTTTTATCTTATTGGGATAAAAAAACCCCAAAAAACCCGGTGTGTTGGGGTTTGGGTGAGGGTGACCTGGGTGTTGGTAGAGTTGTTCAGGTGTTAAATGGGTTTTCCCCAAAATTGTTTGGGGGATTTTAAAGAAATGTTCTTTCTCTAAATTGCTTCTAATTTGCAAAAACTGCTTCCTTATAAATTTTTTTGTTTTTGCTACATATATACTGATAAATTACATTCATAGCCATAAATATCGTTGTAGGAATGTATGATGCATAGTGATATAATAATGTTGATATATGACTTGTAATGAGTGAATACAACACACAAATATTTGTAAATAATTAAATAACTACATGGCATAATTCCATGTTACAGGAATTGATTAGGATCTATGCACGTTGATATATTTATTTATAATGCTTGATATATAGTGATACACTGATTATAGAGTATGTATTAGATTGCTGTATAATGCTTGACATAATAAGGAATTATTATCTTGCTATATATTATGGTGTATATATTATAATAGCATTAAGTGGAAATACTATATATTTAGCTATATATATATATTTCTCAATATCATCTATTTATTGCTATAAAATACCCACTTCTACAACCAGAAATTGGCCCCACAGGCAGGGGTAGAGACAAAGCTTTTGGGGGTTTTGGTTGAATTTTGGAGTCTCACTGGGTATTAGTTTTGCTCCTCAAGCAGGTATTATTTCAGTGTTATTTTTATTTCTAAAAACCTTTTGATTTTCAAATTTCTCCCATTTTTTCCCCATCCTTTCTCTTCCTTTTCCTTTCTTTTGCTGGGTGTTGGTGTGCTTCAGGGGCTGGGATGGACCTGGGATCCATTGTGGCACCATGTAGTTGGGTGTCACAGTTCAGGGAAAGGCTTTTTTAAAATATTAAACAAAAATCAACCTCCCCAAGACCTTTATTTTTGGGGTATTTTTAAAATTTTTTTAGTTTGAAGAGCAAAATCAAACCCCTGACCATTGGATGGTGCTCAGGGCCGAAGCATCCTGGCACAGATAAGGGAGTGGGGCAAAGGAAAATCCAGCAGTAATTCAGGGAAAACCCTTCAGAAAAGCAGAATTCACAGTGGGGTGAAATATTCAGTCAGAGCCACCCCCACGATTAGCAGGTGCTTGTGTTGGTGTCAGAAAATCCCCAAAAGCTGGTTGGAATGGCCACTTTGTTTTCTGCAGTGTCACACCTCCTGAATTTCCAGAAACAGCTATTTTTGGCAGCAAGGTGCACCCCAAAACAGAGGGGAAATGCTTTAATGTGGGGTTTGCTCATCAGAGGAAAATGCTGATTTTCACCAGGGTGTGGGAGGAGAGAAAGGCAAAAACTTGAGAAAAGTTGGGTTTTTTTGTGCAAGTTGGACAAATAGATGAAAAGCAGCAGCAGAAGGGGTTAATGATTATGGAAATCAGATATATATATCATAAATTTACAGGTTATAGTACCTCTATTCCATTGTATCCAGCCATTGAGTCCCTTATATTGGATGTTATATACAAATATTTATGTTGGATACACATTGAGTGTGTTGGATATGATACATTATATCCATCTATTGGATTATGCTGGATGGTTATTTTGAATAATATATAATAATTATATTTTAAATTTTTCATATATAATATTTATATATAAAAATATATGTTATATATAGAGAGAGGATAGACATTGGATATATTGGATATATTACATTATATCCAGCCACTGGAAATATTTTATTAATGTGCTGCATAAATTACATCCTTATAGCCACACTATTATATCAATTTAATATTATATCCATAGGAAATAAAAGGTATAATATATCCAATATATAAATCCAATATATAGATGTCTTTTATTAATATATCCTCTTTCTCTCTCTTTTCCACCCTAATATTCTCTCCCTCTGTATAGGATGGGTATATAAATGTTTTTTAAAATGTATATATACATATGTATATATATAAAATGATCCAATTATCTTTCTCTTGGATGCTGCTCTTCGCATATTCATCATGCCAGAGAACTCCAACTCTTCTGGGTGTTAAACCACTGGAATATGGATTTGCCCACCAAACCAGGGGAGCAAATCTTGTATTATCTCAGGAAAAGCCCTTTTTTTTTTAAAATTTAAAAATGTTTCTAACACCTCTTGACTGGCAGTGCATCCTTCATTGATCATTGTATCCCATGGTTTTCCATAGTTCTGCCCTGCACACATCTGATGTCTCACCCAAAAACTACCTGTGCCCCATGAGAAAAAAAACCAATAATAAAAATAGAAAAGAATAAATTTGGACATAGGAAGAAGGATGTCTCAATGTGAATATATTGTTTTCCTGATAGAAATGGAAATATTGACCTGCACATCCTTCCAGGAGCCGTGGGAAATTCCCACGTGCCACTCCCACCCACGAGCTGCTCACCCTTACTCCCCCTGAGAGATAAAAGGAAAGAAAATTCATTTTATAACCTGCAAAATACATCTTTTAAAGACACTACCTGACCTCCAAGCCTTACCTTCCAGCACAGTGTGTGTGTGGGGGTGTTTTTTTCCTAGAAAAATGGCATTTTTGGGCACCTTCTGAAGCTGTCTAAAGGCAGTGACTCCCTTTGCCAAACCGGGGTGACTCCTGATGGGGACACCTCATGTTGGATTTAATTAACTGGAGCTGCCACGTGATGTTTAGAAAGCAGAAAAACACCAAAAAACTGGCATGGCAAAACTGGGGGGCAGCTTGGGCTGAACAATCCTGTGTGTCTCAGCATCTCATTTGGGGCAAAGCCGTGGATTTTTTGCCAAGGCAGCCGCCAGCTGCTGCTGCAGAGCTCCATTAACCCAGCGCCGGGTGCCACCAGGTCTCCGTTTCGGGGACTTGATTGCTCCTGCTATCATTTTTTTGCCCTGTCCTTTTGGGGCTCCTCATCACCTGGCACCCAGCCAGAGTGGATCTGCATCGTTGCCTTCATCCTTATTTCTCTAACATCCTCATCCTCATATTTAACAGCTGGGTTTGGGCGTTGCATCCCTTCCAAGCTTTCAGCCTCCCGTGTTTCAGAAAGGTTTTAGGAGCATCCATATCTTTTCACGTGCCTTCCTTTCTCTGGGAATGCAAGCACCATCTTAATCATCAGAATAATTCAGGATATTATTGTATTATTAATTGGGATTATTTCAGTGGAGAGCCTTGATGGTGCCAGGCTGGTGCAACCCAATGAGCCAAAATCCTTAATTATTGCAGGCGTGACCTTGCTGGGACGAGTGACCAGACGGCCAGGGATGCTCACTTCCCAAAAAAACCTAGGACAGACTTGATGCAGGGTCTCCTGACGAAGTCAGCGCTTCCCAACTTTAATTAGGCACCCCTCATTAAGCATGAAGCTCGTAGAACTGTGGCCCAAACTTCCCCAGTGCTGGACTGTGACATTACAGCACTTAAATGTGTGGAAAAAGAGGCTGGAGGGGTTGCAGAGCATCACATCTCACCCTGTCAGAGCTGCATCCTTGTTAAAGTAATTAGAAAACCATTTTGCAATTAATACTTTTTAAGGATGCAGCATCAAATGGGGCTTTAGCAACACTTAGGTCTTAATTTATCTTTGTTCCTGGCCAGAAAAATGTTGTAATGTGGCTTCCTTGTATTGAAAGCTGAACAGGTGAATAATTGCTGTCCAGTTTGGAAACTGGGTGTAATTGGGGTGGGTGGTTGGGGGCTGGGTTTTTCCTCCAGCTGTTGCATTGCTGTTGGGTTTGCAGGAAATCCAAGATTTTTTGCAGCTCTCTCTTTCCTAATGTTACTTCTGAGGCTTAAATCTAGCTCAGGTGTGCCAAGGGAGTGCTGAAAAATTTTATGTTTCCAGGAAAAATCACCTATTTTTTAAAATATGAAAAAAAAAAAGTGAACTAAATTTCAAAGCAGAAGGCTTTTTTAAAATTTTGTTTTGAAGTTGAGTAAAGACTGGATTACTCTGCACTTCAGGCATCTGATTTGCCAATACAGGCAGGTGTCAAACCCCCCCCCCAAGACCCAAAAAGCACCCAAATCTTGAGGTTTTCTGATGAACTTAAGAACTAAATACAGAGTTTTGAGGTTTTGGTTGGTTTGGGGTTGCTGGAAACCTTAATTGAAAGCTGAATATCCCTTGAAAAGGAGCATCACCCTTTATCAACCAAACCTGTGCTGGGTGCAGAAGCTTTTAGCAGTGTGTTTTGCAAGAAATTTTCAGTGAAAAGCACTTTTTAACCAAAAACACCACTGAATTCATGTGCTGGAGCCGTGTCACGAGTTATATGGCAGCAACAAATGATTTTTGCAGAAAAAAACCCACGCCATGGTAGAAATAGCCCACGGGCTTTGGGGATGCTGAGCTGACTTCCAGGCAAGCCTGCACCATGCAGACAGCCCCAGGCTGCCCTCAGCTCTGCAGCCAGGAGCCTGCTGGACCTTTTGTGATCCAAACTGGGCCAGAAATTGTCTCTGTTTTTCCCAGCTAGTTCAGTCAGGTTAATAAAAAAACCCATTGCTGCCTCGCTGGAGGGGCTGTGGAGCGGTGCAGGACCTTGCCAGGCTGTTGGCAGCTCGGGAGACATCAAAATTATCATTTTTTAAAATGTTGGATGAAAATGGAGAGTTGTTGAGCTTTGCTTTAGGGCAGTGTCTTTGCTTTGGTCCTGGCTACATCTTCAGTTTGCTCTGTGAGTGGCCTTGGCTGGTTCCAGGCCAGCATCCCTGGATGGATCCCAGCTGACATCCCTGGTTTGGGCCCAGACAGGATTTGGGTTTAATTTTAACTGTCACAGAATGGTTTGGGTTGGAAGGGACCTTAAAGATCCAGTTCCACCTCTCTGCCATGGCAGGGACACCTTCCACTATCCCAGGTTTTTCCAAGCCC
>WEIU01007387.1:187-29276 GCA_013389925.1 Aegithalos caudatus | reverse complement strand
AAAAAAAAAAAAAAAAATCCCAAATAATTCACATCAGCTGAAAAAAAAACAACAAACCCAAAACTTGCATTTATTCCTACATTGGTTAATGGCCAACGGCGCTGGAGGTGGGATGTGTCTATTCAGCAGGGAGCAGCTGTGTAGGAGATCAGCCAATAGTATCTCATCAGAGAGCTGAAAAGCTGCAGCAACCCTCAAAATCTTTTATTTCTCTCAGCCCTTGCAGCTCCCATTTCATGGGAAACCAGTGGGGACAAACTTGGAGCGCTGATAAACCAGACATGCCTGGTGTGGCAAAGTTGATTGTGTGGCGTGTTGACTTCAGGAGCTCCCAATTTTTATTAATTAACTCAGTTTTTTGTTGGATTTGAGTTATTTGTTTAGCAGGTCATGAGTTTGAGCAGGTTTTGGGCATCTTGGAGGATCCTCTGGGGAGAGCAGACGCTGGGGTGGGGAAGGCAGGGAGGGGTTTGCAAGGTGCAGTGATTTTGGTGTTTTCTCTGATGCTGATGGAAAGGTTGGAGGAAGGTGCTCTCCTTTCATTCCTCTGTCTTGGAAGTGGTGGGGAAGAGTTGTCTATTGAGGGTGTTAGCTGGACAAACAGCATTTCTGAATGGCCAAAAGGTGGAGAAGGTGGAAGAAGGATTCCTTCTCATGGTTCTTCTTTCATCACCCCAAGAATGAAAAACAAACCCCTCCTGTTTTAGGGTTTGGGTCCTCCAGTGGTGCCAGTCAGCATCTCGAGCGGAAATCCTCACTTTTTTTTTTCCCTGAGACTTTTTTACCCTCTGACATTTTCTTGCAGACTGCTCCTCCTGGAATAGACCTCACAGCCTCTTTCCACAAGTTAGAACTAAGAAATATTTAATAAAGAGGCGATTTAAGCTTTGGGAAAAATTCCATATGAAAAATTGCCATTTCCACTGGGTCGCACAATGGCTCTTTAGAAAGATCTCGAGTTTGACCAGAATTGATGGCCAAGGCTACAACTGCAGAGTGTGCTTTCCACCCAAATTGCCAAACGAGGTTGTAATTAATCTCTGGAGATTTCTTGCAATATCTGAAATCACTTAATAGTAGCATTTGATTTTTATGGCAGTCTTTAGGCAGTTGGCTTGAGTCCTGCTTCTACATAGCATAGCCATCAATTGCAGGCAGGGCTGGGTCTTCTCTGTAGGATCAACAGTTTACTCATTGCCTTTGTATCAACTCATGGTTGGGCCTTTGAAAGGTTAATTAATATTTCACCTGCTGCTGTTGTAGTCATCAGGGTTGAGAGCTGGGTCTTCTCTGAAGGATGAGTGTTACTTGTTGATGTTGTTTAATAACAGCTCAAAATGTGTCAGTAAAACCTTCATAGCCACAGTTTCCGGTGGAAGTAGAGCATCTATGTTCAAATTCTTTCCCCAAATTGCCCTTTTCTTGCTTGGAATTTGATTAAAAATAAGGAAATTCTCAAATTGCATTGGAAAGAAAGTATCACAAAATGATTATCTGGGAATGTCTTAATGTTGAGATCTTGGGCATGAACTTTATGGCTTCCCTTCGTTTTCTTTCAGTATTAATCAACATGAATTAGCATGTCAGTGGTGTGGGTTGATACTGCACCTGACACTCCACCGAGTAAATGCCACATCCATGCTTGCCCTTAAACTGCCAGTTTTCATTTTGATGGGAAAAAATCCCCATAACATGCATCCTTCCATTTCCTGGAACTGCATTTTTCATGGAAGACCTCTGATTTTGTTGGATGTGCACGGAGCACGGACATTGGCAGTAACACCTTGTACCAAGGGGTACTGATCACATGCAGCTCAAATCTATCACAGCCTTACTGCAGGTTATTAATACTTTATTAACTCCATTTAAACTCTGCCTTAATGCTCCTGGTGTGACAAGTGTCTCTGAGTAGAAATTATTAAGAAAAGATGGTATTTAATCGAATTATGGAGTGGTGCTGCGACACGAGTGCAACCCACACTGTGCCCTGTGTAACCACATTTCTGCAAATATTCCATGTACATTTGCATGCAATATAATGTTGGTTCTGGGGGGATATGCTCCCAAACTATCACTGGAAAAGAAGTGCTTCTCAGGAGGTTGTTTCCAGCTTAGCCAGCCCAAAGCCTGGGGTTTTTCATGAGCAACCAAAAGAGGAGTGAATTTTGCAGGGGTGAATATTTGAAGCTGATTGTCTTAGAGTAATTCTGGTAAGGGGAAGGCTCTGAGTTTTGGAAATCTGTTCCCACAGTAAGAGGTTTTTTGGCCTGTTCCTACCAGTGGGGGAAACTCAAAGTTTGAGGAAAGGGCGTACGGATGGTGAAAAATTTTGTACTGCTGGATGATTTATGCCTGAGAGATGGGAACTTACATTGCTCTTATTGCTGTTTCCCTCATTTAAGCTCAGGCACTCCCTTCCTGCCCAAACACAGAAAAATACCTGTAAAATTCATTTTCTGCTCCTCTTTTCACTTTGCTGTAATTTTTTTTTTTTGTCTCTCGTTGGTCCCTATGTATAGAGAGTCAAGCCGGGACATTAATATTGATGCCGACCTCGGTTATTAGGAGCTGCATTTCCGAGTGTGCCAGCAGCATATAAATACTATTACTGGGTAATTAGTGAGCCTCAAGCTGAGGCTGGATTGAGCAGGGCTCGGTGTCCTACTTTTGGGACTGAGCTTTGGGGTTTTTTTTTTGTGTTGGGCTGTTGGGGTTTTGCCCTAAGAAGGAGACAGAGAAATGGAAAGCCCAGCTCAGGAGCACCTGGATGCTCAATGAAAGAGAAAGAAGCAAAACAGAGAGGAAAAAATGGAAGAAAAAATGTCTTCCAAAACTCTTTGTTTTTTTGAAAACCTCCTGTATTTGAAATGCAAAATAATACTTTTTGAGTTTCCTATTATTTTTTTGCCCTAGTTGTTTCTGTCCTTTCTTACTGTATTTCCTGGTTGGCAATCCCTCTTCCTATGCCCCACTTTAATTTTACTCTTCTGGTGCTAGAAAAGTTTGGAGAAGCTTCAGTGTTGCCAAAGGGAAAATGCAACCAGGATTCTCTGGTTGGGTGCATCTGAAAAATCGATACTCCTTGCATTCCTCACTCTCCAGCCCTTTCAGGATACAGAAATCCCTTTTTTAAAACTGTGTCCCCCATTCACTTCTCCCCAATAAATACAAGAAGAATTTTCCTATCCAGACAGAGATGGGGAGACATCCCCAGGATTACCAGATCCTTCCCTTTACTCCATAGTGTGGCTTTGATTGAAACACCATGTGAATAATTTAGGGGTGTTTTGCATCTTTTATACCTCTGAACTTCCACTAAAAGGGGTTTTGAGTTGCTGCTGCCAGCAAAATAGCGTCTGAAGGTGAACAACCCCTCAATTTTGCATGAGCTAAAAGGGCTGTGAATGGGGAGTTGGGCTTTGCCTCTGAAGTCAGGTAGGTTTAATGCATGAATTTCATGAATTATCACGGGAGGAAAGCAGTGGCTCCCTGCTTTGGGGGATAAATCACTGCAGCTCACTGGGCCTCGGGGGATCACTGCAGGTTTTGGCATTACTGCACCTCACTGCACTCAGGGCTTGCAGCCTTCACTTCTTGCCCCTGTCCCCCCATTCTATTTTAACTGCAGCTCAGTTGGCAGCTTTCCCTCTTCATGGAGATGTTTTGGGTCAAATCATCCCATTTTCAGCCCTCCTCATTGGCTGAGGCTTTTGATGGTTTTGCTAGGAGGAGGCACAGCCTCGTTAGTGGCTCTCCAGTGGGAGCCATGCCTGCATCCCCCTGCTTTTGGAGGCTCACAGAGCACTTTAATGGCACTGAACTGAACAAGAGGAGGTTTAGATATCAGCCTTTGAAAATTCCCTGGGAAGGTGGTGAGGCCCTGGCACAGGGTGCCCAGAGCAGCTGTGGCTGCCCCTGGATCCCTGGAAGTGTCCAAGCCAGGCTGGACAGGGCTTGGAGCACTCTGGGATAGTGGAAGGTGTCTTTGCTGGTCACAGAGGTTTGGAAGAATCTTTAAGATTCCTTCCAACCCAAACTATTCTGGGATTCTCTGATTTTCTGACTTCTCCTTTCAGGGCTGACAGCCTCCCAGGGCTGTGTGAGCATCAACATGTGGGCTTGACAGGGTGCCTGTGTCAAGCTGCTGGAAAGATTTTAAATTCCCGAATAATTTCTTTTCGGCAAAACAAATGAATCTTCAGAAGGGCCTTTCCTCACAGTTGCTAAGCCATTTAATTTATCTGAGTCATTTATAATTTGTGATGGGCCTGTTAATAGCCTAATGTGGGGATCAACATCACTTAGATGTGGGGGTCGTTTTCTTCCTTTTTTTCTTTTTCTTTCTTCTTCTTTTTTNGCCTTTTGGGCTTTAATTTCTTGCTGGATTTTCCCCCAGAGGCACAGAGCTGTGTTTGGAAAACGTCAGCTCTGTCTCCCCAGCCCCTTTGTCACGCCGGTGCGGCTGGGGCTGAAAGCACAAACCGCAGCCCACCCATGGGGACGTGCTGCCCTGCTACTACTTAACTGCTTCAAAGTACCTGTCTGTGATATGAAACATGCCATAAAATGAATATATTCCAGATGTCCCAGCTCCACAATTCCCCTCAGCTCCGCAATGCACCTGAAGGCGGTCGGCACAGCGAGGTTCCGTGGTCGCTGCTGCCTCGCTCAGCGCCAAGAGGAGAGCAGGGGTGGCTCCTTTGGGGATGAAGTTTTGGGAAGTGGCCATTGCCAGACCAGGGTGATGACCCCAGGTTCTGCTCTGTGAAGCCTGGGGTGAAGACTTTGGCCACGGATGTTCCAGGGGTGATTGCCTTCTGTGGGATTGGGGGAGATGGGGTTTGCATCCTTAGCTTTGGAATATCTTTGTCCTGGAGGAGATTTCTCTCTCCATTCCTTGGCTGGGGGATCTCCATCCTTGGAGTCTGCAGAATCTCTACCCTCAGGGTTGTGAGGGTTCTTGGGGTTTGAGGCTTTACATTGTCAGGGTTGGTGGATCCCCCTACTCAGGGTTAGGAGCTCTGTCCTTGAAGTTTGTGAGTCTCCATCCTTGGACTTTGGAGATCTCCATCTGCAGGGCTGGGAGATCCCCTTCTTTGTGGTTGGGGAAACTCCCAGCCTTGGGGTTAGGTGGATTCTTCCGTGTGTTTTGTGGAGCTGCATCCATAAGGCTTGAGCCTCTTCACCTTCAGAGTTGGGAGTGTGTCTCCATTTTTGGGATATGGGGGTCTTCCTCCTCGGGTTTGGAGGAAAATCTTCATCCTTGGGGCTGGCAGATACATCTGGGGTTGGCAGACCTCCATCCCTGAAGGTTCTCCATGTTCTTCACTTTTGGGTGATCTCTACCCATGTCTGTCCATGGAGGGAGAAACTCTGTCCTCCAGGAGCCACAACCTCTGTGAGCAGAGCAGATTCCCAACCTTCCAGCCAGCTCAGCAAATAATGACCTTAATTTATTTAAACTCTTCAGAGAGAACATGTTGGGGTGTGTGTGTTTGCTGTTGAATTGGGTATTTCCAGGAGACACAGCCAATAATTTCCTTGGTATGCTCTGTGTAGGTCCTGGTTGGCTGGGAGGACCATGGAAAAGCTGGAATAACAACCATGTAGAAGGCAATGAAGTAGGTACAAAAGCTAAAATTACTATTCATCACTAATACGTTGCATGGCACTAATTAATTTTTAAACAGCCTCGCTGGGGGCCTCATTGCTAAAACATGATGTTTTCTTCTCTGGAACTATAACTGTTAACTCCAAACAAAGCAGAGGAAAGTCAGGAAGGATGAGGAGCCACAGCTCCATTAGGCTGCATCTGAGTTGCCTGCTCTGATGGTCACTGTGCCTGGGGGGATGCTCTGTTACACCCCTCTGAAGGGATTTTTTTGGGCTGGGGAGTCAAATCCAACTTCCTTGGAGTGCAGAAGTGTTGTCTGAGCTGCAAGCATGCTGGAAAAAAGAAAAGGGAAAACTCTTTTTGATTCTGCTCTCACCTGTCTCACTTTACCCCAGTGTGGCTTTCCCTGAATGTTTTTAATGGTATTTTATTACTGGTCTCACAAGCCTCAGACTGGGGGATTGCTGTCATTGCACTCACACATATGTAAGTTATTTAATTCAGTCTTTGTGAGTGTTGAGAAAAGGCTTTCCTCAGCGTTTTCATTGCTGCTGACATCTAGATCAACACCCAAATTTATTTATTTGACATTTCCCATTTCCAATTAATCTGTGAAGTATTCCTCCTAAAATGGTCTGAGCTGGTAATGCTTTATCTTCCACTTAATGATTAATTATTCTTTAATTATTTGGACACTTCTCATCACCACTTCGAGTCCACCTATTGATTCCATCCTTTTGAGTTTCATCATCTCCAAAAGTAGGGAAATTCAGCAAGCTTCTGCTAAGTTTATTTTGAAAAATTTATCAGGTTCAGTAGTTTTACTTACACCTCTCCGTTTACTTCTCTATTTTAAAATTAGGAAACGTGGTGGCTTGGGGTGAATCTTTTTTGATGTTCTCTGGGTCTGATGGTACCAGGATCCAGGCTGAGCCAGGCTGAGTGTAGAAAATGACAATTGCACCATTGAAATAGTGTTTTTTTTTGCTGTTGGAGGGAGCCTTTGCTGTGTGCCAGTAGCAGCCCTGGGGTCACGGAGGGCTGCGACTGAGGGGAGCACACGGCCCCCCCAGACGGGGCCATTTCTGTTTCCATATGGAAAAGGGATGTGGCATCTGGTTTCACTCCCAGCAGCTGGCAGCTTGAAGCCTGTGTTTTGCATGGTGTGGAGTAAAGAGAAAATAAAGTGTCGAATTGTTTGGCATTATCAAGGATTTCTGCTCCCCAGGACTCCTGCATAAAGAGATGGAAATTTTAGCTGCTGGAGCCAAGAAACACACAGAAGTATATGAATTTATTACATTTTATCTCATTCCCTTGCAAACAGCGCTGGAAATGTCAAAAGATCATCTATTGTTTCATCATTTAGAAAGAATTTTTGTTTTCTAGTTGTAATTTCCTTGATGCCTGGCTGTGGGGAAGGAAGAGAAATTGGAGCAGGAGCTGGCAGGGCTGCGGCAGGTTGAACATGCAGGTTTGTCTGGCCATGGAGCTACATGCATTTAAATTTCTCACATCCCAGGTTTTTAATTTAACAAATGTAATTAAGGCTGGGGTAGGTACTCGGATTATTCATTTACTCCAGATGGAAAAAATTAAATTGAATGCAAATTCCGTAATCAGACACGAAGTTGAGGATGTCGGACGTGATGGGGAAGTGTCAGCACATTAATCGGACTGCTTTCCCTAAACAGCACCCAAATCTAAGAGCCAGGGATTATTTGAATAATTGAGGTGGCATTTGATAAGATATCTGATTGCTGATATCTCCTTAAGACGGAGCCCTAATTGTAATTCTCCATCAAGAAGGATTAATCTGCGCTACAGAATGCACTGGGAGTAGTGTGGTGGTGTCAGGCTCCCTCCCTCGAGTTTTGGGTTTTTATCAAGGGCTGCCATGCCCAGGGAAGGTGCCAAAGTGATTTATCGCTTCTCCTGTTACTTTATCCATGTGCCAGGAGGTTCTCAGGTAGCACAGCTTGGCACTGGGGACCTGGGCATCCGAGGCTGCCTGAGTCCCACAGCCCCAGAGTTGGGTCTGTGTTTTGGAGGTGCCTCCTGCTGTTGGAGGAGGATGCATCATTGCATCTTAATGTCCCCTCTTTGTGTCTTCAGGGCACACTTAGACCTTCTGTTTTCTGGGAAAAGGGGACAAAATAGAGACAGACTGTCCCAACTTCAGCAGAAGACCATGTTGGAGGACCATGACCCAAATCATCTGACAGGACCCAGTCCTGATTTCTTTGGAAAGCTTTTGGGGGTTGATGGACATTGACTCCCAACTCAGCCTTGGCTGGGGTAGGGTTATGGTTTAGGAATGCTTCCCCCAGTTTAGTGCTTCTCCTGAGACTTCAAACCACTGCTGCCACTCACTGGATCCCCTTTCCCCTCCCCTTCTCCTCCTGGAGGAGAGAATTAGAGGCATGAAAGGCAAAGATCATCATCAGAAATACAGGTTGAGATAAGAACAATTTACTGGAAAGTGGAATGAGAAAACTAACAGCAACAATATTAATAACAAAAGGGTACAAAATAAGAGTGATTCACATACAAAAATGCTCACCTTAAGCTAGAGCTGCTGCAGCTGGGAAGGGAGTCCCTTTCCTGCCCCTCCCCCCAAAAAATGATGTGAAGTGGTATAGAATAACCAGGTCCTGGCCATGCCCCCTCCCAGCTACTGCAGAAATTAACCCTCTCCTGGCTGGAACCAGGACAGGTAGCAAGAGGAGTTTCCACTCAATCTGGCAACAGACACTTGGTCACAATCACAGAAATCTTTTCCTCTGGAGTCTGTTTCACTGCCAGCACTGCTGGCTCCTCTTAAATCCAGGCATGGAAGGTGGGGAGAGAGGGGTGGACTCTCCTCCTCGAATCCCACACCCTGAGTGAGATTAGAAAGGATTTAATTGCTGAAATGACAATTTTAGAAATAATTGATGTATCCATGTTGAAGATCCAGTCTTGTAAACAAATTATTATCATAGACGTTCCTTCTCCCTTCCTCCATCTAGCAGCAAATGAAAAAAGGAAAAGGAAAAAAGATGAAAGAGGGCAAAGGGATAAAGCTTGAAAGAATTTGCTGGTGGGTTTTTTTTTGGTCTTTTTGAGAGCTTGAATATTTTGAAACAAACTGTAAATGGAAATTCTTCCCTGTGACAGTGGTGAGGGGCTGGCACAGGTTGCCCCATCCCTGGAAATGTCCAAGGCCAAGCTGAACGGGGATTTAGACCAACCTGGGATAGTGGGAGGTGTCCCTTACTGTGGCAGGGAGTTGGAACAAGATGAGTTTTAAGGTCCCTTCCAACCCAAACCATTCTAGGCTCCCCTGATTCTATGTAGTTTAAAAAAAAAAAAAGGTGTTGGGGAGAAAATAATCCATAGCTCTTCTGCAGTCAGGGGTTTGCCCAGCAGTGATGAGGATATATTAGATTTTTCCTGCCTCTAAAGCAAAGCAAAACACAGAGATTTTTCATGTTTTCTCTTTGTTCTATAATCCCACCTCCTCCCGTGGCCATGTGCCAATGGCCACTGCTGATAGATTGGGTGCACGAAATGATTTTAGCCAGGCTCTGGACAGTGCATTCACAACCAGAAAGATGTTCTATCCCCTCAAAAAAACCCAACCCCAAAAAACCACTAACCCCCTCCCCCACAACAAAACCAAAAAAAATCCCAACTTAAATCACTTGAGATAAGTTGGATGTTATCTTAAGGTTTCAAACTGCTTGTTTGCTTCTCCAGCTGGAGCTGTTAATTCAGAACAATTAACACACCGTTTAAAACCCAGACAAAGCATATGGAGGCAGTCCTTGGGAAAAGAGCCTGTTTGGGATGGAGTGCCTCAAAGTGAAATCAGAAGGATAACTCTAGTTTGTCTTTCCCCTTAGATCCTGGCAGATGTAGAAAATAACACAAATACCAGGGAGTTTATCCCCCCAAAACCCCTGTTGGGTGCTGGGTTGAGTGATGCTCAAAGCAAGAGCCAGCTGGGTCTCTAGACCCAAAAAGAAATCAAGTCTTGACATTCATTTCTCGGACCAATTTACCACTGAGAGAGTGCCTTCACCCTCTTGCTCATCCTTCAAATATTTCTTCTTGATGAAGAAATAATGAATCCTGGAGTGCATCCTGAAATAATGCCTGAATTTTTTTACAGGCCCCTTTGCCATGCCATGAAACACCTCCCTGGCTCCATCCTTTAGGCCTTTTGTGGCATCATTTTGGACACCCGCCATTTATTTTCTCAGGCTCCCTTTTGATTTTTGATGCAGGTGAAGAACAAAAGCCTAAATCTGGAAAGAAACCCCGAAATACAGCAGTTCAACCTTCTTAAAATACTGATCTAAGCTCAACCTGCTTAAAATATCCCTGGGTCAAGGAGCAAGGAGGTGAGCTCATTGCTTTTCCGCAAGGACATAAACCACTGTTAGACTTTTATGGGAAGCTGTAGGAGATACTGCAGCAGTTGTTGCATTTTTGCAGCCCAGTGGTAGCTTATGGGATGATCCATCCTTTCTTCCAGCCTTGCCTCCATGTATCCATGTGTCTTTTCACAGTGCATGTTCATCTGTGCATCCTTGCATCCATGAATCCTTGTGTCCTTGCATCTGTCCATCCGTCATTTATGGTCTTATACTTCTGACCAGCACTGCACACAAATTTGTTTGAGGGCACCCAAGAACTGTTTTTTTTTTCACATGAAAAAAAACCACAAATCCAAATGTTTTCCTCAGAAACTTTACAGGAATTGGCATGGCTGAATGTGCAGCAGCTTTTAGCATCCCCTACAAATGATGGGAATAGAAGCTTTCCCATCTCAAAGTTGGCACTAGGATTTTGGGGTTGGGGAGCCCTGTAATGGGAGCCCCCCAAAAACCTTCACATCCCCCTGAGCTGTGAAAGCCAAGCAGGTCATCTTTAAGAGCTTTTTCTGCAAAACCCTTTCCTGTTACTCCCCCATCCGTGGATGGATGTAGGCAGCATCGGCAAATCTGAATAACTAATCAGAGTCCTCATTAACCCCCCACTGAGATGCTCAAACATTCACTTTGCTGTTTGTGAAGCAGGGAAAAAAAAAAAAGAAAAAAAAAAAGGAAAAGGGGAAAAAAACCTCACAAGCCACCCTGCATTAAAATTGATGTGTTATTAATCCCACTGTTCCAGACCTCATGGGTACCGAATTTTCCTCCGTCTCGCCCGAGGCCGAACAGTATGGTGCTGCTTCTGCAGGGCACTTTGCCTTTCCATTATTTATCAGCACAGTGGAGAGAGGCTGCTTTTGTTCCCTGGATCCAGATGTGTTCACATGCACACGTCTGGGGTGGGGAAGTCCAATATTTCTCTACATGCCCCGTTTGGATAAATGTGAGTCCCCTACAGACGTGTCTCTCCCAAACGTGTTTTGCCTCAAAGCTGCTTTGCTTTTGCAGAAATAAAAAAACATTTGGCTGTATGGGCATGTCTCAAATCTTTCACTCTCTCTGAGAAAGGGTGGGGTTTGTGCATTGCCAGTTTAACTTCTGAAATGAAAATACCATTCTTTGCCCCTTTGAGCATCCCCAACACACCTGGCCCCAGCCCTTATCCAGAAGCTGGAGATGCTACTGAAATTGCATTGTGGGGGGGAAAAGCCCAACACTTTTTGTCACAAAAGTCCTCCTGGCAGATGGCAGCAGGTGTTGCCAAGGTATTTGGAAAGTCAGGATCATCCCTTGGAGCTCCTTAAAGGGTTAAGTGAAACTTGAGCTTTGATTTCTGCATTTTTACTGTTTAACATGTACAGGGTTTCTTTGGTTGTCCCCATGGGTGTGGAGTTTGGGGCCAGTAGAGCTTGCTGCTGGGTGTAGTGTGGGGTATAAAAATAATTCAACAAAACCCAGCATTGCTGAGGATTTCACCATTTGTGGTTTCCCCTAAGTCAGAGGAGCTGGCTTTAAATTCATTAAACATGATAGTCACAATTAAACAGCACTGACATAATGAGCTTGGAAGCTCCACAGCTTGCTCACATCAGAAGAAACAAAGTGACATGCCAGGAAAAGCCTTCTTGCTTTAAAATCCTACACTTTTTTTGCAAAAAAAAAATCCTGAATTTTGTTTTACTAAACGTCAGCTTTATTAGCATTCCCTTACACTTCATTAAAACTTGTTAACAGAGATGCCCTTGGCTTTTTGCAACCAGGATAGAGGCTGCTGTCCCAGGATACTGGGCTCCCATCTCTGCTGTTGGATGCTATTCAGGTCAGCTCGATCAGGATTTAGGGCATTGGTGGGGATTGATGACTTGTCAGAAGTGGTGCCTCATTTCTGACCCTGGGGCAGCTGCTGAGCACAACCACCAGCACCTGGGACACCACAGATCCTCCTGCCTTGCATTGCCTGTGGTGGAGCATCCTGAAGAAGGCATCTCCTCCATTCCCTTTCGCATGGGGAGGACTTCAAAGGCCTTTGCTAAACTTCAAAGGATGCCTTTTGAAGTTGCTAAAAGTGCTCTCCAGCTCAGAAAGGCTTCTCTCTCTCTCTCTCTCTGCGAGGGTGTTCAGGGAGATGTCCCTGGTGGGGTTGGCTCTTTGTGTTCCTTGTGATGGGGACAAAAATGGCATCATTTCTGCAAAGGTTGCTCAATGTTTTTGTCCTAAATGCATGCAGCACCCAAGACCTCGGGCCTGATCACCTCCAGGGATGAAAATCAGTCTACCAATCTATCAGAGCTCTTTTAACACTTGACAGAGCCTTATTTCTGCTCCTTTTCCTCTATCTATGTTTTGTTCACACAGAAAGCCCAGATGACAAAAGTCTTTCCTGTGGGATAGAAAAAAGTCTTTATAGGGATGAAGGGCTGGTGCAAAACATGAGCATTTCCATCGTGATGTCAGGATAAATCCAATGAAAATCAAGTCTCAGGTGATGTGTATTTGGCATCAGCCCATTCATGCTCCTCCAAGGCACAAGCATTAATTCTTTATCATAAATAACCTCAGTATTTCACCTGCTGTTTTGGTGGAAGAGTTTTGGACTCAGGCCCTTCTGAGCAGAGCAGTTCTCTACATCTCTTGGCAGGACCAACACTGGTCTGGGAGGTCAAGAGGCACCTTGGCCTTTTGTCCTTTTCACCAAATTTTCCATGTTTGGAGGTTTCTGGTGTGTTTTGCCCTGAAATGACCCAGTTGTTTCCATATCTCTCTTTGGGCAATGACCTCAGGTTTCCAGAAATGGCACTTCCTATGCAAGCTTCCCCATCAACTCCTTTGGATCCAAGTTCCTGGACACTGCTGTGAAGGCACAAAACCACACACAAAACCACAATACCAGTGTTATTATTGCCAGGGGCTTGGGATAGAATTAAACCCAGGGGGAACTGTTCTCATGGATCTCCTGTCTGGCCTCACCACACCAGACATGGCTCTGCTGGTGATGTACAGCAGAGATGCATCCCTGGGGTGTGTTGTGGGCATCTGAGGAGCTTTTTGGAGTTTCTGTGCTATCTCAGGTATATTTTGGGCATCTGAGGAGCTTTTTGGAGCTTCTGTACTATCTCAGGTGTATATTGGGCATCTGAGGAGCTCTCCAGAGGTTCTGTACATGTGGGTAGGTATCTCAGGTGTATATTGGGCATCTGAGGAGCTTTTTGGAGCTTCTGTGCTATCTCAGGTGTATATTGGGGATCTGAGGAGCTCTTTGGAGGTTCTGTACATGTTGGTAGGCATCTCAGGTGTATATTGGGGATCTGAGGAGCTCTTTGGAGGTTCTGTACATGTTGGTAGGCATCTCAGGTGTATATTGGGGATCTGAGGAGCTCTTTGGAGGTGGTGATGGCACATATCAGATGTACATTCAAATCAGCAGTTCAGCACATGGAGATGTACACACATCTGTATGTGTAAGACATTTATCAGCAATCTGAGGAGCTCTGTAACGGGTTGTGTGTATCAGGGCAGGTGTTTTGGGTGTATATTGAAGTCTGAGGGGCTCTCTGGAGGTGATGTGTGCCATGCTGGATGTACTGGATGCATTACAGGGATTTGAGGAGCTCCAGCCAGGTGCTGTTTATCAGAGGTGTTCATGTCAGCTGTGCATTGCTGAGGAGCTGTCCAGGGCTGGCTTGTATCAAGGTGATACATCAGGGGTGGACTGAGAGGAGCTTGGCAGAGGTTGTGTGTATCAAGGGATATATATTGGAATAGAAATATATATAATATAAGGAATTTATACTGGAGGTCTGAGGAGCTCCTTACCAGGAGATATATATCAAGGTAGATGCATCAGACATATATATTGGAGAGCTCAGGTGATGTTTATAGACATAGAAGTAATATCTGGAGGTGATATATATTGAGGGACATTCATCAGATGGAAGTTGAAGGTCTGAGGGGCCCACTGGAGGTGATATATATGGAGAGATCTGGTGAATTTTATCTCTTGTATTCCTTTTTTCTTCTGCAGTCAAACACAAAACATCCCTGAGTTGGTGGCTGTGCTGGTCCTTGCTCAGCCCATCTTTGTTTTTCCACTGAAACTGCTGTGGTGGGCCTGGAAATCCCAGTCCCATAAAGAGCAGATTCTTGGCAGTTGCAAAATCATCTCTAGCATATGGATGGACTTTTCCTTATCAAGCAGTGTCTGGGAGCTCCCCTGTTTTGGAGGTAGTGGCTGTTCCCCAGTCCACTCTGTCTGAGCCCAAGTATAAAAACACATTTACACTCAAGGAAATATTATAATTAACCAGGGAAATGGCAACTGGCAGCATGAAATGGGGGCATAGCCAACATCAGTGCTGTTTCATTCCTTTTTTCCTTTTCTCTCCTTTTCAGACCTGGATTGTGCCAGTGACCCTCAGTGTGACCCCCTGAGGAGCTTTCAGCACCCAGAGGAGTGGAAAAGGACAGGACAGGACAGCAGTGAGCTCCATCCTCTGTGGACAGACCAACAGCAGGAACACCTCTGAGTTCTGGACACATCTCGGTTCGACCCCTAAAAATCTGATTTGTTTTTTGTCCTTTGTTGGAGATGTTCAAACCTGCTGGGGAAAATCCCTGATCTAGCTCAGACATCAGTCCTGCTTTCATCCCCAGGGGATATTCCCACCTATGTTTGCCATGATTCCTCCTATTTTCCCCATCATCCTTCAGAAAAAAATGCATTTAGAGCGACTTGCCATCCATGGCTTCACTGGGACTGCCAGAATACCTTTCCTAGTGCAGACCTTCATATTTTGCTTAATATTTCACTTTCTTATTTCATCAGTTTCTCTCAATATTCAAATATTTAATTTTTGCTTTCCCAGGCTGTGATCCCTACCCAGTTTTCGGGGCAGTGGGAGGACACTTCCAGGGCAGTGGCTCCCTGAGCACCCCCTAACAGTAAGGCTGCTTTGCTTTTTATTAATTAAGCAATTATATATATTAATTGTGCAATTATATGCATTAATTGAGCAGGATGTGGTGAGTCATGACCTCGGTGTGGCTTTATTTGGAGGAATTTCTGCTGTTTTGTGTTGCATTTAAATTGTATCAACCCTTCCCTAAATGCAGTGAGCATTTGAGAGCAGAATTAATTAATTTTATTTTTTTTTAAAGAAATCAGTCTGTGCAGGGAATCTTGTTTTAAAGCTCAAGTGTAGATAACATATTGTTAAGAGCCCTACAAGTCACAAGCAGCCTGCAGGAAAACACAGATATATTTTTGTGAAAATACTCTGAAATATAGGCTGTTATCACTGCAAAATTTTGGCACAGGCGTCAGTAGGGTGCAGAGAAATGGTCACCAACTAAAAATAAATGAAATGCAGAGCTTAAGATAAGATATAAATGAAACCTAGGGTTTCACAGCCCTTTGGTCAACCCTGGTCACTAAAATTAGGGCTTGACAGAGTGACAAATGTGCTTGGTCCGTGCCAAAAGCAGGGCACCCGGCAGGTGACACAGAAAATAAAACCCTGTTGGCTACAACTTCCCTCCTGGAGGAGCAAAGAGAAATCTTTGGTCATTGAAAATGGGAGTGGCACCTTCAATATGCATCAATATTCTCCAAAAGTGCCTTGTTTCTTCTTAAACTATTCTGGTTTAAGAAGAAACTGGTTGAAGTGCCTGGTTCTGTTTAGGTGGGGGCTTCTCAGGGAAAAACCCAAAGCCTTCATTTGGTCCAAGGCCCAGCAGAGAATGTTTTGAGTCTTTTCTTTTAAATCTTGCCTCCTTCTTTTAGTAAAAAGCAGCCAACAAGGGGAGGATTTTTTCCTCCTGCCCTTTAAGCCCTGATTCTTGGTGGTGACCCCACTTCAGGCAAAACAAAACACACACAATGAAGGAAGTCATGAATATCTCCCTTACCCCTTTCAGAAAAAGGTTGGATTCATGTTGAAATTACTTTTCTGGTGAGTGTAGAGGGGATTGGGGTCACCACAATGACTTTTCAGGGGGATCCTCCCTGCTTGATGCCCTTTCCAACCTGTATTTCAAATTGAGCTGCCCAGTACTTGCATGAAAGTGATGCCTTGGAGTTCCCAGCTAGAGCAGAGGCCAGGCAGAGTTAGAGAATAAAGTGGGTGTTTATTAAAGCCTTTAACAGATACACCCTGGGCAGTCAGAGCTCCCAGAGCCTGCACCCAGCATGGATGATGGGCACGAGTTTTTCACACAATTCTGAGTTTGGTCCATTTGCATCTCAGGGGTTAATCCTCCAATTACAGCTTCAGGTAATGAAGTCATTTACCCCCAGTTTGCTCCTCCCCAATTCACTTTTTTTGGTACTTTTTGGGCCCTGAGGCTGTTGGGTGTCCTTGGTTTCCAGGCCCAGAGGGATTGTTTTGTCTGCCCAAAGTGTGAGGAGAGGAGCTCACACTTTATATGGAGTTCAGAGTTATGCACTAATGCAGCACAGGATTTGGGAAATACAAAGGCTAAAATGTTAAAGGCATCCAAAGGACTTTGTACCCTGCCATGTGTTTTGTGTGCATTGGGTTGTTCTCTTTGGAGGAGCTGTGTCTGTGGAGGACACAAAGTGCAACCTGGCCTGGAATTATCACCAGCAAGGAGACCAAACCCAAACTGCTCAGCAAATTGTGCCAACAAGGTCCAGACACCTTCCTTTGAAGGCACAGAGGGATGTGGTGTTGGTGGGTGTCCACTTAATTATCTTCTGAATTGCTGGGCTGGCATCTCTCTAAGTGGTTAATAATAGAAATTACCTGAAGGCTTCTGAGAAACTGCTTGGTTTCCCTTGGCCTTCTCCATTGTGTGTTTGTCCCCCCAGTATCCAGGCTCAAAACTATTTCAGCTTTCCTCCTCCTGAAGCCCCTGTGGCCACAAGATGCAACTCTGAGTCCAGGTCATACCTTTTGTCATTGTGCAAAAAAGTTGTGAAGAAAATCTAGCATATCTGTCTCCCACCATGAACACTTTCCAGTCCCTTTTTTTCCTCAATTTTCTCGTCCTGTTGAGTTCAGACCAGGCTGAGATTTACTCCCATTTGGAGTAAATGGAGAAGACAGTCTTATTAAGCATCACTAAAGGAGTTTGAAAGCCATTGTAACTCCCTATAAATCACCACATCATATCTCAAACTTCTCTTTTATCATTGAGGCTGGAAATATGGCCAAAAAATTGCTTTCAAATGGGCAAATGAAAGATGTTTCAATTGTGGTGATTAATCAAGGTGCTCCTGTCTCAATCTTTAATGTCTTGGTTCAGGGTTTGGATAGGGGTGACTCTTTGTAGATGCCAGGAAGCCTGACATGCCTCAAGGAAAACCTTATTTTTGTTTTCTGGTCAGAAGAGTCATTTTTCATAGGGATTTTTACATTTTACATAGGAAATTCAGGGGCAGTTTTGGACACCACAGTGTGAGGACAATATTGGACTTTTAGAGAGCATCCTAAAGAGGGCAACAAAGATGGTGAAGGGTCTTGAGGGAAAGCTCAGGGAGGAGCAGCTGAGGGCATTTGGTCTTGGAGGAGATTGGGGGCAGACTCATTGCAGCCTGCAGCTTCCTTGGGAGGGAAAAGGGAGGGACAAACACTGCTGGCTGCTCTGTGGTGGGACCCAAAGGAACAGCCTGAAGTTGTGTCAGGGGAGGCTCAGGTTGGATATTAGAGAGAGGTTCTTCCCCCAGAGGGTGAAGGAACAGGCTCCCCAGGGCAGTGGGCATGGCCCCAAGGCTGGCAGAGCTCAAGAAGAATTTGGCCAGTGCTCTCAGGCATGTGACTCTTGGGAGTGGTCCTGTGCAGGGAGCTGGACTCCATGATCCTTGTGGATCCTTTCCAGCTCAGATTATTCTGTGATTCTGTGACCTTCTCGTTGCCAGCGTGGGGCTGGGATTTGGTGTTTGCAGGATGGAAATGTGGGTGCCCAGTGATTCCTGACTCATGGAATTAGCAGGTTGCAATGGAGAATGAAGAACACAAGCCAAGGTTTGAAATAATAGGGCAAGACTTTAGACTTTGGGCATAAATTGTTCAGAGGTAATTGCTCTCAGTGAAGAGCTGTTAAAATGTTCATCTGCTCCTTATTTTTTAAAAGGCAACCAGAATTTTTTTTTTTTTTTTTTTTTACATTTCATGCCCAGCAAGAGGAAGTTTTTGCATTTTTGGGGTTCCTGAGCTACACTTCACTTCAAAGCTTTTTGATTTGCTGAAAAAAAATCACAACTTGCTCTTTTGGGAACTTTTCTTGGGCAGAGGGCTGGGTTGCACAAAATTCAAGTATTCTCAGGTTACTTTGAAGAAGCTTCTTTGATGTTTCCCTGTGTCAGTTTGTTTTGGAAGGTGCTTTAATGGTCTTCCCCTATAAAAATAACACTTTAAAATGTATGTAGGTATCTCAGCTCTCCACTTAAAAAAATGAGCAAAGTTGTTTAATGCTGCCGTTCAAGGTACATTAACCTGGTCTACTAAAGCTCTGACTGGCTCTTGCAGGTTTTATTCTCATGATTATGTTGCAGAGATATCCCTGGAGCCTTTCAGAGATGGGTATCTTTGGAGAGGAGAGAAATATTTAGCAGTAATTGTTGTTCTCATCAGAAATCCAATGAAGCAGCTCCATCCTTGCTATGGAGCTGAAGTTGGGCAGAAGATTGGGAAATAGTAATTAAATAAATACAAATAACAAATAAATATATGTAAATATTAAACAAAAAATAAAATATTTAATACCTAGGTGAAAACATTAAATAAAGAAATGCCCCCTTTCCTGGTGCTCAGGGGCCAATCCACTGACATTCCAAAGAAATGTTTGGCAGGAGTTTTTTTAGCATTGTCCAACATGGTGTTTCCCTCTCCCTTCTATCCCAGTGCTTATGTATTGACCAGCTGCTTTTTCAGGAGAAAAATAGGAAAGGGATTTGTTGTGGTCTAGACTTTGTTCTACAGAAATATCAAATCACTATCTACTTTAACCCATGCTTGTAGCAGAAACACAGGCTCAATTTCTTCTTTTATTACCAGGCAGTAACTAATAGCAGGATGCTGGGAGGGTATGAAGGTCAGCATTTAGTAAAACCAGCACCTTGGCTGTGAGCAAAAGATGCTCCCAGTGCAAGAAAACCTCCTGGGATTGGATTCAGGAAATTTGGCTATGATACATTCTAAAAAAAAAACCCAACAACTATTTGATGGCAGAGTGGTATCTTTGCACAAATGTTACTGATCTCCCCAGATGAGGTGTTGAATGAGCCAGTTTGGAAGCAACCTTGAACATGGAGGGATGGCCAAGAATGGGTAATGTCTTGAAAAATTGGATTCTTTTCTGGTTCTGACCATTGAATAGCACTTGGTTTATTTTTAACAAGCTCAGGGTGGCACAAAGGACTTGTTGTAACGGCATGAAACCCATCTATCAGGGTAATGCATGAGTTTTGGTGCAAACAGGCAAAAAAAGGTGAAGATTTGTTGATAGAAATGAGACATTCAAGAGGAGAGGCTCACTCTTCATTCTCTTTATGGCCAATCAAGAGTTGGCATCACCCGCCGAGGGTGAGCTTGTCCTTGTGGTTCTGAGTGAGATCTATCGTCCTCTGGAGGACCCTCTCCTTCCCTCCTCTGCTGTATTTCTTCATTTTAACTGAGCTGAATGCATATATCATAAACTCCAGCCTGCACAAGCCCTCTGTGAAGATGGTGACATAAAAAACCCCAGCGTGCTGTGGAGAGAGCGTGACTGACACGGCGACGTCGTGAATCTCACAGCGTTCCCTCTTCAAAAAAAATCCCCTTTGGAAAAGGCAATCTTCCCTTAATACAGGAAAATATCTTCCATGGCTGGGGAAAAAAAAAAACCCACAAACACATATTCAAGTATCTCTAATGATTTTGATGCTTCAGGTGGAGGAGAAGAAAAGCCTGAGAAGTTGATTTTCTGATTTTTCATGTTGAATCCTCCATTATCATGTGTTGCTGTGGGGCAGCAGCTGCTCAGTGAGCTAGAAAAAGTGATCCCCATTTTCCCATTGGTTCAGAAACAAGACTTGTGCTTTATAGATCGAATGTTAACATTTTGCTTTGAAAACAGTGATGTAGAGTCCATAAAAGGGATTTTTTTTTTCATCCAGCCCCAATTCTGACCAGCCCTAACCATTCTAATATGGGCTTATGGCTGTTTTATTAATCAAGGAGGTCATAATCACCTGGAGGGTGGTGAGTGACTGACAATACTTTGGTTTTTTAAGTGTTTTAAGGCATCATACAAAAAACAAACCCAACTTTTCAACTTAGTCTTTAATTATTTTACTTGAAAAAGGATGTAATATATTGCTGGCAAAAAAACCCAGCCTATAAATCTGAGAGTCTTTCAGATAGGCACAAGCTCTTTGGGAAATACATTTCCAAAGTAATGGCAACATTTCAGTGATAGCTGAAATAATTTTATTTCATAAGGAAATTTAGGATACTTTGATCTCAAGTCACTGCCAAAATGTGAAGTACTGCTGCTTCCAGAAATGAAAGAGCCTTTATGGGTTTTTATTGCTCACCATTTCTTTCTTCTGTGCAAATCCCCCATGAGTTGGCTGCAATTCCTGCCCTCCTTGATCTCCAGATCCCCAGAATTTGCTCTTTACCCAAGATTTGAGCACTTCCTTGAGGTGGGCTGGAAGGAGTTGGCAGGGGTTTGGTGATGCTTTGCTCCTTCCAATATCTGCGTGCCCATAGTCAAGAGCTCACGCAGAGAAATTAATTTAAAAAGTGGGGGAAAGAGAGAAAAGAGAGGGGATTAATGTACAGAACAAAAAATACAAAAAATAAGGAAGGGTTAATGCAAATTATGGCAGCTTTCAGCCCTTCCCTGCCTTGGCTGCTGATAAATCCTTGGGGCTGACAGCTCTGCACTGTTATCCTGAGATTCATGGCTGGGGGCTCCCACGTGAAACACCTGTCCAGCTTTTCCTGTGGGCACCAGAGACTTTTCCTGGATATTTACAGTGCCTGAGTGCATTTGTTTCCCCCAAGATAAATATACTGCAATTGGCAACAGCTGTCTCCCACTTGTATCCTCTTTTTTTATTTATTTTTTTTTTTTTTTACCCCCACATTTAGCTGTCAGTCCTATTCTCCAAACAAATCAGCACCCATAAACCTCAATGAACAGCTTGATTTGAACAGCTTTGATATTATTCAGCAATTAAATTGGGCTCTGGGCTGCCACCTTCTGGGAATAGGCTCACCCAAAAAGCTCACACCCCACAGTAAATCGCCACGTGCTGGTTGTAGGATCGCTCTTGGCAGGAACAATAGATGCCAAGCAGGGTATTTTTCCCAAAATAGAAATGGCTTTTAATTTTAGCTTCCCACCCAGATGTCCAGACTGTCACAGTGCTAAATTCTGCCTTTCCCCAGCTGAAACTGTTTCTGGTGGGGAGGTTTTTCCCTTGGTGTTACCCCCCGAGGACACGGATATTTGTGTGCCTGCAGCTGCAAAGCTGAGTTTTGACATTGGACATCAAAGATTTTAAGCTGTGAGTTCACTCAGGAGCAGATAATTTTGCCTCCTGCTATTTTGCTGTTGGGAGGAAAAAGATGAAAAGCACCATTTTTAATCCCATAAATGCAATATCCTCACTGCTAGAGGTCTGTGTCGTGCAAGAACCCTGATCCACCTTCACAATGCACAGGATTTTGGGTGTGATTTCTTAGTATTCAATTCATGGGTTATCCATATTTGTGCAAAGTATAAGAGAGAATAACCTCATTTATTCATGCAAAATAAAAAAAAGGGTTGTTGACGCTCATCCCATGCACACAGCACTTGGCTTTCCATTTGGATGGGGTGCATTTAGTGCCTGGCAAAGCCTGAAGCCTCAAGAAGATCAGAACATTGCACCTCTTCCCCCAAACCACCATGGACATTGCAGAGAGGACTGAATTTTGCACAAAGATTCCCAAATGTGATTTATTTTTGACTGAGCTCATCAGTTCCTCTGTTCCTTTTCCTTGCACCTTCCTGCCTGTCACCATTTCATGGTGAAAACCACTGGTTTTTGATGATGTTCCCTCACAGTATCAGGGGACTTCCCATAACTTTCTGCATTTCCTCATGGGGTGGTGCCATGGTTCTTCTCCATGTGGGAATCCAAGAGGAAAGCCAGTCATCACAACAGGGAGATGCTTTGGGGAGATGTCATCTCTGACAAAAAGGAGGCATTGCAAGAAGAAATGCACCTTTGGAGGGCCCAGGAAGATTTGCTGGGGGATTTTGTGAGTTGGCCCAAACCAGAACTCCAAGCCACAGAGAGGATAGGACAGAGTTTTTTTAAGAATTTAAGCAAGATTGTTGGCTTTTCTTTCTAAAGCAACCATACAGCTGCAGTGAAACAGTGGGAGAGGAGGTATTTTCAGGGCCAAGAATTGCTTTTGGGCCACATCTACCACCAGTCTATTTGTCAGGGACTTTTCCCAGCAAAGTGCTCCACTACAAATTTGTCCATTTCTGGTGCCCCTCTTTTTTCTCCATCTCCTTTGGACCTGAATAAAAACATTAGTCTGTTTTCCTCCCAGATAACTGCATTTTGGAGAAAGCACCAACTCCAGAGAGGTAGGAGGTGGTGTTAGGACCATCTCCTCTGTTTATGGGGTGTGCAAAATCCAGGTTTGCTCCCTGGATCAAATCAAACAAGAATTTCCACCTTCTTGTGCATTCAATCACCGTGGTGTCAGTCACCTCAACATAGGAGAGAGCTGGGTTGGACAGCACTACACCAGGAATATGTTAAATAAACTAAATTAATGTGTTAAATATATTAATGAATGTCCACACTGGATTCTCAATGTCCCTTCTGAACTCATCATGAGGATGTGACTCTGTGGTGGCCAAAAGCAAAGAGACACATCATTTTGGGAGGGGTTAGTGTAAAATTTTTAAAAATGGCAAGTTTTACATTTATGGTTTGTCTTTCTGCTTCCAGCAAAGAGGAACAGCTGTAAAGGGGCTGGAAATGCCCATTTGGGCACTGTGGTTAGGCACGAGAGGTGGAAACAAAATGCCCTGGGTGTGCCAAGGTTCACAGGGGATAAAATATGATGAGTTTCACTGATGGCACCATCATGTCCAAGGGCTCTCCAGGGATCTTCCTGCCTGTCTTCCCCACCAATGCATTCCTTATCCAAAATCCCAAATCTCAAAAAATCACCAGATCACAACAAGGGTCATCCAGAGCACGGTGCTCGTGTCACCTCCCCTTTCTGTCTTTCATTTTCCCTTCCCTTCCTGTGGGATTTTTCCTGAAGGGAGAGATCCCTGGCAGTGCAGCAGCTCCTTTCTCCTGCCCACAGGTTCTCGATGTGAGTCCCAAGCAGGATGCACCATGTCTCCCCTGCACCAGCTCTGACCATGATGGCCACGCAGACAGTGCCTCCTCCTCCCTACCAGGACACCCCACAGGTGAGTGTCCTCCACACCCCCCAGGACCCCCAGCTCCTGCATCCCTGATTTCCTAAATAATGGCCATGGCAAAGTATTTCACCTCAGAGACTGGCAGGATTAAAACCCTTTCTGTCAGTCTCCAAGATTGAAGGATTTGGGGTAAAACTATGTTTTGGTTTGTTTTTTTTTTTTCACTTTTTTTTTATGTCATAAGCTGTGCTAAGGGAAATTTAGGTTGGATGTTAGGAAAAAGTTTTTTACTGAAAGAATGATGAAGCACTGGAATGATCTGCCTGGGGAGGTGGTGGAATCACCATCCCTGGATGTGTTTAAAAAATGATTGGATGTGGCACTTAGTGCCAGAGTTTATTTGAGGTGTTAGGGCTGGGTTGGACTTGATCTTAAAGTTCTCTTCCAACCTGGTGATTCTGTGATTTTGGGGTATTTGAGTCTTTTTGGAATGGTGGCATGATTGTAGCCAGCAGGTTAATTAGCTGGAAAGATGAAACATTTAACTAAACCAGGACAGGTTTACCCATAGGAATGGCCTTTGATTTATTTCAGTGGCATTTTTTTAATAACCTGTGGCAGGAAAGAAAAAAGATTTAATCTCCAGTGGTGCTCTAAGTGGTCAAATAACTTTTCCAAGCATTGTTATGGCGTCAAGTTATTATAAGAAGAGGAATTTGTCCAAGAGAAACTCTTCTAGAGCACCCCAGTGAGCTGGACTTGGGAGTTGGGGATGGATTTTGGAGATGGTCCTGCACCCTGAAGCCCATCCTGAGGTTTTTTAGGGGTAAATTTATGGGGCAATCTTACACATTTTCACTTTTCCAGCTACAATGACTGAACAGGGGTGTTCTGTATTGTGCACTGAGTCAGCTCCACATTTCAAGCAGCTTTTTTTTGTTGTTGTTCATATGGGGGATTTCGAGGTTTTCTGCATTTGCTGCATTTCTCATCTGCAAAAGCAGAAAAATCTCCCCTCCAAACAAACAAAACAAAACAAAACAACAACAACAACAACAAACAAACAAAAAAACCCTAAAAAAAAAAAAAATTTAAAAAACCCCCACAAAAAACCCCAAACCCCAAGCCTGTCCTCTGCAAGCTAAAACAAATAAATTGACTTTTACGCCCCCTCTTGAAGCCACCCGTGTCTCCTTTCTCCTCATTTCCTTTGGTGGGAAAAGGTCACTTCTCACAAACGACACCTCGGTGGGGTTTTATGGCTCCTCCAACTTCTGTGTCATCATTTACTCGCTTCGCTGCTCCGCCTTGAGCTGGGCTTTTTTTTTTTTTTTCCCAAATTTTTTTTTTCCCTTTTCTCGCTTACACAGCGGGGGAGCCACGGCACCGTTTGAGTCCTAATGGGCAATTTAAGGGACTTTTAAAATAGCCGACATTTTCCGTAGCATCCTTTGGAGACAGTCCCCTCTCCCTTCCCCATCCCTGCCCCTTATCTGCCCCCCTGCTTTAATACATTGAATTTTGGGGACCCTCAGGAACATTGCTGACCAAATCCTTCCTTTTTTTTTTAACCTTATCAAGCATTTCTCTTTCTGTTTTGTGGGTTTGGAGGAAAAGCTGAAGCCAAGAATTGATTTTTTTTTTTTTTTTTTTTTTTTTGGACTCGTCTGCGGCTGCTGTGAACTTTTCACCTGCAAATTTGGGATTTCTAGGGATTGGAAAAGCAAATGACGTAAATTTCTTCTTCCTGGAAGTGGGGAAGAAATGGGGAGGACTGGTGATAAATGGAAAAAATATTGATTATCAGAATTACAATGTTCCCTCCTCATCAAGGGGACCACTTAGGGGAGAAGAGTGGTAAAAAAAAAGGGATTTGGGGAGCTTTGCATTCAGCTTTTACAGCAGAGGCTGTGCAAGCTGTCACCCTCACTGTCAGAAACAGGCAAAAACGAAGCAGAAATGATGGGAAAAGCTGCTTTTTGGAAGGAAAAAAAGGCTTCATTAATCACTGGGATCTGTTAAAGGAGTGGAACATGGAGCATCTCTTACACCAAGCACGGTCGCACTCCTTGAGTTCTCTACCTGTTGAAAATTAAAATCTGCATTAAAATCAGTTTTCTGTCATTAATGACAACAAAAAGCTGAGGAAGTCTTCAGCCAATTCATTGGTGAAAAGGGGTTGGTTTAAAAATAGGTATTTTTAGCATCAAAAGTGATGAAAGCAGCTTTGCCCTGCCAAAAAAATTGCTCTGTAGGTGGTCACAAGAGGAACAAAAAAGGGAGGAAGGGGGATTTGTTTATTTATTTATTCTAAAGATATATTTAAGGAATATATCTTTATATATCTATCTATCTATATAGATAGATATATAGATATATATATATAGATGGAATATATCTATAAGGAATATATCAGTTGTTAAAAACTGGGTTAATTTTTCATAAATTTCATAAATTTCACAGAAAGTAATAAAAAGCATCTTCCTTCTCCCACCCCCAAGTGGTTACAATAGCGACAAAAATGACAAATAAATAAATGAAAAACTGATTCTATATTTTGAAAAAACCTCAAAAGTTTGATGGAGAAGTTAATTTTTCATAATTTTCAAAAAAGAAAGCTATAAAAATATCTTTCCTCCTCTGTCCTTCCCTTAAAATTTGCTTTTAATGTGGTTATAACAGGAACCAAAATTAAGAAACTATGAATATAGTTCTATTTTTTTTAATTAACAAAAACATTTTTTAAAAAGTCACAGGTTAAGATTTGGGTGAAGACGGTGATTTTTCAGTAGGAGCCACAAACCCCACCAATTCTTAGTGTCCTCAACAGGTTTTTGTGCTCATAACTGCTCTTTTCAGCATCCCACTCAGGGTAAATGATGATTTAGGGAATTTACTCTCTGGACTTGATGTCTTTTGTCACAGTTGTTAAATAAAATCTAAAAATGAGGGATTATGGCATTTAAACCTGCCCCCTCCCAAAGTCCAGGAGCAGCCACCAACACCAGCCCAGGATTTCCTTCCAAAAGAGAAAAAAACCCCCCAGAAATATAATCCCTAAACCCTAAAACTTATTTTTACATTTTTCTCTATTTTAAATACATTTTTAACGTATTTAGAAAACATTTTTTGATTTTCACGTCTTGGAATGTTTGTAGCATTCCAAAACTTCACTTTTCCAATGTATTTGTAAACACATTTTGAATATATTTGAAATGTATTTGAAGAACTTTTTGACAGTTCACATAACTATTGTCATCATTATATTTTTTTCACTTTTTTTGCTGCTTTTTAAACATAACTTTTTGTGCTTTTTATTTTTCTTTTTTTTATTTACCTTTTCCCCCGCCTCCTGCAACTATTTTTGGCCATTTTCCATGGTGAAAAAAGCCAATCCAAAACCCACCTGTGTTTTTTAACCAAAATTTACAACTTTTATACCCAAATTCTTCCTCCTATTTCCCATTTTCCCACTTCCAGGAACCTGCTGCCTTTTCCCTGCCCACCCAACTCCCCCAAATGCCATTTTTGGCTCCATTTTTTGCCTTCCTCCCTATTCAGCTGCAAATCCCCCCCATCCCAGCATCCTCTCACCTCTTTTTCCATAGACTTGGAATTATTTTTACTTCCTTTTTTGTTCTTTTCTTTAGTCCAAGGTGAGGTAATGGCTTCAGAGCAGCCCCAAAGGAAGCTTTTTTTTTTTTTTGGGTAATAGCTCAATTAGTTGCAGACTTGGCTGGAAATAGTCAGCTTGGCAGGATGCAAAAAGGGCTTTGGAATCCTGGTAAATAAGTGTGATGAGGGGGGGAAAAAAGGGGAAAAGGTTGGGGGGAAAAGCCATTTTTCCATGCATAAAGGAAATTTTCCACGGAGATAATAGGGAGAAAAAAGGGGGAAAAAGGAAAGAGGGGGAGAAGATATTCACTGATGTGGCTGGAGCATCCCAAAATCTGGATTTAAATGGAAAATTTTGGATTTAAATGGAAAATGGAGGGGAAAAGGAGAAATCCCAACTGCTGGGATCAGGAGGGGAAGTGAAGCCCAAACTTCACTCATTCCTTTAGGGAAGGGAAGAGGGACAGAAACTGAACCTGTTGGGAGAGTTGGAAATTAAATAGAGCCAAGTGAATTTGCAGGTGCTGGAGCCCAACTTTGGTGTTATGAACAATAAAGGAGATTGAAAAGAAGAAGAAAAAAAAAAAAAGTGGGAAAAAAGCGACAGCAAAAGGTCAGGCAGGAGATATTAAAGGCAAACATTTTAAAAGCAAAAGGTATCGTGGTTTTGGTCCAGCTTGGGTTTATAAAGTTTTACATATTTGTGTATAAATAAATATTTATATACATTTACACTACTTAATGACATGATAATTTATGTATATGATTATTTTTATATATTAACAATTACAAATAAATTTAAAGGCATATTAGATAAATAAAAAATATGTTTAAGCCCAGAAACAAATGTATAAACACAGAAATAAATATGAAAATATATCAGAGAAATAAACAATATATGTTATTTATATCAAAACAGGAAGAAACATTGTATAGACATAGATAATATATAATTACTTATAGATACAGAAGTAAGTGTATTAGACAAATAAATAAATTATTTATATAATGTTTAGCAAGAACCAGAGCTTCCTTTTGCTCTGTGCCTCCAGGGAGGACTGAACATTTACAGGTAAAAATAGGCAAATACTGATTTTTCACAAATTTCAGCAGAGGGGCAGAGAAACCAACCACTTTGCAATAATTTTCCACTGAGATTTTAGGCTGAAACCACTGGATTTGGGGTGCTGCTGATGCATTTGAACCTCAATTGTTTCAAATTCTCCCTGAATTTTTTTAAAATTGGAATCTTGTGACGATAACACAAAGACAATGTTGGTCTGAAGTCTGACAGCAAGTAATTCAGATTTTTTTTTTAAGGATTTGATAGTTTTAAGTGAAAACTGCCCCTAAATAGGTGTTCCCTTGGTTCAGAGTGTGGCAGTTTTGGTGTGATGCTGGAAGGATGCTCAGGGATTTTCAGGAGCAATGGCACAAGCACACCTCCCATCTTCAAGATTGCTATTTACCTAAAATCATTGCTGTTTTTAAAATAAGCACAGTGTTTGTTTTCAGGGTGATTTATTGCACATCACATTCCCATGCACTGGGGCTAAAGTTGGGTGATTTGGGCATGGGCACCAAAAAAAGTTTGATTTTTTTTTGGCTGTCTTCTCACAGCTCCAAGCTGACTCATTGCTGGGCTTGGTGAGCTGGAAGAGGCTCACCTAATTTTGGGATAAAATTAAAAATGACTGTGTCTAGACAGTAATTCCTGCTTTGAAAGAACTCTTGGCAAACCACGGTGTTGCAGCTGATTTAATCTAGGACTTGTGTGAAACATCCCTCCCTAAATTACCCCGCACAAGAAAGATGGCGGGACTTCTCACTATTTTCCCTTGGTGAAAAGTGTAAAAAAGTGGGGGGGAAAAATGTGGTAAAAACCTAAACTTTCTGTTTTTCCAGCAAAGCCAAAATCCCTGTGTGTGTTTTACCTGCACAGAGCGCTGCATCCCGAACTCCCCAAACTCCGCGCGAACGCTGCAAAACCGCCGGGAAAACGCCACGAACCCGATTTTAATTTAATTTTACCTCCTTTTTTTTTTTT
>WEIU01007386.1:284451-303067 GCA_013389925.1 Aegithalos caudatus | reverse complement strand
GCTCTGGGGTACCAGGGTGTCACCATGGTGTCCTTGGAGCACTGGGGTGTCACATCCCCTGTTTGGGGTACAGGGGTGTCACTGTCCCATGGTTTAGAAGAGCCACTGGCCAGGCTGGGGCTGCCACAGACCCCTCAGCACCTCCGTGCCCTTCCAGGACAGATCTGCAGGAGGTGGCTGCATCCTCCTGCCTGGATCAGATGGAGAAAACATCAGCCAAAAAAAAGAGCAGCTCCTGCTGTTGTCCTGCTGAAACACAAGGAGAATTAACAACATTATTTTTCATGTTGAGAGCGTCCTGAATTATTTACAAAACTCCCATCAAGACTCTCAGCCTGGCATGTGCTTTTTCTCCCTCTTGTTCTCCTTTCCATCCTCACTCTGAAAACAGATGCACCTTCCCACGTGGATCTCCTGTACCAATTCCCCATGCCCAGGACACCCAGAGCCCCTGTGTCCCCCCCTCTCCCCCCTCAGCATCCCTGGCTCCATGTCAGCATCCCCAGCCCCAGCAGAGGAGTGATTGGAGCTAATGAGTTTGGCCTTGGGCAAACACCTCCTTCACTTGGTTATTTTTATTTTTTTGGAGCCTTTCAGCCCAGGGTGCTTGTTGCTTCTCCAGCATCAACAACATTAACAAGCTCTGACATCTCATAAATTTCCCTTGGTAAAACAAAAGAGAAGCAAATAGAAAAACAAGTTTCATCAGTATGGGGGGTTTGGTGCTTTGAAATTTTTCCTTTCTTTTCCATGCATTGGATTTTGTTGTGAGCAGCCCCTTTTATCCTGCTGGTGTCTCTCTGCTGCAGCCAAACTGCCTGGGATAACACCAGCTGAACACACTCCTTTTGGCTTTGGGTAGGAAATGCTGATAGGAAGTGAGATCTGATTAAGAAAAATAGAAATAGATCCAACGAAAGCCCAACTATAAAAATATAAAAAAAAAAAAAAAAAAAAAAAAAAAAAAAAAAAAAAAAAAAAAAAAAGGAGATTAACCCTGTTAATCTTTTCTTTCAGTTTAAAGCCATTCCTTGTCCCATCATAATGATCAAATGAGTTATAGAATGTTTTAGGCTGGAAAAGAACTTAAAGATCATTGAGTCCAACCCTTAACCCCTCACTTCCCAGTCCACCTTTAAGTGGATTTTGCAGCTGAACAAGCATCACTGAAGGGTCACCCCCACTCACATGCCTCAGTTTCCCCTTTTAATATCATGTATAGTAATAACTTTTAATTGTAACAAAAGTCTTTGGTAAGTCTTTATCTAGAAACTGGGAAGGTAAAAATTGGGATTGATCATCACTGTCACAAGGAGCTTGTTCCAACACCCTCTGCCATGGCAGCCTCAGGCCCTCTCCACACTTTCCTCCTCGCTCTCTGTAATTCTTTGCCAGTGCCCAAAATACAAATTGGCTTTCCTAGGGAATGAGAAATGTCCTGCCTGGGAGCTCCAGAGCTTGTGCTCAGGATGCAGCAGCTGCTCCCCTTCCCTTCCATCACTCTGGCAGTGCTGCTCCACTGAGGCACCATTAGGAGCTGCAGAGGGATGGAGCAGCCACGAGCCACTCTCTCTTTTCCTTGCAATTGATTTTCTTGAAATACATATCCCAGAGCTTCCCAGAGACACTGGAGCACTCCTGTAACTCATTTTGTTGTAGGGAGTTGGATGTGGCACTGCAGCAAGTGGGGCACAAGCTCTGTCCTCCCGGGGCTTCCTTAGGATCAGAGATCCCAGGATCTCAGCTGAGCACTTGGCTTTTCCAAGAATGTGTTTTTATCAACATCTCCCCAGGGCAAAGGGTGCTAAAGCACTAACACATGGCTGTCAGCAAGGGCACAAACCCCAGAGTTAATGGCAAATTTCAAACCCTGTCACCCCTAACACAGATCCCCAGGTTGTTTTTTGTTGTTTTTTTTTTCCAGTTACTGTTCCATTGTTAGAACAACACATAAATTATCATTAAAATGATGCTACTGGGAGGCAATGTGAGGTGGAAGAGAAAAGAAATGATTTTCCAAGGATAAAATTATTCAGCAACAACTGTGGACATGTGAAATGGAACTTTGGACTCCACATCCACTGCTTTATAATGAGGCAGAGTATCTTCCTTATGGATCCAGCTCTTGAAGCCCTGGAGCTCCTGACTGCGTCCTCTGCTTTACTGCCACAACATAAATATCAGGAGTTATGGTTGCAGCAAGCACACTGCACACTGCTGAGCTGGTTTGAATTTAATATGAGTTTAATATCAGCATCCCATAGTGCCACAGCAGCTGTGTTTATCCTGTTTTGCTTTCTGCATTCAGCCTTTGACCCCAGACACATCATCACTGGGCCCTGGGTGCAGGAGGGGGGCAAGAGGAGCTTTCCAATTAAACCTCTTTGCAACAGCAGGCAGCAGTCAGAAAGACACCTGGGGAATGTGGATATTTTCACATTTTTGGAGAGTATTTGGAAGATGCTTTACTGTCATCCAAAAGTAAAGGGCCCACAGATGGTGAAGGCCCAGAGCTGTGCCCTGGGGAGAGCTGGGCTGAGGGTGATGGAAATGGCTCAGAGCTGTGCCCTGGGCTGAGGGTGATGGGGATGGCTCAGAGCTGTGCCCTGGGCTGAGGGTGATGGGGATGGCTCAGAGCTGTGCCCTGGGCTGAGGGTGATGGGGATGGCTCAGAGCTGTGCCCTGGGCTGAGGGTGATGGGGATGGCTCAGAGCTGTGCCCTGGGCTGAGGGTGATGGGGATGGCTCAGAGCTGTGCCCTGGGCTGAGGGTGATGGGGATGGCTCAGAGCTGTGCCCTGGGCTGAGGGTGATGGGGATGGCTCAGAGCTGTGCCCTGGGCTGAGGGTGATGGGGATGGCTCAGAGCTGTGCCCTGGGCTGAGGGTGATGGGGATGGCTCAGAGCTGTGCCCTGGGCTGAGGGTGATGGGGATGGCTCAGAGCTGTGCCCTGGGCTGAGGGTGATGGGGATGGCTCAGAGCTGTGCCCTGGGCTGAGGGTGATGGGGATGGCTCAGAGCTGTGCCCTGGGCTGAGGGTGATGGGGATGGCTCAGAGCTGTGCCCTGGGCTGAGGGTGATGGGGATGGCTCAGAGCTGTGCCCTGGGCTGAGGGTGATGGGGATGGCTCAGAGCTGTGCCCTGGGCTGAGGGTGATGGGGATGGCTCAGAGCTGTGCCCTGGGCTGAGGGTGATGGGGATGGCTCAGAGCTGTGCCCTGGGGAGAGCGGGGCTGAGGGTGATGATGATGGTGATGGTGATGGCTCAGAGCTGTGCCCTGGGGAGAGCGGGGCTGAGGGTGATGGGGATGGCTCAGAGCTGTGCCCTGGGCTGAGGGTGATGGGGATGGTGATGGCCCAGAGCTGTGCCTTGGGCTGAGGGCCATGGCCCAGAGCTGTGCCCTGGGCTGAGGGTGATGGTGACTGCCCAGAGCTGTGCCCTGGGGAGAGCTGGGATGAGGGACATGGCCCAGAGCTGCATCCTGAGGAGATCTGGGCTGATGGTGATGGTGATGGCCCAGAGCTGTGCCCTGGAGCCCTGGACTGATGGTGATGGTGATGGCCCAGAGCTGTGCCCTGGACTGATGGTGATGGTGATGGCCCAGGGCTGTGCCCTGGGCTGAGGGTGATGGTGACTGCCCAGAGCTGTGCCCTTGGAACTGGGCTGTGTGCTCCTGGCAGAGCCCTCAGAGCTGCCCCCAGGGCTTTGTCTCCTTTAGCAGCCCCAGGAGCAGGGCAGAGCAGCAGCAGGGCTGCAGGGGTGAGGGATGGGC
Source organism: Aegithalos caudatus (assembly GCA_013389925.1). NCBI lineage: Eukaryota > Metazoa > Chordata > Aves > Passeriformes > Aegithalidae > Aegithalos > Aegithalos caudatus. The sequence continues at coordinate 299,298 of WEIU01007386.1, read as the reverse complement.
ACAGCAGCCAGGGCCTGAGGGGACACAGGCAAGGATGGCAGCTTCTGCCTGGCTCTCAGAACCACTGACTGCCTTTGCCAAGAGGAGATAAATTGATACAAACCAAAAAGATTTGAGAATGAACTCCGTGTCAGGCAGTTCTGGCATTATTAAGCTTATCTTGGGAGCAGACAGAAAACTAAGAGACAGAATGTCAATTAATTTGAGTGCAAGAATTCCCTGGGCTGGAGGCTCAAGGAAGGCAGGAGAGCTGCCCAGATGGCAGTGTCAGAAGGAAATGGATTTCTCTACACAGACCCAGAAACTCGAAACCCTTCTCATTTCTATTTGTTTAAAGATTCTGCTCAGTGTAGAACAATTTGGGCTGGATGAATGCTGACTTACAGCAGTAATTGATGCCCTAACAGAGAAGAAAACTCCACATGAACAAAGCCAGTATGGGACAAGGAGTTCTGGGAAGTGAACAGACTCATCCATCAGGACTGGGACCTGCTCCCAGCAAAACCATCTCCCCCTGCCCCTCCCCACACTGTCACTGCCATTATTGCTGCAAGGAGAGGGCACCTGGGGCTGGCACAGCCCTGGTGCTGCTGTGAGGAAAATGCTTGGTCTGGCTTTGAATTTGATCTATTGCAGAATCTTGGGCTTGGGCCATGGAGGAGCTCACAAGTAAAGCACAACTCAGTGCCTGACCCTGCAGGTAATTGATCAGCTGGGACTCTCACACATCAAGGATGAGCTCATTTAATGCACTCCCCACCTGTCTCTGTGTATCCACAGCAGGCCCAGAAATGCTGCTTGCCTCTGGAAGTGCATCACCAGTGACAGGAGCCAGCAAAGCCATGGTCATTATGTCCAGGAGAGCAGAGAGGCTCCTCTGCTTTGATTTCTTTCCTCAAACACTGAATTTGGTGCCTCTGACAATCCCCAGCTATGCCAGTTTTGCCTTTCAGCTGCAGGGCAGGTGCAGCCTGACTGTGCCAGAGGATCCCTTTGCTGGCCCACCCTCCCAGGAACCAGGGCAGGGAAGAGGGATGAGGCTGGCACCTGGCTGTTCTCCCTGGCACAGCTGCAGGCTGACCCCAGCAGCTAAACCCCTCTGAATTCCCTGCCTCTGTGTGCCTTGCCCTGGGGCACCTGAGCCAAGGCCAGACCCTGCCCCAGGAACGGGGATCCTGCTGGGCTTGGCACATCAGTGCCCATGGCCACAGCCTAGGGAGCTGGAATGCTGCATCCCTGCCCCTGTGGCAGTCCCAGAACCTGGCACAGGGCAAGCTCTGTTCTCCAGGGAGCTGGAATCCTGCATCCCTGCCCCTGTGGCAGTCCCAGAGCCTGGCACAGGGCAAGCTCGGCTCCCCAGGGAGCTGGAATGCTGCATCCCTGTCCCTGCAGCACTCCCAGAGCCTGGCACAGGGCAAGCTCTGCACCCAAGGGAGCTGGAATCCTGCATCCCTGCCCCTGCAGCAGTCCCAGAGCCTGGCACAGGGCAAGCTCTGCACCCGAGGGAGCTGGAATCCTGCATCCCTGTCCCTGCAGCATTCCCAGAGCCTGGCACAGGGCAAGCTCTGCACCCAAGGGAGCTGGAATCCTGCATCCCTGTCCCTGCAGCATTCCCAGAGCCTGGCACAGGGCAAGCTCTGGACCCAAGGGAACTGGAATCCTGCATCCCTGTCCCTGTGGCATTCCCAGAGCCTGGCACAGGACAAGCCCGGCTCCCCGCAGCCTCCCCGGGCAGCGGAGCTCAGCCCAGCCCGGGCTGGGACCATCCCGCCCCGCCGGGGCTCAGCTCCGCGGAGCCCTCAGTGATTTCAGAGCCTCAGGTGCTGCTGTAACTCAATGCTAACAATAAACCCTGCGGGAATACAGATGTGTGGAGGGCAGGAGCAGCGTTTAACCCCGACACGCTCCCCTGGCCAGCCCCGGCCGCCTCCCCTCCCTCCTGCCCGGCATCACTGCCCGGGCTGCGGGCAGCAAAAGTCCTCTCAGCTCCTCTCAGCCAGCTTGGAAGCCCTCAGGGCAATATTTAACACCTCCTTTATCATTCTCACACTCTGTACAATATGCATTTATGCAGGTTTTCTCTGGAGGATCATTCCGAGCAGCCACATTATATATTTACACTTAACACGCTCCTGGAGGAACTCGCTGTACTTGCAACGTGCCCCCGGAATAGTCGAGCTCCCACAAGACATTTTCCCCTAAACGCTGCTCAGAATGAGCACGATCAGAAAGGGTCAGATTTGTGAGGAGCAAGAGGAAAAATGGGTCCGGTCCCATCTGCCTGGCTTGGCATGGTCAGAGGCAGGGAAAGCCTTCCCTGGGCAGAGGGAGAGCAGCCCCATGGCAAAGCCAGGGCAGCAGCAGAGCTGCACAAGCACTCAGACATTTGCCAGGCTGTGCCCATATGGCAGCAGTGCAGGATCCCACCACAGCAATTACAGGAGACCTGGGATGCTCTGTGAGGCTCGGGAGCCCTGGCCCACAAATCACCTGGGGGTGGGATTTTCCTTCCAGCCCCATCTCCTTCCAGGCTACAGCCAACAGCTGTCACGGCACAAAACTGTTCAAAGATCTCTTGTGGCTGAGCCATCTCTTCTGATACTTGCACAAATGTAGGGCAAATGAAAATGGAGGGAGAGAGTGGAGCTGGTCTGCTGGCCCTTTCTCCATCCCTCCATGAGACTGTGGGGAAGGAAATTTGTAGCTGATGGCCACAAGGCTCAGGGAAAGGTTTCTGCAGATGCTTCAGGAAAATCCTGACACAAAGCCACATGGAACACGTGCCATCCCACACACTACTCCCCAGGCACAGCCTGCACTCCATCAGCACTTTCTCCTCTTGATCTCAAAGCTGCTTTTCTCTTGCTACAGTGAAGTACTGAGAGTTTTTACTCCTGTAAAACACTCCTGTTCCTTGTTCAGGCCCTCCATGGCTGGTGGAAAAAAATTTAATTAAAAGCTGTTCTGCTTTTATGTCCAACATGCTTCAACTGGCAATACATCTTTTTGATGCTGGAATTGCCTGCTTGGTATTTCTTACACCCTCTAAGCAGCTGGTGCAAGGCAGCACTCGAATTAGAGTAGGGAGCTGGATGGAAACTGCCTGGTGTGGCCACAAAATCCTCTGCATCTCTGGTTCTGCTGCTAATTATAGCAGTGGCTGAATTCCAGCTGATGTCCTGGGAAAACAAGACTGCAGGCCTAGAGATTAGGGGGAAAGTGCTAAAACCTACCCAGCCACCTCCTCACGGGTGGCTGGCTGTCTCCTGCCACCTGCAATTCATTCCATGACATTGGGAAATGTCTCAAATAAAGGACTGTTCCCCTGCAGAGCCACGGGAGAGGTTTCATGGATTAGGAGGAAATCTCCTCCCAAATTTACATCCCCTTTGGCCTCAGCCTGGAGCTGTACAGAGGGTGGCTCACCCCTGTCTCTGTGGGTCAGCACAGTGTGACCCCTGAGCTGATCCCAGCCTGTGCTGAGCACAGGAGCAGGGCTGTGTCACCCCTTGGCCTTGGGGGTTAAAAACCAACCTTGGCACCTGTGACTGATGTGGTTTGTGGTGCTGCTGGTTCATGGGGATAACTGCCCACAGCACTGAGTGAGGCACGTGGTTTGGCAGAAAACAAAGTGCTGGGAATGACAGAGAAGGGGAAATGAGAGGGAAAAGTGGCTGCTGGAGCTTCTGGGCAGCAGAACCACCTGTGGGGCAGCTTTTCCAGCTGCTAAACCCAGGCACCGACTGCCCTCTTGCAGGGGAGGGAGGCTCTATCCCCCATGCCCTCACAGAGAATCAGGAGGGGTTTGGGGTTTCCTTTGGGATTTGCTTGTGATTGCTTTAACTTCTCAGCCAGGGATGTACTTTGAGTAGGCAAGACCCAGAAAATCCTGACCAAGGCCAAAGAAATTGCATTTTTTTCCTCTCTTTTATCAAGTGAAATGTTAATAGTAAGCTGCCAAGTGAAATCTTTGTCCTTTTATCAAATAAGTCTGCACAGCCTCAAAGCTCCTTTCTAGATCTGTGGGATTTTCCAGGAGCCCCAAAATCCACCCACCCATCAAATGCCATTACAGGTAGAAACACTGTCAGGCTGTGTACAGGAATACAGACATTTAAGATGAGAAACTACTTAATAAATTCAGAGCAACACTTTGTGACATTTCCCACAAGACTTTAGTGCTGTTTACAAATTCCGAAGAACACCCCGAGTCATTTCTGGCACGGACTTATGATTTATTTCAAAGCAAAATGGGTCAGAGTGTGTGGGTCTGTGTTTAATGCAGAAAGGGATTTGGAAATGAAAAGTCAACTGGCATGAAAGATTGCTGGGCAAATGTAAAAGCAGTAAAGCGTGTGGGTGGTCTCTGAGCATGTAATAGGATATTTGTAAGGAAAAGAAACATGCAGGATTCCAAGCTTTAATAAAACAGTTCCTTTTTACCCAATCAATAACGTAATTGTAATTTTCCAAGGGAAATTGCCTCTAAACTCCCTTTTCTCAAGGAAAGAGTGGCACAAATGGGACAAGGATGAGAAATGACTGCAGGAGGAACCGTGCACATGGATGGGGGTGACCCTTCCCTGCCTCCCAGGCTGGGCTCCTGCTCAGGCAGGACCAGGCAGAGCAGGGTTTGGCTCATGCCAGGGGTGAATAACACCCAGACAGAGGAGGGCTGGAGGATTTTCTGCTCCATCTCTGCTCCATCTTCCCACACATGGCTTTAGTGCCTGTGCCAAAGGATTCTGGATGTTCTGGAGCAGCCTGAGTGCTTGGGAGAGGAGGGGGCTCACCAGGGAAAGGTTTGCAGGAGATAAAACAAGGGCTGCAGTGGAATTTGGGATGCAGAAAGGCAGTGGAGGAGGTTACAGGGATTGAGGAGGAGATGGCACAAGGTGCCAGAGCCCAGGGTGGGAAGAACCTCCCCCAGGGACAGAACAGGCAGTGGCAGGACAGGAAAATCACTGATTCAAAATGCAGATAAGAGCAGGGAGTTATTTCTATCTGAGAAGACTTCCCACTAATTGTGCTTCCTGAATCTGCCCAGTAACAGAATCATGGAATGATCAAGGCTGGAAAAGATGTCTGAGACTGAGTGCAACCTTTAAATCTGCATTCCCCATAACCCATGTCCCCAGCTGCCACATCCACACTCCTTTTGAACACTTCCAGGGGTTGAATGACTCCACCACTTCCCTGGGCAGCCTGTTCCAATGCCCAACCACCCTTTCAGGGAAGAAATTTTCCTTAATATCCAATCTAAACCTTATGGAAGCCCGAGTTACATTCTGAGTCACGCCATCAGAAGTTCCAGGGCATCACACTGAAAACAAATTAATCATTATACTACTCCCTCACATGAAGCTAAGACCCACCTTTTGTTTCAATACTCAGAGAGCATCAGCATAACTTATTTTTCAAAATTCAGAAGAAACACTTAAAGATGAAAGGCTCACAGGAGTATCTGTGACTGCACCACCATTCCTCAGCAGCCCTCATTGCTCCATGCAAAGCAGACAATTTAATTGCTGTAGGTTAGAGCAGAGTGTCAGCAGTGAGCACAGCCTTGGCTCTGGCTCATTACTGGGCTCTGTCCCTCTTTTGCCTCACAAGGGTGATTTCCTCCATGCCTTTATTAAGATGCACATCAGCTCCCAATGGAGCAGATTATATATTAATGGTGGGGGGTCTGATCATTTTTAACTTTTAGGAAATAAAACTCTTTCAATAGGAAGAAAATGTAATAGCTGTCAGATGTCCCGGACTTGAGTCAAGCAATAAAAACCAGCACAAAGATTGATGCTCCTGTTGGGATGGAATCATAGAATCATGGAATCATAGGCCAAAGCTGTGTGATGCCTGGAAAACCTCCCCTGCATCCATTTCTCTGGCAGTGGCTCCCCTGGGAGAGAGGCTGGACGTGCCCTGCGTGCCATGGAGCAAACCCTTCTGCACAGGGATTCAGCCTTCTGGGCAGTTCTGAGGCACAAATTGGCTTCAGGTCTTCTTTTCTGTAAAGGAAAAAGAAAGACAGTTTGAAAGGCTCTGCCATTATCCTCCAGGACAATAACACAATAATTAAAATCACTCTACACAGTCCATTTTCTTTCCAGATTTGGGAGACTATAATAGGGAGAATAACAATTGCCAGGACCCTTTTCTTCTCCCCCCAGAAGAACCTCACAAGTGACAGAGACTTGAAAGCTCAGAGCTGGCTCTCAGGGAGAAGATAAAATGCTGCTCAGAATATAGATTTTGGTGCCAGCTGGGAATTACGGCCCTGATCCATCCTCCTCTGTCAGTGGAGTCTGTGTTGCTCTGTGGGCTAAATGGAAGTGAATACAGTTACTTTCCCTGTCTTGGGGGAAAAAATGACATTCCATTTTGTCTCAAAAAAAAATACACATTATTTAACTTATAAAATATTTAATCTGTGTAATTAATCCTCTCATGACAGTGCTTTGCACATTTTTCTGGCAATCCATACTTTGAATGGCCTATAGTTATAGCTAACTTTGTTTCCTTTTTCTCATGAAATTAATCAAAGGCTTGTATTCTAAATTATTCAGGAACTGAATGAAGCCTGCTTTCTATGGCTCGCAGCAAGAAAACTCCTATTCCTTTCATGTGCCAGCAATAGGGAAATTCCATTTTTCCAAGGGGGAAAGGAGTGGGAAGCAGCAGCAGTGCTGCAGGGGCTGTGGTGTGACAGTGCTGAGCCCTGGTGACACAGCAGGGCTGGCCAGGGTCCCCCCCCTGCCTGCAGGAGACCCCAGGACTCACAGGAGCCATCCCAACAGTGGTGCCCAATTCCCAGAGAAGTTGGGAGCAGCTGCTGCTCAGCTCATTTTGATTTGTCATCCCAGCTGCAGTTCTGGGCTGAACAGGGAGAGTTTTCCTTTCAGGAGTCTCCAGGACAGGTGAAATGGGGTTTGGGGGGCTTTGTGCTCAAAGCCTCCTCACTGGGGTGGTGAGGCAGCCCCCCAGGTGCTCCCCTGCCCTGCCCTGCACCCCCTGTCCCCGGGCACTCTCTCTCTTCTCACCCTCCCCTTTCTCACACTTTCTTTGGGGGATTTCAGAGCTTTCCATCAGCATTTGGTCCCCGCTGGCGCTCGGGGCTGGCCAGAGCCCAGCTCCTGCTGCAGGAGGAGCCTGATCACAGGCTTGGCAGGGTTTTGAAGTGCTTTATCAACACTTGCCCCTCTCAGCTCGTGCATAAGGCTCTTGCTGGATTCAGAGTTCAGCCCCTTTGAAGTTTTCACCTTCAGGCTAATTTTTTTCAGCAGAAAATTTTCTCTATCACCACTTGTGGAGGAGTCATATGGAGATCCTCACTGCGAGGGAGTTGCTGTGTCACTGAGCTGCATATGAATGTCCTGAGGTCCTTTTATTTTTCTTAGCAAAAACATCTCTTCTTTCTCTGAGCAGCCCCTGCCTGCAGCCCCCTGGGAGAGTTCTTTCACCTCTGGCTCTTGCCCAGCATCACTGAGGTTTCAGTGACTCCAGGGAGCAGTGAGAGCTCTGGGTCAGGTGTGGGGGGCTCTGGAGGTGAGGTTTTGGTGACAGAACATCAGCACCTTCTGTCACACAGGCTCTGGGAACCTTCCCAGCTCAGGGTCTGCCCCTCCAGGCTGACCAATCCTGTTCTCAAGGAAATAAATTACCAGCACTGGGCACTGAGAGGAGACCCCAGGGGGCCAACAGTTCATTAACTGTAGCCAGGATAATGTCCTAATCTGCCCTTCACTCTTCAGGCTTTACTCTGGAACTCTGTCTTTGCCACCAAAGAATATGGGAAATTGATAGAAAACTCTCTTTTCTGGCTGTGCCACTGCCCAGTGGGTTGTCAGCTGCTGGCACTTAGAGAAATGCATCCCAGAGCACGCCAGGCTCACGGCAGGGGAAGGGGGGATGGCTGCTGGAAACCATTCCCAGGGAGCAGTGGGATGGAACAGCCACAATTTCAGTAAGAAAACCTGAAGGGGAAACACAAAGCATCAGCCTTGCTTTGGGAGCCAGCAGCTGCTTTGGCAGAATACGGCAAAGTTTCCATCTCTTGTGTTGTTAATCAGCTCTGAGATTCACAGAGAAAGTAATAAAAATAATTAAAAACCCAAAAGCTTTGGTTAAATCATACCCTGCTGCACCACAAATTTCAGTTTACAGAGCTTTGCAGGGCTCTGTCCTAATGCATCAAAGCCTCCAGTGCAGCACTCTGGTCCAGACACAGGAAGTCTTCTAATGATCAACCCAGCATTAGGAGCATCATTGTTAATCAGGTTTTATGGATTTATGAAACAAATATACACACTTGTCTTGTTTAATATTATTTTCTGCTCAGAACTTTAGTTTAGTACAGATGCCCTGGAATTATACCATTCATAAATAATGCAAGTAATAAAACCTTTTTCTTATTCCCTGGTGCACACAATTGCAAGATTAAATGTGGATTTAACAACAAAAAAAAGATAGAACTTCGGGTTTAAAAAACAAAAAGCAAGTGCTAAGTGCCAGCTACTCGGAGAGGAGGAAATCAGTGGCAGCTTCCAGGCTCCAAGGAACAAATGAGAATTGATTTTTAAGGAGAGAATTCACGGCCTTGACTTCATGGTCAGATTTATCTGACTGGGTTGATGTATTTGGTTGGTGTGGACACGGGGTGTGGATGTGAGATCCAAGGGCCCCGGGGAGCACAGGCACCCAGCAGGAATCGCTGCCTGGGGAGCTCCTGGGGCTGGCAGGGGCTGTCACCCCCTGTGCCCACGGGGCTGCAGAAACAGCCACACACACCCCTGCAGGGCGGGGGGGATGAGAGGGGGCTGCTGCAGGAGCGGCTGCAGGAGCCGCTGCAGGAGCTGTTGCAGGAGCTGCAGCAAGAGTGGCTGCAGGAGCTGCTGCAGGAGCTGTTGCTGGAGCTGCTGCAGGAGCCGCTGCAGGAGCCGTTGCAGGAGCTGCTGCAGGAGCTGTTGCTGGAGCTGTTGCAGGAGCTGTTACAGGAGCTGCTGCAGGAGCCCTTGCTGGAGCTGTTGCATGCAGGAGCTGCTGCAGGAGCCCTTGCAGGAGCTGTTGCATGCAGGAGCTGTTGCAGGAGCTGTTGCAGGAGCTGTTACAGGAGCTGTTGCAGGAGCTGTTGCAGGAGCTGTTGCAGGAGCTGTTACAGGAGCTGTTGCAGGAGCTGCTGCAGGAGCTGCTGCAGGAGCTGTTGCAGGAGCTGTTACAGGAGCTGCTGCAGGAGCTGCTGCAGGAGCTGTTGCATGCAGGAGCTGCTGCAGGAGCTGCTGCAGGAGCTGTTGCATGCAGGAGCTGCTGCAGGAGCCGCTGCAGGAGCTGTTGCATGCAGGAGCTGCTGCAGACAGGTGGAGCTGGACGCCCGGCTGGGAGCTGTGCTAAACCTGCCAGAGCTCCAGTTCATTTGCTATGCATCTCCTACATAATTCATGGCCCACAGACTGCTGAAAATCAGGAACAATAAATAAATAAAGGAGCAAAATTAGTATTTTCGGGCTGGCTTTCACACAGCAAAAGCCATCTAAAGGAAAAGCGTGGTCTCCTTTGCTGTATTTGGCCAAAATTTAACCACGGGCAGAACTGCATTCCCACTCAGTAGGAGACAACTGCCTTTTCCCTTTCAAATTGGAAGAATCGATGTGGTTTTATTGCTCAGAAGCCTGGGACTAACCGGGAGAAGGAATTAAAACAATCTGTGACCTGCTGGGCATTTTGTCTGCTCTGATCAAATAGGACCCAGCAGGACCCAGCAGGACCCAATAGGACCCAGCAGGACACCTGCCAGGACTCAGCAGGACCCAATAGGACCCAACAGAACTCAATAGGAACCAGCAGAACCCAGTAAGACTGAGCAGGACCCAGCAGAACCCAGCAGGACCAAATAGAACCCAGCAGGACCCAGCAGGACACCTTCCAGGACCCAGCAGGACACCTTCCAGGACCCAGCAGGACACCTTCCAGGACCCAGCAGAACCCAGCAGGACCCAATAGGACTCAACAGGACCCAGCAGAACCCAGCAGGACACCTGCCAGAACCCAAAAGAACCCAATAGGACCCAGCAGGACACCTGCCAGGACCCAGCAGGACCCAACAAGGCTCAATAGGACCCAACAGGACACCTGCCAGGACCCCCACCTGCTGGCAGCCCCTCTGTGCTTGCCCTCCAGCCATGTGCAATGAAATCCATCCCCACCAGGAGCGAATCCCTCCCGCCCCAGAGCCCGCATTGGAATTTACAATGAGCTGCTCGATCTGTCAAGCATCACGTCCCATTAAGATGAACATTGGAAGGTCTCAATAGAGCAGATCGAGAACCTCTTTTATTCTCTTTATTCGAGGATGCTTGTGAGGATGGCAGGTCGGGCTGCACACAGAGCCCAGTTTCAGCCATCAGGTGCTCCTTTTCTGGCTTATTTATTTGTTTCTTGTGCTTTACTAATCCTCAGCTCCTCACATCTGCAGGTGCTTCTGGCAGTGCCTCGGTCCTGGATCCTCACTCCTGATGCTGCCCAGTGCAGGATGTGCTGGGGTAAGGGCTCACCTCACCTGGCTCTGCCCACACCCTGCCAGCCCTGGGCACTGCTGCCCCAGCAAAACAGGCAAGTCCTGGTGGCTCTGTGTCTTTGAACAAGTCTGAAAGGAGAAAATGGGAGTGCCTGGGTTCTGTCACCTCCTGCCCAGGGTCTGCAGGAGCTGAGCCCTCACACCCAGAGCACTGCTTTCCATCTGTTCTCTCCCCCCTGACAGCAATCACTGAAAATCCAGCCCTGCCTGAATGCAGCTCCCCACCAAAAAGTGAGAAAAAAAACCTCCCTTTTCTGATTCCTGTATAATTTTAGGAAGTAAAATTCTTAACATCCTCCTGCTCAGAAATACACGGCACAGATAGAGCTTTGAGAAGGAGCTGCCTTGTTCCCAGGTCAGAGGTGCCAGTGGTGGCACAGCTCCTGTGGAAAACCATTGAGGTTTAGGTACAGGATGCTTTTCCCAGTGCCAAAGAGGCAGCAGATGTGTGCTGGAACCCTCTCCTGCTGCCCACCCCGGAGCTTTGGGCATCATTACTCCTCCCTTGCCATGTGTTTTGGCTCCTGCAAGCACGGAATATTTGCAAAGCATTCAGCATTTGTTGAAATACTCTCTCTGGATCAAAGCTCAATATTTCTTGGCTTCTCTACACTTTCTGAGCCGCCTTCTGCTCACTGTTACATATTTGCCTTTCTCTCCTAGGTTGTTAATGGATCTGAACAGCTTTTGTTTATTGGTTGGGCTTCTCTTCCCAGAGAAGGGCAACAGAGATGGGAAGGGTCTGGAGCCTCAGGAGAGACTGAGGGAGCTGGGAAGGGGCTCAGCCTGGAGAAAAGGAGGCTCAGGGTGAATTTCTGGCTCTGCACAGCTCCTGACAGGAGGGGACAGCCTGGGGATCCGGTTCTGCTCTCAGGGAACAGGGACAGGACAGAGCCAGCTCCTTCAAATTGTGCCAGGGAAGGTTCAGGTTGAATAACAGGGAATTTTTTTTTTTTTTTTTTAGGAAAAATGATGTGATCTTGCCAGAAGCTGCCAGTTCTTCTTATTGAATTTAGAATCAATAGTGCATCAAGTGGCTTGGGATGTTATTAATCAGAAAACTGGCACGAAGGGCCAGGAGGCAATAACATCACAGCCTGCCCACTCCTTTCTTGTGGAGATAGCAGTAGTTGTTTGTGACTCCAGCTACTGCTATCCCCTCCTTGGGACCTGCTTCCAGCTGCTTTCCAGACAAGGCAAACCCCACCTCACAGCTCTGCAAAGCTCAGCTGCTCCTGGTGATTTTCTTGCCACTGTTGTAACCTGCAGCAGAACATTCCACTGCCTTCCCTCCAGCCCAGGGGAAGGTGTGAAACCTGGGGGGAAAGGCACAATTATTTTGGGTCAAAAGACACTAATATATATATATATATATATATGGGACATCCTGCCAGTGCTGGGATATAGAGCAGCTTCTCCTGATGCTGTTACTCCCTGGGTTAATAGAAATATGTATACACAGATATAGATAGATAGATAGATAGATAGATAGATAGATAGATAGATATAGATATATAAATACATAATTATAGAATGGTTTGGGTTGAAGGGGCTTTAAAACTCATCTCATTTCCTCCCCCTGCCATGGCAGGGACACCTCCCACTGTCCCAGGCTGCTCCAAGCCCTGTCCAGCCTAGCCTTGGGCACTGCCAGGGATCCAGGGGCAGCCACAGCTGCTCTGGGCACCCTGTGCCAGGGCCCCACTGCCCTCTGAGTAAAGGAATATATATAAAATAGACATATATAAATATATGTGGACTATATATAAAAGATATGTATTTTATCTCTCTCTCAGCTGTAGCCACCAGCAGTCATTCATGTTTCAGATGTTCTCTGGGTCTCAGCTGCTTTTCAGGGAAATTAGTTCCTTGTATTCAGAGCATTTTAACTTCCTTGTCCACCACCTCCTTGGCACCTCCATCCCAGCTCTCTAAAGTGCAGCAGTGTCTCACAGTGTCTCATGTCTGTAGCACTGGGGTTTATTAACAGGGAAGATGCTCAGCCCTTAGAAGCTTTTCCATGATCTGTTTTCAAAGATTTGAAACATTTTCTTTTCTTTTTTTCTCTTTTTTTTTTTTCACTTGCCTTTTATAAAAATCTCTGTGTTTGCAAGACCTGCTCAGGGTCAACAGATTTAGTTGTATCTCTATAAAAATAACAGGGAATTTCTGGGCCTCTGTGTTCATGGCCTACACAGTACACCAGGGAAAGGAAAATAACTTGAAAAGTATTAGAACACACTTTAATAAGCTGAGGTCTCCTGCCTGTGACCCTGAAAGTGTGTTTATCTTTGGGCTTGTCTTCAGCAATCGTTATTCCACCACCACCTTAGGATAAGCATGAATGCATGAATTTACAGCTGCAAATCCCATTTGACTGCGTGTAATCTCGTGGTTTTTCCATGGAAAAAAGGTTTGAAATGCTGCACCTGTCTTGCTCTTGCAGAGAGGGGATTATGTTCTTATATAATTATTGTATGATTGTGTCTAATTGGATTTCCAATGCCATTTATTTTGTCATGAGGCCAGCCTGGAAGTAACCTCCAACTGAATTCATTAAACCTAATGAGTTATTAAATTTGTAATTAATAAACACCAATGGGAACAGAAACTAAATACCTACTGCCCCCACTGAAAGGAGTGCTAGGCACAGAAATTATGGATCTCCTCCCCAAATCATCCTTCCACATCTCACATATCTCTCCATAACCACAAGGAGTTGGTCTGTCACCAAAGTACCTCTAATTTATCAAATTATTGCTCTCCTGCAGCCTTCCTGGACTCCCAGGATAACCTCTGGTCTCCTCCCAGCTTTCTCTTCATCCCCAATGCATTATGGAGATTTTCTTCTCGTGTGACAGTGAGGAGATGTAGAAAACATCCCCCAAACTCTGGCAAGTGTGTAATTACCCAGCAGCAGGTGGGCTGTGTGTGCAGCTCTCCTGTCACACCAGGAGGGAGCAGGGAGGCTCAGGCAGCTGCAGCAAAGCTGCTCTCACCTCTGGGATGTGCTCTGGCTCTGCATTCCTGGGGAAATGGCTCATCCCACACACTGCCCAGCCTGGGGGCTGCTGGATTGGGGTGACCTCGTGTGTGTTGTACCACGGGGACACCCATGGCAGGAGTTGGAAAACACTAATGGGTAAACCTGGAAAAAGCCAGCCCCTTGCAGTGCCTTAAAAGGGACTCAGTGGAGGAAATGGGGCCCTGAAGGCAGCACATGGGGCTGTGCTGTGTCAGAGGGAAGCAGGATGGAGTTCCTAATGTCAACACTCAGGCTAAAAGTGTTGGACTGGATGATCCTGGAGGTCTTCTCCACCCTAAATGATTCTGTGATCCTAGCACACTGGCACAGTGGCATTTTGGGGGGTAAAATGTGGATACTGTACCATCAAAGCTCAGGCAGTAGCTTTACCTGCTCTGTAAAAGGCAGCTCTAGGTACCACACTCATCTGTAATTCAAATGTGTGATCTTCCCAAATGCATGGCTTTGTTTTTTACACAAATCCATATTCTTCAATTTGTCGGCCGTTCCCATTTCTGAACTCCACTGGCAGATCAAACACACAGCAGTGCAGTCCTGTGATCAGTGCTAGTGATACTTCAGATGCTTTAGATCTCTCCTCTCCACTCAGGTTTATTTATTTATGCATGATGATGTCTTTTCCTGGCAGGCTCTTGACCCTTCTGTTCATGGCTTGCAGCAGAACTCCCCAACAATGAGTGCTTTTAGTTAAACATCTCACCTTCGAGTGGTGGCGAGATCAAGCTCGTGATTTCACATCTCTCTCTGGGCTGTGACTTTGTCTCTGCTGCTGCATAATGTGATTTTTCATATTTCTTCCCAGAAAATGGGGCTGTTACGTGGTCAGACTCCCATCTCCACTGAGAACAGATTCTCGTCCCTGCTTCTGCTGCAGCTCCTGCCTCAGGTTTTTAACCAAGCTCGTCCAGATACCCTTGGGCTAACAGAGACCATGGGGCTATAAATGGAAACCTCCCACAGTGGGAGCTGGATGCACAACACAGATGGCAAAAGGAACCAGGGAGAAGAGTGCAGGAGATGGGGGACACTGGGGGCTTCTCACAGCACCCAAACCTGAGCTGTGGGAGCTGCAAGGGCTCTGGGAAGGAGCAGCAGGGCTGCCTCAGCCAGCACTCTTCCAGCTGAAATATCTTCTCTTCTCTTCTCTTCTCTTCTCTTCTCTTCTCTTCTCTTCTCTTCTCTTCTCTTCTCTTCTCTTCTCTTCTCTTCTCTTCTCTTCTCTTCTCTT
>WEIU01007386.1:264577-283802 GCA_013389925.1 Aegithalos caudatus | reverse complement strand
CCCTCCCCTCCCCTCCCCTCTCCTCTCCATTCCCAGTGCAAGGACAGGAGGGGAGCAGTGGGAGCAGCTCACAGCCTCAGCTCCAGGCATGGGGGATGTTCTCCCTTTTCCACAAGAACCTGGTTGCCACTTTGCATTCTTACAGCAAGTACACAAAATATTGAGAAGCACTATGGATACAGGATCCAGCACGCCCAGCCTGGCACTGCAAATCCTCCTGGTTCGCAGCAGCTCTCCTGTCCCAGCCACCACTATTTCTCACCCCTGTATCTGATCACCACCTAGCAGTGAACTAGAGATGCAATTAGCATTTCCCAGATATTATCTGGAGCAATTCATAGCCAGAAAAGCCACAAGGTGAGGAAGGCAGAGCACAGCACCCACCCAGCTTTCTCTCTGGACAGCAGATTTGTTTTAGATGCTGGGATTTCTGACAACCACAAATAATTGGAGTTTCAGTGTAATTTAAAATGTAGCAATGGCTCCTAGCATCAAACAGGGCTCTGGCCCCTTATCAGAAGGATAAACACCACTTCTTATTGCCCTTTCCCTGCAGGTTGCCCACACAAACACAGAGCAGGCTGGGGAGGTTATAACAGAGTCATGCACAGCTGCCTATGAGTTACCTGAGCCCAGGGTGTGCTCACCTGGAGAACAGGAGCCCTCCAGCCCTGCAGCAGACAAGGCAAGGGACCAAGGGACCCAAGAGCTGCTGCTCAAGAGCTTGGACACATTTTTCCACACAGTTCCCATCCAGGCCTGTTTGGGGCAGATTAATGTTGGCACCGTGTCAGAGATGAGTTTAATTGCATTATGAATATTCACTTGTTCCATGACAGTTTTCCTTGGAGTCTCAGGGCAGTGGCCAGAGCTGGGCTGTTTCCCTGCAGCCCTTCTGGCTCCAAATGCATGGAAACATCTCGGGGGGAGGGAGGGAGGGAGGGGGGAACTCCAGCATTCAGCAAGTTTATGGGCAATGCAATTTATTTTATGATCAAATTACACCAGGGTAACGCTGCCTTTTGCATCAGACAATTCAGTTCTAGTAATTGCTACCCTGGGGGTCTCTTCTCTTCTCTGTACACCCAGCCCATTTATAACACTGATGGTAGCAATGTGTGAGCAGAGGGAGGATAATAGACCTTAAACAGCAGCCACATCTTGCTGGAGGAAAGACAGAGCTTTGTCTTTGTATTTCCAGGACTTGTTGAGTGTTATGAGGTGTGTGCCTGTCCCAGTGAGCTGTGAAACTCCCCCAGGAGCTGATGCCATGGGAATGGGTGGGATCAGGCTCTGCCAGGGTGCCTCCAGGTGTCTCAAACACATGCACACATCCACTGGCCCAAGAGTCAAGTTTGACTGCAGATAAGTTTTAAAAATTGAGGAAAACATGCAAAGAACTCGTAAAAACAACTCTGGGTACCAAAGACTGTTCTGAAAATCCTTTTACAGCCCTGGCAGTGGGGCAGCCCACTGAGGTTTGGATTTGGGAGGTGTAGGTCCAACAGTACCTGCTTGAGGTGCCCATGGGCAGCAATTCCTGCTGCAGAGCAGCCTGGTCAGCCACAGCTTCTCCCTTCTGTTCTTCCCTTTCCTCTCTCTGAAAGGAAGATCACAGAATCCCAGACTGGGAGGGACCTGAAAATTCTCACTGTGGGCAGGGACACCTTTGGCTATCCCTGGGTGCTCCAGCCTGGCCTTGGACACCTCCAGGGATTCAGGGGCAGCCACAGCTTCCCTGGACACCCTGTTTCATCCAGAGATGGCATTTGCCTTCCTCAGAGTGCCAGGGGGCCCAGGGAGCTCTGCCAGGTGAAGGTCAAAGCCTCTGTGTTCAGCAGGGCTGAGTGGGAGGGCACAGGAGGCTGATGTGTCCTGACTCAGGCCTGTCAATGGGGAGGGATTGAACAAAGGACACGGTAATGAATCCTGAAAGAATGCCCTCAGTCTGGGGCACTCACACCCCAAGCTGTGTGGGAAGCAAGTCTTGATCTATTTAAACTGTTTTGCTTTGGGTTTCAAAAGGACAAGAATTTCTTGGGGGGGAAAAAGCAACAGCAAACTTTCAACCAGCTGTATAATTTCCTATAAATATTCCACAGCCCCTGGGATCCCAATGTCCTTGCTGAGCACACGGCATGGAGCACTGTGGATCATCTTCCCAGTGTGGTGAGGCCAGAAAGTGGCTAAAGGAGTCCTGGAGGATGCCTGGGTGATCCCAAAATGAAAGGCAGCCCTTCCATGCTGGCACTGAGCTCCTGGCACTGCCCAGTGCTGGGCTGGAGCAGCCTTTTAACCCTGAGATGACAGACTCTGAGAAGAAGAAATGATTGACTAGTTTTCACCAAGTGCCTCTGTCCCCACCCTTGGAGAGTGGCAGGAGAGTGGCAGCAGCAGACACCCCGCAGGTCCCTTCGCTTGGGAAGGTATTTCTCCCATCCTCATTCCTCATCTTTCATCCCATCCCATCCCATCCCATCCCATCCCATCCCATCCCATCCCATCCCATCCCATCCCCACGTCTCCCTCACCTCAGCTGCCTCCTCATCCACTCACCCCCTGCACTCAGAAGGGCACTCACTCCCTGGCTGCCCTGTCCCCATCCCTGACTGCCATGGTTTCTCTCTACCTTTTCCCTGTTCTTCACCTGGGCTGCTTTCCAGCCCTCCTTGCCTTGATCTCGCCTGGTAATGTCACAAAGTTATTTTTGGAAGCACCATTCCAGCTGCCTGTGGATGTCCATGAGCACTGAGCACTCACCTGGCCATGGCCAGGGGTTTGGGTGAGGGGGAGAGCAGGGAGCATCCCACAGCCCTGGGGAGAGCAGGGACTGTCCCACACAGCCCTGGGGGGAGCAGGGATTGTCCCACACAGCCCTGGATGGAGCAGGGACTGTCCCACACAGCCCTGGATGGAGCAGGGACTGTCCCACACAGCCCTGGATGGAGCAGGGACTGTCCCACACAGCCCTGGCTCTGGGATCAGGCCAGGCTTTGCAGGATCCCAGGTTAAGGTGAGGCTGCCAGTGCCCTTACACTGCATCGTGACAAAACTCCACTGCCAGCCCCAGCAGCCTCACCACCAGGTATTGATTTACCTTTAACACTTCTTTCCTCAGCAACAACATAAATCAGCAAGACAAAAAGAGGAATAGAAGATAAATTCCAGCAATGCTGAATGGACTCTCAGCACTTACATGCTGCAACCTTGGATTTACCCAGCAAGGTTACAGCTGCACCAGGAGCTGCACCAGGAGCTCAGGGCTTTGGTTTCCCCCATATCCTTAAAATAACTTAATTTCGTGTCCTAGGTTACAATGTAAGATGTGCCCAATGTATTCTATCCCCACCTCCATGAGCTGTTGAAACCAGGAGGGGCAGTGTTTCCCTTGCCCCCTCTCTCTGGGCTATCTCCTGTTCATGGGCCATCAAGGCCTTGCCCATGGCTCACAGGTGACTCCCTCTGGGAATTATCTCTGTTAATGGGCAATCAAGGACCCATTGCATGACTCATAGAATGATATCAGCCCATTGTGAGATGCTCCACCCAGGGGGAGGAGCCAAGCATTCCCACCTGGATATAATCTGGGACAGCACAGGGGGTCCCTACCTGCTGGACTCCTGGAGGACCAGAGCTACCAGACCTTTCTGCAGGATCACTGCTCCAACAAGAGCACTTCATCTGGACTGCTACCACCACCCTAACTAACAGGGTGTCAGGTTGTATTATTTGCATTTATTTTATTTCACTTTTATTCTTCCTATTAAACTGTATTTTCTGACTTGGAGTCTCTCCCTGGTTTTGCTTTCTAAACCAGCACAATTGGTTAAGGTATTTCCATCAAATCCCTGAGTGGAGAGCAGCTGTTGTTGCAGCAGCCAGCTGAAGGGACTGGGAGCCATCCTGGAGCCCTCAGAGGGTGGGGACAGTGGCTGTGTCCCCTCCTGCCACCTCTGTCCCTGCAGCCTGGGCTGGCCATGGGCACCCTGCACCTGGGAGCTGCCCCAGGCAGCAGGGCAGGGGAGCAGCCAGGGATGGGCATTCTGGAGCCAAAGAGCTGCAAGGGTTATTTTGAGAATTACAGAGTTCCTGTTAGGAAAAGTGAAAAGGCTGCACTGATTGTCTCACAGGAGCTGGAGACCTAAACCTGCATAAAGTAACATTAAAAGGGGCAGGAAATGGGGGCCTGCTGACACAAAAAAGAGACTTTTTCAGTTGAAATTTTCCATTTCTTGTCACATAGGTAGATCCATACACCTTTTTCTATGGAATTATTGATCTGCATCCACTCTTAAACATATTTCTCATTTCTTTTCTCCTCTCTGCTAACCAGCCATTCTTGAAAAAAAAAAAAATCTGTGTTTTGTGTGTACAGGCACCCACCCCTGAGTGTTCACACACAGATCACAGAACCACAGAATATTCTGAGCTAAAAGGAACCCACAAGATTCACCAAGTCCTGCAGCTCCTGGCCCTGCACAGAAGCATCCTTAAATCCCCCCTGTGCCTTTGAGCACAGCTGCTTTGGTGCTTCCATGCCCTCACATCCCTGTGTTTGGTCTCATTCACTCAATCCAAAAGAGATTTCCTGAATAAAATGTCATTCTGCTTATGGAGATGAAGTGAAATATAAATCCAATACCTGCCTGAGCTCCTGAGCACTTGGGGCTGTGGGGTTTTGGTGTCCAGCCCTCTCTAAAGAACAGAGCCCAGCCCTGTTCCCCATGCCTTGTATCCCTGGCAGGCTCCCTGCACAGTGACCTTCTGCAAAATAATCCCAATTTGCAAAGAATTTTTAGAGTCTGCACCTCCCATGTACCTGTAAGGGTGGGTGGGAGCAGTGGGACATTAACCTCAGCCTTTTGTACCTTCTATCAAGTGAAGTGAATGTGGAAACAGCATTTTCCTTGGTGTCTGCTTGTCCTTAGAGCCAGCTGAAGGGGAGCTCTGATTTCAGGAGCCCAAGCAGCCTGAAACCTGTCAGTTTTTAAATTTAATATTGATTGCTTTTCTATCTCCAGGGATTGCTGCAAAAGAGCCAGACTAAACCCCTTCTTTATGATGCATGGCATTTCCAGCACAGGATGCTGACAGAGGGGGATTTGGGGTATGGCAATTATTCAGCCACAAACACAGCACTGTTTAACTAATCATCAGTTTTAACATAAAGTCCTCTAATCCCTAAGGATTGGGACATGCCATGGATCATCTCAGGCACTGGGGCTGCTTGGCCTCATTACTGAATAAAGAGAATTACTGAATAAACGAGGGCTGGGTGAGAAATGCCCTCCCTGGAGTGTTCTGGGCAGCAGGAAGGGGACAGGGGGAAAGGACCTGGGGACAGGACAGGATGGGACAGGGCAGGACAGGCCAGGCTGCCTGAGATCCTGACCCTGCTCCATGCACCTGCTGGAATGAGTGGGCAGGCAGAGAAATATAAACACTGGGGAAAACATTAAAGGACAAAATGTAGTGAAAGCCCTATTCCATTTTTTGTTAGAATGTCTTTAATCACCATCTGCTCTCGAGGGTTACAACACAGGGGGGGATATCCTGGGAGGTCTCTCTGGGGGAGTCCTGGAAAAATCCCTCAAACTGCCCTGGGCTCCAACATCTCCCCCTCCTGTTTGAACCAAAAATCCTTGTCTGCCTTGTCCATGGATCATTGAATGCACTGAAGTAAACGTGGGACAAATACTAAAAGAACTACAATGCCAACTACTACATATACAGCTGTTCTTAAAATTTCCTTCCACGTTGTTGAAAGGTCAAACAAATTGAACACACCATCCATCCAAGATCCAGTTATTCCTCCAAGTTTGTTCATTCCATCTTCCAATTGCCTTTTGCTCCCAAAAATAAACTGTAAATGATCCAACAAATTCGTGGCAATTGCAATGGAACCTGGTTCGATGGTGTGTTCAATTTGTTTGACCTTTCAACAACGTGGAAGGAAATTTTAAGAACAGCTGTATATGTAGTAGTTGGCATTGTAGTTCTTTTAGTATTTGTCCCACGTTTACTTCAGTGCATTCAATGATCCATGGACAAGGCAGACAAGGATTTTTGGTTCAAACAGGAGGGGGAGATGTTGGAGCCCAGGGCAGTTTGAGGGATTTTCCCATGCCCTGGGCTCCAACAGGGGAGGAGAGTGAGAAGCCAAAGCAGGACCAGCTCCAGCCTCAGCCTGGAGGAGCCAGAGCAGGCAACAGCATCCCAGTGTGCCTGCAGCTTGTTGGGCACCTTTCAGTATTTTAATAATATTTTAATTTTATATGAGCTTTGGATTTTGCAATGGAAGTTTTCTACTGTGCTACAAGGCCTTTTAATGGCTGTGCTGACAGAGAGACATGCTGGCAGGGGAAACCACTTCCCACAGGAACAGGGCAGCTTCTCCTTGCAAGGAATTAATCTGATCACAGAACTTTTCCTCTTCTTTCATCCTGGGAGGAGAAGGATGGGGAAAGATTAAGATGCAGAGTGGGCACAGTGCTAGTGAGGTGCAGCAGTCCTTCCAACCCCACACCCTGCTGTGAGGGAGACACAATCTGCACATCATTCTCTTTTTTACTGTTTTTTGTGGAATAGAACTGTTCATCCCAGTATGGAAACATGTGATCTGAAATATAGTAATGGTTTTTCTTTCTACACCTGAGTATGCCTCAAGTCAAATAGAGATGAAAAATTTACTTTGCTGATGCCACCACAGCTCTTTTTATGGTAAATTATTCAGCTTTATTAAGCACATAAAGACCTCTGAAGTTGGTCTTTTAATGTACTTATATAGCCATAAACTAATATCACTGCTATGATTGCATTTTAATGATTTTTTTTTATCTTTGCCTAATTTGTATACTTAACAATCACACCACCAGAAAGAGAAATGCTCACTGTGGAAGCTTTCTGCTCAGAGATTAGGTGCACATTTACTGCTCAGCCCCACACTGCCCATCAAAGCTCCCTAATTCCTGCTCCCAGGGGCTCCTGTGGACATAACCCAGCTGCTGTGGTCCCTGCCTGGGTCTCTCAGTGTCTCTGCACAGCAGGTTTGGAAGGCTCAGGCTGCTCTGGAAGTGCAGTTCCAATCCTATCAGGGCACATTTGCTCTTCCCTCAAGCCCTGGGCTCAGGGCTCTGCTGGGACACAAGGGGTGCACGTGCCTGGGCCCAAGTTTTATATAGAAAAAGAAATAATTAACTTTTTAGAAAGCACACAGAGCTCCCCAGCTGGTTTGGGGGATGGAGAGCAGTGCTGGAGAGCTCCAAATACAGATGGAGGGTGCACCTCAGGCTCCTCTGGGGAGTTTCTGGGTGATGGGGGGAGCAGCCCAGGGCAGGAATTGCACTGGAGCTTTGCTGTCCCCAGGGACAGCCAGGTCCTGTGGGGTTGGAGCTTCTCCAGCAGTTTTGGCACTGCCAAACTGCCCTGCTTGGGGTAAAGTTCCCTCATCCCTGAAGTGTTGGATGGGGCTTGGAACACCCTGGGATAATGGGAGGTGTCCCTGGCCATGGCAGGGGTGGAATTGGATGAGATTTGAGGTCCCTTCCCACCCAAAGCAGTCTGTGATCCTATGAAACTACAGCAGTATTTTAAACTGCCTAATTGAACCTTTCATTTAGAATTAATGACAGTTTAGTAACATTTTTATCTGTAGATAGATGGAATGAGCAAAGCAGAGCTGTTTGCTGACAGCATTTAGGATCCTGTGGCTTCCACACCATCCCCAAACAAGATCAGCACCACCTATGGTTAATTAAGTTCTCAGCTGAGCATTCCTTGTAATCATTTCTGGTTATTTAGTGAGATCAGATTTACAAATTATTAAACCCTGCTAATGATTACTCTAAGTGGACATTAATTAGCATTGACTAATCATGAGATTCTCCCTACACCCACTTGCTTATCCAGAGAACTTCTGCTGCTGATTGATAGAGAAATGAGAGCCAGATGAATCAGTAATATTTAGAGCTTTGGGGAAAGGATTGCCTGAGTCAGAAGGAGTAAGTTAGCTGGTAATTCCAGAAAAGTCCAATGCAGGATTGTGCTGCCAGGAGGTGCCTTGTGCTGTGCCAGGCTCCTGGTACCCCAGGGGCTCCAAGCAGCCCATGCCAGAGGGGGATCTGCCCTTTTGGGGGGCTCCCCCATCAGCACCAGGGTCTCTTCTTCAGCTGGAGGATGAGTTTAGAAAAAAACACTCCAGCACCTTTAAAAGCAAAGTAGCTGGGACAGCATCTTCAAATTCCACTGATTTATTTATTTTTTTCTTTGAGTAATTGACTCTGAGAGGACTCGAAGCCCCCACCTGTGCTCAAGGGCAGACAGGAATCGAGCAGGGAGGATTCCTGCTTTTCTAGGAGCAGGGAGGATTCCTGCTTTTCCAGGAGCAGGGAGGATTCCTGCTTTTCCAGGAGCAGAGCTCAGTGCCTGCTGAGCAGGGAGGATTCCTGCTTTTCCAGGAGCAGGGCTGTGTGCCTGCCGAGGGCTCCCTGCAGCACCCAGCCCTGCCCTGGGGAGCTGTGCCCTGCTCCTCCCAGCAGCCACAAATAATCCCCCGTGCAGTTAAACTGCAGCAAATGAAGGAGTTAAACACCTTCCGCTGAGAGCTGCACAACCTGAATTCCAAATCCATCCTTTCTATCTTGGTCATGATTTCAAAGTCTTCACATGATGGAATTTGGGGTTTTTTTCTCTCTCTCTTTAGCAAGCTGCAAAATGTTTCGGCACACTTTGAGCATATCCTCCTTTTAACTTCTTATGCACATGTTTAATTTTTGTGGGGTTTTTCATTCAATCTCTGAGGCTGATGCACAGGTCTCTGCAATCCTTTTCATCTTGGCTCATTGCACACGTGGAAATGGGGCTGCAACACAACATGTTATGGCAAAGTTTCCCCATTCTGCTTCAGGAATGAATTACATTGCAGGGATCTATATTTGGAGCTCTCCAGCACTGCTCTCCATCCTGTGCCTTTTGATGTTTTATACATTTGTCTGAGCTGCCTGTCTGCCGGTTGAGCTGGCTTGAAGTTATCAAAATTTTATCATTTTTCAAGTAGAAAAACACTTTCTCCAGTCCCCCCTCTGNGTGTTTGGGGTGGGAGGGTAGCAGGGGTGATGCTGTGAGCTCCTTACAGCCCCACACAGAGGGCAGAGCAGCTGTGGCAGTGTTTGGGGTGGGAGGGTAGCAGGGGTGATGCTGTGAGCTCCTTACAGCCCCACACAGAGGGCAGAGCAGCTGTGGCAGTGTTTGGGGTGGGAGGGTAGCAGGGGTGATGCTGTGAGCTCCTTACAGCCCCACACAGAGGGCAGAGCAGCTGTGGCAGTGTTTGGGGTGGGAGGGTAGCAGGGGTGATGCTGTGAGCTCCTTACAGCCCCACACAGAGGGCAGAGCAGCTGTGGCAGTGTTTGGGGTGGGAGGGTAGCAGGGGTGATGCTGTGAGCTCCTTACAGCCCCACACAGAGGGCAGAGCAGCTGTGGCAGTGTTTGGGGTGGGAGGGTAGCAGGGGTGATGCTGTGAGCTCCTTACAGCCCCACACAGAGGGCAGAGCAGCTGTGGCAGTGTTTGGGATGGGAGGGTAGCAGGGATGATGCTCTGAGCTCCTACCACAGCCCCACACCCAGAGAGCTCCATCTCCTCCCACCACCCTGCCAGCCCTGGACCCCTCAGCTGCCAGGAGGTGTTGGGTGAATGGGGAGGTGCTGAAAACTGCTGAATTCCTTGTGTTCTCTTCCTCCTCCACTTGTACATTTGTTGGTGGCTTGATCCAAATAATTTCAAGCTGCTTGGAGCAGTTTGGGCACAGGGAATTCAGGTGGGAGTGCTCACCTAGATGGACACAGGCCACCTGAAGCTGTGGCTTCGTTCATCCATGCTGAGTTGGGGTACAAGAGCTAACCCCAGACATTTATCCCTCCACAGCCAGCCTTGCAGTTATTTCCAGCTTTTCTGGTGCCTTGAGATGTAGCCCACGACCTGCTGTTCTTGGGCTTCTCCTTTGGAATTGGCAACCCTCTGCTGGAGGCTGCAGCTGCCTGCTGTTCCTGCCAGCCTTTGGCTCAGAGCTGGGGAGAAGGTGGGAAAATGTCTTCTGCTGTAAGGAAGGTCTAGCAAACTGCAGGCAAAAATGGATTTTCGTTGCTTTTTAATGATGATTAGTGATTTTGATACTACTGATCACATGTGTTCCCAAAACATTTGATTAATGAGACCATTTCTAAGCAGAAATAATGAGCCTGTGGCAAAAATATGACAGGAACAGTGAGATCTGTCTGTACATCCCCCTCATAAAAGGCCTCAACTGTAAAGAAATTCCTAAAGGTTGTAAACAAAATGGTCTTCATCCTCCCATTTCCCTTTCTCTCCTCCCCAGGCCACTTCCATTAGAGATCAATGCGTTAACTGGAGATCTCCTGCTCTGGGGTTGCAGGCAGAGAATACCAACATCTTTCTGCTCAAAACAAATGTGAAGTTTAGAAGTAAAGAGCAGTCAGAGATTGACTCCTGCAGATCAGTGGGAGCATCTTCCACCACTGGAAAATCAACCCAGCAGGTGTCTGTGGGATGGAGCCAAGGGCTGGGGACTGCAGCTTTAGATGGGATATCAGGAAAAAATCCTTCCCAGGGATGGGCAGGCCCTGGCACAGGGGGCCCAGAGCAGCTGTGGCTGCCCCTGCATCCCTGGCAGTGCCCAAGGCCAGGCTGGACACTGCTGGGAGGTGTCCCTGCCATGGCAGGGGTGGCACTGGGGGGGCTTTGAGGCTCCATCCCACCCAAACCACTCTGGGATTCTGGGATTCCATGAAAATGCCTGGCACATGATGATCCCAGACCTGGCTAGAAGAGGTTTCCAGAGGATCCCTGAGTGCAGGGAGCTCCCAGGCACCAGCACAGCCTGAGCTGGGCCCTTGCTCTGCCCCAGCCCTTCAGCTCGAGGTTCTGGGAGTCACAGTGGGCAATAAAGGTGCAATTAATTTGAGACACAAGGAGAAAGAAGATAAATTGTGGCCTTGAATTTATATAGCACATTTCATCCCAAACCATCCAGTTAAGTGATTGATATACAAATTACATTTTGAGAGATCACTCTACTCTCTCCATGCCTGACACGCAGATATATATATAATGTAATCATTATTTTTTTAAAGCAAACTTACTTATTAATGCAAACCCTACAATTGGGGTGAGCTCTTCTGGGCAAAGATGAATCAGAAGTGACAAAACTGCACCATCTCATGACGAGCATGCTTAAGAATGAATGGAATAATTTAGATACTTGGATCCCTCCAACACAGCAAGTTCAAAGGCAAACAGAAAATGCCTCTCTTCTCTAAGGATTCAAAACAGAGTTTGCTAAAATGTAATTAAGCACAAAGTCCCTTGGAATCAATCATTTCCAGAAACTAATACCCACCTTGCTGATTAGACAGTGGGTAAGCCAGGGGCAATTAATGCATTAGTATGAAAATTGTTAACTGTGAGAGCAACCAGTTTTGATGGGATAATTGCTCTGAGAAAGACTACTTGATGGTTAGTATCAGAAAAAGTGATGTCTTTGGGAGAGGGGAAGCTACTATGTTAACAGCAGCTAATTAAAAGTGACCTAATTCTCATTAATAGTCTTTTTGATACAAACTTGAATCTGGAAGGCTAATTGGGCCCATCCACACATGCTGGCCCAGCTGATGGCAGCTGGGAAGGTTTCTGCTTTGTCTCAGGGAAAAGAGGAGCTCTTTTCCCACCCTCATGGCAGTGGGAAGATGTTTTGGATCAGAAAGGTGAAGCTCTGGCTCCTCATTAAATCATTTTTCAGCCTGTCCCTGGGGAGAGGTGCATCCCTGCCCACCAGCCCTGGCTTGTTCTGTGGAGAGTGGCTCTAAGTGTGGTGGAACCCTGCAAATGTGGCAGCCAAACTGCATCCAGCAAGCAGAAAACAGCCCAGGGAAAGTCAATCCATCGTGTTTAAGCACTGAGCAACGTGTGATGTTTCCACATTCTCAAGCATGTGTTTGCTCAATGTGGCTGAGAGGAAGTGTCAGGGAAAAATGTTTGGTTTTCTGCAGTTAATGACCAATTTTCCACAAATCATAATAGCTTTACACCATTAGGTTTATAATTAGGTCTTTATTAGGTGATCCTGTTTACTCAGCACACGCTGGGTTTGACAGCAGCCCCGTGGCTGTGTCAGGCCAGGAGGGATTTGTGTCACAGAGCAACCTCCAAGGGGTGGCTGAGCCCCTCTGACAGCACCAGGGATCTCCCTCTGGGCATTGGGCAGGGAATTTCAACAGGAAACTCAAAATAACCCTGGAGCAGTGTCTGGAGTGCAGCTCTCTCCATCCCATCCTCACCTCTGCTGACATCCAGGGGGATTCACTGTGCTCCAGGGGAAGTCAGCTCTGATGCTGCCACAGACACCAAATGTGTCAGCACCCCCAGCAGGCTGTGGTAAAAGGCTTGGCCTGCTTTGATCACAGAATTCCAGAGTGGTTTGGGTGGGAAGGGACCTCAAAGCCCACCCCGTGCCACCCCTGCCATGGCAGGGACACTTCCACTGTCCCAGGCTGCTCCAATGTACATCAATTTGTATATCAATCACTTAACTGGATGGTTTGGGATGAAATGTGCTATATAAATTCAAGGCCACAATTTATCTTCTTTCTCCTTGTGTCTCAATTTAATTGCACCTTTATTGCCCACTCTGACTCCCAGAACCTCGAGCTGAAGGGCTGGGGCAGAGCAAGGGCCCAGCTCAGGCTGTGCTGGTGCCTGGGAGCTCCCTGCACTCAGGGATCCTCTGGAAACCTCTTCTAGCCAGGTCTGGGATCATCATGTGCCAGGCATTTTCATGGAATCCCAGAATCCCAGAGTGGTTTGGGTGGGATGGAGCCTCAAAGCCCCCCCAGTGCCACCCCTGCCATGGCAGGGACACCTCCCAGCAGTGTCCAGCCTGGCCTTGGACACTGCCAGGGATGCAGGGGCAGCCACAGCTGCTCTGGGCACCCTGTGCCAGGGCTTGCCCATCCCACAGGGAACAATTCCTGCCCCATATCCCTTCCATCCCTGCCCCCTGGCACTGGGAGCCATTCCCTGTGTCCTGCCACTGCAGTTCTGTAGAATTGGTGCTGCTCTGGGATGCCAGGAGGGATGAAAGGATCAGGCCAGGGAGGTGTGAGTGCTGCCAGAGCATGGAACAGACACAGTTCAGGCTTTCCCCCAACCCTTTCTCTTTTTCCTTCACGTGGATCACAGCCAAAAAGGAGCTTTGTAACCTGTGATAAAGATGTGGGTGATGCCCTGGGCCATCAATATCCATTCCAGAAGGGAACAAGGGCTGCAGTCACTTATGTCCCACTGAGGGGGAAAGGTGGCAATCAATGAATTAATCACTAATTGAGCATTATACCAGTGCCTCAGTGGCTGAGCAATTAATGACAGAAAAACAACCACAAATAATGTATTGACCAAAAATGTCTCAGTTATTTGTGTAAATTATTGGCAATAAATAATCTGACCAACCACTGTGAACTCCTTTGCTGATTTCATTGAATCACAGAATATCCTGAGCTAGAAGGGACCCACAAGGATCATCCTAATCCAGCTCCTGGTCCTGTACACCCAAAAAATCCCACCCTGTGTCCAAATGGTCAGTGCCCCCCAGCCAGGGTCAGCCCTGCAAGCACAGCTACCAGGGCACAGAGCAGAGCTGCACTGCTGCGTTTAGGAGGACAAAATACCCCAAAAGTCCCTCCCTGAGGGCAGGGATTGGTGTTCCTGCCCCCTGTTCCATCCCTGCAGGATCTGTTCTTCCTCATCCCCTCCCCACCCACCCCAGCCTCTGCTGANAGGGACCCACAAGGATCATCCTAATCCAGCTCCTGGTCCTGTACACCCAAAAAATCCCACCCTGTGTCCAAATGGTCAGTGCCCCCCAGCCAGGGTCAGCCCTGCAAGCACAGCTACCAGGGCACAGAGCAGAGCTGCACTGCTGCGTTTAGGAGGACAAAATACCCCAAAAGTCCCTCCCTGAGGGCAGGGATTGGTGTTCCTGCCCCCTGTTCCATCCCTGCAGGATCTGTTCTTCCTCATCCCCTCCCCACCCACCCCAGCCTCTGCTGAGATTCATTTCCCTCTGCTCCAAAACTGCCTCTGAGAGCATCCACCACAGCTAAAGAGGAGCCAAGACCTGCTGGACCTGCCTCCTTGGCTTTACACCATTCCAAAGAGGACTTAAAGCAGCATGAAGTTCTTGTGGCAGTGGAGGAGCTGAGCAGGTCGTTGTATTTACATTGTGTTCTTCTGCTCGAGATAAAGCCCAGCTTAAAAATCCCTTAACTCTTTTTGACAACAAATTAGTTTCAGATCAAGGGCTCCTGCTATGTCTCAAAATATGACTTTCACTTCCAAATTATTCATCTTGCCAGAAGCTGTTGTAAAAAAAAAAAAAAAAAAAAAAAAAAAAAAAAAAAGGCAAATTTTTAATGGTTTGTATAATGTCTTGTTCACTTTCAGTTTTCTTCATAGCAAATTCTCTTTGTCACTTCATGCCAGAGAGCAAACTCTTCTATCACAGTAATTTAGCAAGGCAGCCCAGGCTTTTGGGTGGAAACCTCTCTGTGGGTGTTTTGTGCAGCCTCCAAAGGCAGCATCCCTTCCAGCCGAGCTGCAGGCTGGGCAGTGATCCATGGCAACCCACAGCCCCAAGAACAGCAGCCCCACTCAGGACAAAAGCCTCCAAAATCGGGAATTTCACTCAGGATACTGGCACTGGTTTGGCAGAGAGAGTTTCCAGGGTTTGAATGGCTGGGAGAGAGAAAATCCGCTGCAAACCCCCAGGAGCTTCTCATGTCCTGCAGCCCGGGGTGGGCAGGAGGCTCTGGGAGGGTGGAACCCCGCCCTCCTCCTCCTCCTCCTCTCCTCTTCCTCCTCCTCATCCTCTCCTCTCCCTCCTCCTCCTTCTCTTCCTCCTCCTCCTCCTCTTCCTCTCCACCCACTGGAGCCTTTGGCCTGGGGACAGCACATTCCAAAAGGCTGGAGAAGGAATATGACACAATTCAGGGAATAAGGATATTTCCCTCCTTTGAATTGTTTGCTGCTTGGCTAGTTATTGATTAACTTTTTATTGCAGAGTGGCTATTTGTTTTTCTTTGCAATATATTGGGTTCTCAAGGCTTTTAATCAACTAATTGATTGTGATTAGCTGCTCTCCAGCCTGCCTGGCTTATTCCACCTCCTCCAAGCCTTGCTCCATGTGTGGATACTCCTGCAGCCCCTGACTGCCTCCTTCCCCCTACCCAAGCCTGGATTTTGGGACAAGGGACAGCAGCCAAACACATCAGCAGACATGCAGACATTTATTCTAAAAATTCCCAGTTGTCCTCCACTCATCACAGAGCTCACACCATTATCCCAGCTTCCCTCTCCACTTTTTAGGGGAGCTTTTCAGTGCAAGTCCCTGCTTGCTGAACTGGGACATTGCAGCAGGTGTTCTGGTTGCAGCTGGAGCAACGCTGGGACAAGTCTTCTGTTGGCTTAATGATTAATTGTATCCAGTGGAAAATTATTCCACAGGCACAACAATCAGCACTCAGTGTTTCCAAATGTTAGTTTCTTCTATAAATGGGTGTTAGCAAAAAGCAGATGGCAAAGATAATTCACTGTCTGCTGCAAACCCTCTGCCATTGTCTTTGCCTGTTGCTGCTCTCTCACTCAGGCCCTGTTTGCAGTTCTCTGCTCAGCTCAGCTCTGTGACAGGCTTTGATTTATGAGGATTTTGCCTGCTGGTTTATTTCCAAACCTCCTGTTCTGAGATTTGATGTGAGATCAGAAAGGTCCCTGTGAGGCTGGGAGGAAGGGGTTAATTGTGGTGTTCCCCTCAGAGCAGCAGGGTCAGCTCCTCCTGCCCTGCAGACACTGGCCAGGAGAATCCCTGCAGGAGAACCTTTGGGCTTTGTGGCTTCTCCATCCCTTTCCTTGGCCACCTGAGCAAAGAAAGGCTCCACCAGCTGCTAACAGGGGGCTCCCTGAGGCTTCTCCTGGATTCTCTTGCAATGCCCAAGAGTGGAGTGACAGCACTCCTTTTCCAACAAAGAGGAATCTTTGATGTTTTTAGAAGGTTCCTGAGTGGAGAAGCTTTGGTGTTTGGCTGCCCAGATACCCTGGAGTCAACACCAGCCTCCCCCCAGCTGTGTCTGAGGCCTTTCCCATGTGGATCTCAGCATCCCAGCTGCTCCATTGCCCCTGGTGTCCCTTGACTCAGGTGTTCTCTTTGTTTACTCTTCTGGGAAGGGTTCCTCAGTTAAATTGTAGCTTGCCTGCTTTTTCTGCTTGTTCTTCCCTGCAGACCTTTCTCCAGCAGAGCATCTACCACACAAAGGTTTCTGTGATCTGAGCACAGAGTGGTGCCTGCGAGTTCCTCCTTGGCCCCTTTGAGTCACTGATCACTGAAAAAGCCCAAGAACCTCAACACTGCAGCTGTCAGGATGTCACAGAGATTTCCAAACGTGTCAACTCCTTATCAGCTGGTGAGACAAGAAATCAGCTAGCTGGAGGCTTCTAGAGAAGCAGGAGGAATCATTCTCCAAACTAAATGTTATAAATGCACATTATGGAGTTGGCTTTTTGCAAATATTGAGATGGATGCTGTATGTATAATGTGGGAAAGGTGTACTATATTTTCTCTTATTTACAGAGTTTAGAAATGTGATGAATGTATATTTTCTGATTGTAACATAGTGCTAACAGTAAAGACTAAGTTTTTTTCTTTGTAACATCTAAACTGGCCAAACCAGAAGGTGAGGAGAGTCATCCTGCATTCCTGCATGGACATTGCTGAGCAAAGCCATGGAACCTCTGTTATCAGAGATCTTATCCAAATGGAGATGGCCAAAACCTGGAGAGAAGAGTTTATGGGACCTGTGATATCAGAGTGGAGCACCCAGATGGATCTACCAGATAAAATGATTGATACCCAAAAAGAGAGTTTGGATCCTGCATTAGGGTCTATTCAATGTGTAACACAGAGATCCTTAAAACAAAGGATCTGAAGGGGTGAGGTGTGTGCTGGCTGCCTTGGTGCCAGGCACCCTCGGCCAAGAAACTGTTTGTGCCTTATTTTCTCCTAATTGTCTATTTTTAATTTTTTTTTTAATTAAACTTATAAATTCTTCTAAGAAAGTGAACCTCATTTTTCACACTAAACAATGCCAATTTTCCTCCCTGCCCAGCACCAGGAGAAGATCTCCACTGCAGCTGCCTCCTCGCTGTGATTCCTTTGGAGATCATCCCTGCCATCTGCTCCCCTGCTTCTCCTGGAGCCAGGAGTGTCCCTGCAGCTCCCAGGACCCTCAGGCACCACTGCCCCATCACTGGTGGGAGCTGCTGCCCCTGCAGGGCTGCAGAACCAGCCCAGAGCCCTCCCCTGTGTGTTTGCCAGGATGGTGAGGGACCATTCTCTGTTTAACACTCTGCAGCATTTCTTCTGAATGCTGTTTTGTTCCAGGGAGACCTGCTGATTTAATCTCATCAGTGGAAACCCCTCTGGGTACCTGGTGCCTGCTGCTGGGTTTTAATGGGCATTTAAGGGGGCCTGAGACTCCTTGGGGGATCCTTCAGGCAACATTCCCAGGGCAAGGCTCCTCCTGCTTTCTCCTCAAGGCATGGCTCACTGGAGAGCAAACCCTACCAGTCACAGGGGGTCACATCAGCAGCACTGAGAAATGTGTTCTCTTCCTCAAGAAAACCATCTTGACATTGAAAAGAAAAGCAGAGCACGTCAGGGGTGTGCTCTGTGTCAGGCAGATGTGATGACAGACATATGGTCACTTCATTTCTTACCCCAAACTCCAGGAAACACAGGACTTGGGAAAACATTTGGAAATGTGGGGGAAAAAAATCAAGAAAAATCAAAGTTTCTGTTCAAACCTATTTGTTTTGGTGCTCCAGCTGCAGCCTTTCATGGTACAAAGGCATATCCTTCATGAAATTCAGATCTGAGTGCTCCTGAACATTTAACTCAAAGTCAAAACTCAAAGCCTTGAAGTTCATGTATATCACAAGGACAGAGAAATGTCTCTCACCCTCAGAGTCAATGAGTGTATAACTCTCTCTGAGGCCAAATTGCCTGTGTAGGACGTCCCTCACTACTGTAACACCAATAAAAGCCTATTTTTGTACAGCTTTAGGTCTTGGAGACAATCCAGAGGCAGCTCTTACAATCCTTGCTGACTCCAGGCTGACTCACACCCTTAACTCACACATGCCATTGTCTTTATTCAGATTTCCCACTTACACTGCAGGCATCTGACATTGCTTAATTACAGCTTTTTTTTTTTTTTTTCCCCCCCAGCCTATATTCCTTTTGTTTCTCCCCTTTATATTTAGTAGGTTTACAAAGGGGTAGAGCAGGCATTAATGAAGATGTTTGGATTTCAAAAGTCTTTGGTGAGCACTGGAGAGGGATGAAAAAATTCTCCCCACAGAGTGAGCAGAGATTTTACCAACCCCTGCCTGGTGCTGCCAGGTCAGAGCCACCAGAGCCTGGCACCAGAGCCTGGCACAGTGCCACCAGGGCCAGCAGCCAGCACAGCCTCAGGGACAGCCACCACCTGCAGGAAAAAGCCATTACAGGTCCTTAACCATGAAATGGCATAAAATTAATCTTTACATCAGAATTTTCCTCCAGCCAGGATCTCCTTGAGGGGTTTGCCAAGGCTTTCACAGGGCAGTGCCCAGGGAAGCAAGGCAGGGTGAGCCCAGGGTGATTCCCTGGGAATCCTGGAATGGCCTGGGCTGGCAGGGAATCCCTCTCCTTCCCCTGGCAGTTATGCAGGTGCTGAAGCACCAAACCATGACTATTGTGTTGAGTACTGTAACATCTGCAGGGTCCAGCCTGCTTGGATCTGTGGCTATAATAAATAGCAAGACACAGCATGGTCTAGAGTGTCTGGTAGATCAAAAGGGTTTAATAAATGAATGAAAATAATACAGAAACCAAAGATATAAGACATACACTGGTACAACACCTAGAGAATGCTGTCAGTTCTCTTGTTCTGTCCCTTTTTCTACCCAATGTTCGAGGATGGTTCTATTTGAAAATTCTAATAGGAAAGCTTACAGGGATTGATGGCCAGAGGAAAGGTCCAACAGATGTTTCTCTCTTGGCACTCAGCCAAATACAGAGGGACATGTACAGAACCTTCCAGATGAATTTCCTAATAAGTCAAGGAG
>WEIU01007386.1:241221-263982 GCA_013389925.1 Aegithalos caudatus | reverse complement strand
TCCTGTCCTGTCCTGTCCTGTCTGCCCTGTCCTGTCCTGTCCTGTCCTGCCCTGTCCTGTCCTGTCTGCCCTGTCCCTGTCCTGTCCTGTCCTGCCCTGTCCTGTCCTGTCTGCCCTGTCCTGTCCTGTCCTGCCAGGCAGCACAGCCTGAGGCACCCTCCTGTCCTCTGCCAGCCCCAGGCAGATGCAGATGGAAAAGCCTCATCCGGCCAGATTGGATGCAAGATGTTTTATTTATACCCTCTTCCTCCTTGATTATACCCTGCTTGAAATAGAGCAACACTTTTTTATTTCCACCAGTAGCTCACCAGTGCTGTGTGCTGGTTAATTTGGTGAAAATCAATGAAAAGGACAAAGATCTGGTGGCTGAGCTGAGCAGCTGGGCTGTGGCTGTGTCTGCAGCCAGGTAAGGTAGGGTGGCACTGGCACTGGCACCTGGCAGCTGTACAGGTGTGCCAGGGCAAGAAGGAACCATTCTGTCCCCACAATGAAGAAGGAGGATGGGATGGGCACAGAAACACCTCGGGCCAGCCCAGCTGAGCCCCGGGGCTGACCAGGAGTGTGTCCCTCAGAATTTCCATCTCCTGAGTGAAGGAATGAAGTTGGTGCTAGCAGGGCACCTGATCCCACGCTGGAATCCCTGCCTGGACACCTCTGTGAGCACAGGAGAGCGTTCATTGCTCAGGGTGCTCCTAGTGCTGGGGACACGAGGGGAGCAGGGGAGTTTATTATTTATTATCTCACATTCCCCAGTTTATTTTATCTGATGTTATCCTCACTTTATTCTGCCTCCTTTCCCGAGGCCGCTTGGTGAAAGTGCAGAAAATGCCAAAGCTCGAGGTGGAGGCAGAAAGTGCTGAACGAAAGGGAGGCAGAAATACCAGGGGAAAATGGATTTAATGGTGCAGGCTGGGCAATGAGGACACAGCAGAGCAGAACTGCAGGGGAGAATTGGCCCGGAGCTGCTGCATTTAACAGATTACAGCAGATTATCCTGAGTAATGATTGATTTCTTTGGAGCTGGATTTCACACGCCTGGTTTACAGCCCAACCACACAAATTGGCAGAGAGCTGACGTGGGCTGGATGAACAAGCGTGAGGGGATGCAAAGAGCTGTTAATGGGCTGTTATTCACAGAAACCCAGGTGTACAATAGTGCAAACTTACACTGACATTTTCTTAGCTTCTTCCTACACGTTTGTTTCGTGCAAAGCTGAGAACTGGGGAGCAGAGCAGAGCTGCAGCTGCTGGAGCTGTCTGTGAGCTGTGCAGATGAACAGAAAGCTTCAAAGAATAAAATTTTGATGAAGACCAGAAACAACATTGTTTGAAAAGGAAAGTGTTCTTTCTGTTTCAAAGAATTTATTCATTTTCCAGAACACACCATTGGCATTTCTGAACCCAAATACCTGCAGATTAAGAAAGAAACACGTTGAGAAGTCTCCAGAAACATAGGCAGATAACAAAGACAGCTTTTACCCTTCCTTCCCTTGTCTGCTTTATTTCACAGGGAGAAAGGAATAGAAAACTGTATGGAAGGCAATTGGAAAAATCAACACTCAGCAAAGAATTCAAATGGTGCAACCAATGTGGCTTTCAGAATAAGTAATGGCTCATTTCACTTAGCAGCTGCACTTTTCATTATTATTGTTTTTATTATTATTATTATTTAGGACTGGCTTCAGAATCTTTATTCAGTTGTTCAGATCCATTGATGTCCCTTGTGCCAAATCAATACTTTTTCCTAGAGAACATGGAGCAAAAATCCATACTCCTGTGCTCAGCAGTAAAACCATGGCAGCCTGGAGTCCGTGTGCTCTGTGGCTGGGGTGTTCCAGCTCTCAGCTGTGTTTGCTGGGCAATAAAATAAGGAAAGATCCCATTCCCTGCACTGCTCTGCCCTGAGCCCCTCTTGGCCACTGACCTGGAGCTGGTTTGCAGGGTGAGGTGCAGGCACTGCCAGGTGAGACCCAGGGATTTTCCCTGCCAGCAGAGCCCTCCTGGCCCAGAAGGTGAAAATGAGAGAGATGAGGGCTCAGAGGGTGAAATGTTCCAAGGGTTCCCTGCAGCACAGGGAGCAGTCCCAGCGGGGTTCCTGCACTGTCCCAGCCACGTCCCCTCAGTGAATGGGAGCACAGAGCTCACTGCAATGTGCCTCTGCCTCTCCTTTCGGGCTCTCTTTGTTGTTGGGTTTGTTTGGTTGCTTTTTTTGCCTTTCCCCTTTTTTCTTTTAAGGGAAGTAAAGAGAATCTGAAGAATTATACAATGTTTGTAGAGCACACAGAGGCTCCTGTGAGACAGTGAGAGTCCAAGAAATGAAACAGGAATGAGATAAAACTTTGGCTTATCCTTATTATTCCTACTTTATAACAGAATTATAGATTAACTTCTTTTCTCTTTGAACTTTCTTCTTCAATCCAACTGTCTTTTTGTTTCTCTGGATTCCCTCAGGGCTGGCCTCTCCATTTCCATGCTTATTCCAAGCTAGGCCAGGCAGCCAGCCTGGAATCTGCTTTGCTCCGTGGAACACAGACAGGAGCCTTTGATTTTGCTCTTGTTTGGATGCTCTTGCTCAGCTGATGAGCAGATCCTGGCTCCCTTTGAAGAGGCAGACACCAGGCTGGGGTGCTGGGGAGCTTCAATAAACACAGCTCACCAAAGCACAACTTGGAAACTTGGATAATTCATACTTATTAAACCTGTCCCTGTGAAAGGCTGGTCCTTGCTCAGGAGAGCAGGACCCTTCATGCACCTACGCCCCCTTGTTTTACAAGGATAAAAAAAACCCAGAACTGCTCATGAGAGAAAAACCATTTATAAGGATTTTTGTTTTTCTTGCATCTCCAAACCGTTTGTAACATGGTTGAGTGGATGTGAGGCATTATAAAGTAATTTCTTATCTAGCCAGAGAATTAGAAAAGGAAATGTTAGTTGGAACAAAGTGTTCCCTTCGGTGCAAGGGGTTTTCTCTTCCAGCTGCTCTGCTTTCAAACACACAGAGAGATTGAAGTTATTTGTTTTATATTGCCAAAGGTACTGTACAAGTGTATATATTTATGGCTGCTTTTTGAGATCAGATTTATTTCAGAGTTTAAATCAATTTACATTCAAATGAAAGCTGACCTCATTCACTCTGTTTTATGTTCATTACAGCCACAGCCTAATCTGGATCATTTCTTCCTTGGTGCTCAGTACAAGCACTTTGAATGAGTTTGTTGCCGTGGATTTGAGTGGATTTGTATCCTCCTCTCCTTGGCTTTACCGTGCCAGGCTTTTTCCTTTTTTTGCTTGTTTTGCAGTAATAATTTATAATAATTATTATTCCAATATATTATATCAATATGTATTATTATTNTTTATAATAATTAATTTTATAATACTAATTAAAAATCATTTCACTGTATCAATGTTAACCCCATCCCACAGTGCCCATCCCAGCACCCCAGAGCAGCCCTGGCCGTGCCTGGCAGGGTGCAGAGCCCACCCCCCTTCCTCCATCCCTGTCCCCTGAGCTCAAGGAGCAGGTCCTGGAAGGAAGGTGTCAATAATTGATCTGAAAAGGATTTCTGCCTATCTCAGCCCTGCTTTCCCTGCCACATTTACTCCAACATATGTCTGCAATCTACTGGGGCAACAGGAACGGATCAGCATCCACATGACTGCACTTGGGAGCTAAAAATAACCTGCTGAAGTGAATACATTCAGTTCTTTATGCAAAATGCCTGTGTTAAGTCTCTGTTTGCACTGCTGATAAAATGTGTGTTGAAATATCCATGGCCTTGATGTCTCATATTCACAGAAAAGGGCTTTGGCAGCCAAAAATCCCACCCACCACGAAGGCTTAAATAGCAGGCACATTAATCTGTTTAATTCCTTGGCTGTTTTGAAGGTCAGGTATTTGCCTGCTACACCTAAACAGCTTCCAACCCACAAAACAAAGGACAGTTCAAATCAGACAATGAGGGCTTCCAGAGAAGTGTCTCTGAGTAGTCCTTCAAATCCAAGAGGAAATTTCAATGAGATGGTGCTGGCTGCTCCTTGGTGTTTGCTTTGTGCTGATCCCCAGCACTGCAGCCCTGGGAACATGGGATAACCTGTCTGTCCCTCCATGGGTGGGCTGATGGGGGCTGCTCAGGAGGAGCCAAACCTCCACCTCCAGCTGGAGCAGCTACAGAAATTACAGCCACTGTTCTCTCTGGCAGTAATTAATTACCAGCTACTAAACGAGGAGGAAAGATACTGAATTAGAATCTCAGAGTGCCCTGATTGGGAAGGGAGCCAAGGGTCAGTGAGAGGAACCCCTGGCCCTGCACAGGGCACCCCAACAGTGCCCCAGGTCTGCAGCAGCTGCTGCCTTTGGTGCTGCCAGAGGAACCTGGAATAACTCAGGAACCAAGGGGATTTGCCAGCAGTGACTTCAGGCAGCACCTGAGCGTGGCACAGGCTCCTCAGCACCCAGGG
The DNA here is from genome assembly GCA_013389925.1 of Aegithalos caudatus. Taxonomy (NCBI): domain Eukaryota; kingdom Metazoa; phylum Chordata; class Aves; order Passeriformes; family Aegithalidae; genus Aegithalos; species Aegithalos caudatus. The sequence goes on along the minus strand of WEIU01007386.1, from coordinate 259,521 downwards.
GTGCTGCCCAGCCTCCCTCTCCCTCCATCAGCTTCTCCAGGGACAGCAAACACAGCTCTGGCCTTTCCATCCCAGTGCAAAAGGCAGCCCTGAGCTGCTGCAGCCACTGAGTCACTCTTTCACCCCAGCAGCTTTGCACAATCCATCCTGTCAATGTTTGCTGCTTTTTGATTGCATCCTGTAGTGTTTTTCCAAAAGATCCAGCGGTTAAAACAAAGTTCACTGTGGCTGAACACTTCCCAAGGTTCAGGTTTTTGGTCCAAGTCCTTGCACATTTTCTCGATTTTCTCAGTATTTGGTTTTAGCTGCAGTTACTGACTGTGGATGGGTGTTTATGGACACACTCCCACAATGCCAGAATCACCCAGGCTGGAAAAGGCCTCCAAGAGCACCCAGTGCAACCATTCCCCCAGGATTGCCAAGGGGGAACACGTTCCCAAGTGCCCACACATCTTCTAAACCCCCAGGGGTGGGGACTCCACCACTGCCCTGGGCACCTCTGCCAGGCCTGGACAAAACTTTGGTGAAGAAATTTTCCCTAATATCCAAAAGTTCAACCCCCACCTTTGCACAGCTCCTTTCAGAGAGCAGTGTGGTCCCCAAAGAGCTCAGATATATCTACATTTATTTATTCACTGTTCATAGCCTTTCCCATTAGTAGCCTCAAAACATTTCTGTAAAGCACAGTAAAACTATTTATGGGAGAGAAGAGAGACAGCAGAGTTGGTTTGAGGACAGGCTCATTTTCCTCCATTCTGAGCTGTGTGTAGCTGGAAGTTGTGCATCTGCATAAAACACCTCCATGCCACGAAAATAAAAAAAGCCTGAGCCCTCTGAGTAACAAACATTAGTAAAAATGCATTAAAAAAAAAAATCCATGATACTTTTTGCTGCAGAACAAGATACAGCTTTGGGGCTTTATGAGCTTTTCATGAAAGATGCAAGGGGCTGCAAAGAACTGCCTGTCTGGGCAAAGGAAACACAGCTTGGTGCTTTTGGTGCTTTTACATTGGCAGGAACTCGTTCCTGAATGAGCCTTTGTGCCATTGATCCCTCCTGGGGCCGGGCAGAGCAGCAGAGGGTCCTGCAAACACAGCCCTGTGTTCAAACAGCAGCAGCCAGAGCTGGCTGCTCCTGCTGCAGGGGATTTGCCATCTCTGGAGTGCCAGCAGCAGCAAAGAAGGGGCTCTGTGACAGAGAGAGCCAGGATGGAGGGAAAGGGTGCATGGGCAGGGCACAGGGATGGGCTGAGCTGACTTGGGAGCCTTCTGCTGTGAAAAACCCTGATAATTTGAAAATAACCTTTATTTTGTGTAACACTTGAGGAGCAGCCTTGTTCTTCCAGAATGAAATCACTCCATGGGAGCTGGTGAGTGCTGGCACCTTTCCCACCAGGATGGCTCTGCTTTGGGAACTCCTCCCCACCAGGAAAACCTGACTGTCCTGGAGATGCAATCCTGCAAAGGAAAGCAGTGTGAGGGGAGCAGGGGACAGCAGCAAGCCCGTGACACAGACACGTGCAGGCCACCAGGCTGCCCAGAGCCCCATCAGCAGTGCCACCCACGGTGCCACCCAGGTGACACAGGCACCTCCCTCTAACATTTCCTCAGGTTTTTGTGCAGGAATCTTCTCTTGGGGGCTGTCAGCAAATGTGACACTCAGATACAAAGCAGCAGAGACTGCTTCTGACAGCTCACGTAAAAGAAATATGAGGGAAAATGGATTGATATAAAATAAGGAATGAGGTGGCAGAAGGGGCTTTATTTGATAGAAAGGAATTTAAAGTGGGATGTCTGATAGGCCTCGTTAATCATCATCTGCAAACAGGGGAAGCTTTCATTGAGGATCATAGAATTGCCAAGGTTGGAAATGACCTTTAAGGTCAAGTCCAGCTGTCAGCACAGCACCAGCACCCTGCTCACCACCAAAACCTGTCCTCAAGGGCCACATCCACAGGTTTTTGAACCCTTGAGGGGTGGGGACTCCAGCAGTGCCCTGGGGGCTCTGTTCATGCCTGAGGAGTCCCCTGAGCCCTGCTGGGTGCCAGGCTCTGGGCACAGAGCACAGCACAGCCCACAGCCAGCTCCCCTGCCAGCCCCCTCCTGCTCCCAGAGCTCATCTCTGACAAAACTTCCCAGAAAAACCCACAGAGTGCCTTTCTAGACCTCAGACACTCAGAACACCCTCCTGACACTAATTAGCCCAAGCCTTTTGGAAAACTCACACTGGAAAAACAAAATCCTTTACCAATTGTTTTGAAGTGGGCAAAGGCAGGTAACTGTTCCTGATTGCTTGATGAGGGAGGGGGATTATTCTGTGTGCTGGTTTGGGGTTATTATACTGTATGTGAGCACTTGGACATTATGCTGAGGGTAATTATGGCTTTGGGAAGGAGCCTCTGGAAAGGCTCTGGGAGTGCACAGCACTGGGTGTGTTCCTAAGGGAATGATGCTGCTGCCAATTCCAGCATCTCCCCTCAGCCCTGGGGCTCCCTCCCTGCCCAGCAGACAGGGAACAGGGATATTTAAGGGATATTCCAGGCCCTGTCCCCATGCACCCCCCAGGACAGGGAGATCTGCTCTGGTCCATCCCCAGCCCTCTGGAATACCAGCATCATTTTTAATCCCCCCAATTCCACATGGGCAGGGAGGGCTGCCTGCTGGGTGTGGCACTGCCACAAGTGCCCTAAGGTGCTCCTCTAATTCTCCTAACTGATATTTCCATAATAAGCTCTTCACTGGAGAGAGAATTCACATTAAGTAGCTTTTCTTGTCCAATATTCCTTCTCATTTTTCTTGCTTGTCTCTTCCTAACATCTGTTGATGAAAGTTGAGCAGAACTGTTGAACAAAACTGGCAACAACAGGGGATCCATTGCAGTCATTCCAGGGCTGCAGCGTCAATCCAGATGCTTGGGAAGCTCAAATCAAAAACCCCCTCATGCTAAAAGCTGTAATGATGTCTCAAGTGCAGAACCTCCCATCTGTGGCTGCTGATCCAGAGACTGCAGCTCGTGGCTTTCCCACCCCAAGGTAAGACACATTTGAGTAGGACATGCAAACACTTTAGACATGAAGAATAAATAAGATTAAGGCAAGTAGTTCACCACAGATGTGTTAGCAGAAATGAAGAAAACAAGGTCCTGTAATGACTGAGATAAATAAAAGCAATCCCCCAAGCCCCTGATAGATTTTCTACTTCTCCAAAGCCTTATGAGTCTCTTGTTTCTGCAAAATTAAGCCAGAAATCTAAAAAATCATTAGCTATATTCTAGTTTTTCCCCCTGCTCTTGCCATTTCTGGTGTAATTAGCAATCCCTCAAAACCAGTTTTAGTCCCCTGGCATTTCAAAGCCCTGCAGGAGCAGTGTGTGCTGCTCAGCAGGAGCTGGAGCTGGAGGGGCTGAAAGCCCAGGGGTGGCAGGAGCAGGGCACTGCTGACCCCACAGAGGCTCCAGTGCCCAAAGGCTGGCAGGGACACAGCCTCGGGTCCCAGAGAGCCAGGGCCTGGGGAGGGCAGGGGGGGACTGGGGAGTCATCTGTGGGGTTATTGGGGAGTTATCAATGAGGTTATTGATGAGTTATCTGTGGGGTTATTGATGAGTTATCTGCGGGGTTATTGGGGAGTTATCTGTGGGGTCATTGGGGAGTCATCTGTGGTGTTATTGGGGAGTTATCTGTGGGGTTATTGGGGAGTCATCTGTGGGGTTATTGGGGAGTCATCTGTGGGGTTATTGGGGAGTTATCAATGGGGTTATTGGTGAGTTATCTGTGGGGTTATTGATGAGTTATCTGCGGGGTTATTGGGGAGTCATCTGTGGGGTTATTGGGGAGTCATCTGTGGGGTTATTGGGGAGTCATCTGTGGGGTCATTGGGGAGTCATCTGTGGGGTCATTGGGGAGTTATCTGTGGGGTCATTGGGGAGTTATCTGTGGGGTTATTGGGGAGTTATCTGTGGGGTTATTGAGGAGTTATCTGTGGGGTTATTGATGAGTTATCTGTGGGGTTATTGATGAGTTATCTGTGGGGTTATTGAGGAGTTATCAGTGAGGTTATTGATGAGTTATCAATGGGGTTATTACTGAGTTATCTGCGGGGTTATTGGTGAGTTATCAATGAGGTTATTGGGGAGTTATCAATGGGGTTATTGATGAGTTATCTGTGGGGTTATTGATGAGTTATCTGTGGGGTTATTGGGGAGTTATCTGTGGGGTTATTGGGGAGTTATCAATGAGGTTATTAATGAGCTATCAGTGACATTATTGATGAGTTATCAGTGAGGTTACTGAGGAGCCATCCCAGAGGTTATTGGTGAGTTATCAATGTGGTTATTAATGAGCTATCAGTGAGATTATTGATGAGCTATCAGTGAGGTTACTGAGGAGCCATCCCTGAGGTTATTGGGAGGAATCCCTGGAGCTGTTCAGGAGCAGCAGCAGCTCAGGAGCACAGCCCACTGAGCGTGGCAGGCACCAGGAGAGCCAGGCAGGCTCTGGCACACCCAGGAAACCTCCAGAAACTCCCTCATCTGCTTGCAGTCAATATTTAGACTCTCAGTAGGCATCAGCTCCTTATTCTGTTAACATTCAGAGCTGGGAGACAGGTTTGGAATTGAAACAGCCACGTTTCCTGGCATCTTCTCCTCCAAATAACTGGCAAACTTATTTTTGACACATATTTGCATTTCTACAAAGCTCTCTGTTTGGATGGGCTTTCCCCATTTTTGTGCAGTTTCCCTGTCTGGAGACAGGCACCAGACACATTTTTGTGACCAGAGCCCAGCTGCAGCAGGGGGGATTTGGAGTGAGGGCTTTAACATCATTCCCTTTTTCACCCCTGCCCTGCTGCAGGTGGTGATTTGTGCAGGGACAGGGCTGCAGTTATATCTGTTTTCATTTCACAGCACAGTCACAGTCACAGATCCCCCCTAAAGCCTCTCCCTTGGTCCTGGCTGTTTGTTAATGATCACTCCATCATCCTCATCCCAGAAACCCATCCAAGCTGGCAAATATTTGGGTTTATAATCAGGCTGGTGAATTCCAGATTTCCCATCTCGTGCCCCAGTGAGGCTGACACGGTGTGAGTTCATTTCCCACTCAGTGTTTGCAGACAGCTGCTGTCTTTGCCCTGCTGAAGGATGCTGCCACTGAGGCTTCACACTCAGAAAGCTCCCAATACTTCCTAAATCCCACCACAGCCCACTTCAATGTTTCCCTGAGTTTTAGACCAAGCTCTGACTCAAAGCAAGTTGCACAGAGGAACAAAAAAAGTCTTTTTGACATGTTTTGACCAATTTTACTGTTGCCACAAAGTGCTTTTTTCTTCTGACATCCAGAGGAGCAATTGTTCCACCTGACTCCAAAGGGATGTCATTAATTCAGGCATCTGTGTTATAAATGTGTGTTTTGCTGATATGTTCTGTGTGTCTTCCAAAGCCAACTCTCTCCCATCTCATAGCTCTGCAGCACAACAACTCTCACAGTCTGGAGCAATGCACCATCGAGGCAAATAATTATCCAAAAAGTAATTAAATTAATTGACCAGGGAAGTGATTATGTGAGACTGTGGGGATAATTAAAACGAGCACATGTTTTGATGCGTTTATAGCCTAAATGCTCAGGGGCACAGTGGTAACTGTCCTTTGCAGCACCATCCCTCAGCCAGCGCAGCAGCCAGGCATCCCCACCCTGCCCAGCAGTGCAAACTGCAGCCAGAAAAATCCCAGAGTCCCAGGATGGGCTGGGAGGGAAGGGACCTGAGAGTTCATCCAGTGCCACTCCTGCCCTGGGCAGGGACAGCTTCCCAGGCTGCTCCCAGCCTGCCCTTGGACACTCCCAGGGCTGGAAATTCTTATCTGCACTTTTTTCTTAATGACTTTCCTGTGGCTGGGACCTCACTCTCAGGGCTCACAAGGAACCTGAGTGATATTTGCAATGCCATAAAGGCAGGAGAGAGGATTGAGGCAGAGCTGTTCACCTCAGAACTCACAGAAGCTGCCAGGACAATGTTTGAATGGAATTAAAGGGAGGTTCTTGAATTGCCTGGGTTTAGTTTGACTTTCAGAGCATTTAGTGAGCTGGGAAGTGCTGCCAGGGGAGGCTGGGGAGCCAGAGGATGGAAACAGAATTCAGGGATTCATGGACAACAGGTCTGGGAACAGCTCCTGGGCTTATCCCTGCTCTGGAGCTCAAAGAATCAGATTTTGTACCTCTGCTTGGTCTGGGGGGATGGGGAGAGCTGGGGGCAGCCCTGGGGCCCTGTGCCACGGGTTCCCAATGCCAGGGGATGTCCCAGTGCCACGGCATGTCCCAGTGCCAGGGGATGTCCCAGTGCCCTGTGAGTGCCACGGGTTCCCGATGCCAGGGGATGTCCCAGTGCCACGGCATGTCCCAGTGCCAGGGGATGTCCCAGTGCCAGGGGATGTCCCAGTGCCCTGTGAGTGCCACGCAGGAACACCAACAGGACACAGCAGTGTCCCAGCCCTGCTCGTGCTCCAATGGCTCCAAAGGCTTTGGGATCTGCTGAAAGCAGGTTTGCTGGGATGGACACAAACTCCTTAGAACAAAGATCATCTGAGCAGCNAGGGGATGTCCCAGTGCCCTGTACCCCAGGTTCCCAGTGCCAGGGGATGTCCCAGTGCCCTGTACCCCAGGTTCCCAGTGCCAGGGGATGTCCCAGTGCCCTGTGCCACAGGTTCCCAGTGCCAGGAGATGTCCCAGTGCTAGGGGATGTCCCAGTGCCCTGTACCCCAGGTTCCCAGTGCCAGGGGATGTCCCAGTGCCCTGTGAGTGCCCTGCAGGAACACCAACAGGACACAGCAGTGTCCCAGCCCTGCTCGTGCTCCAATGGCTCCAAAGGCTTTGGGATCTGCTGAAAGCAGGTTTGCTGGGATGGACACAAACTCCTTAGAACAAAGATCATCTGAGCAGCAGGAAGATGGATGGACAGTCTTAATTAACTGTTTCTTGTGTCATATTCTTAATGATTTGGTTGCTATTCCTGAAGTCTGTTACAAACTTCATTAAATTTACTTGCCTCAAGGGCATTTCTACCTCTTATAATCAGCCTTTGTCCTGTCAAAGATAAATTGCCTGATGGGATAAGTTGATCCTACACAAATGGAGCTCGCTTTGAACTCCTGGTGATAAGTAGCACCAGACAGGAGGTTTTTCTGTTGTTTATCTTTGTACTGATATGGCATGAAATAAAAATGGGTGTCACTTTCCTGGCTGAGCTGCATCCATCAGGCTGAGCAGAGATTAGAAAATACTACTCAACTTAGAGAAACAAAAGGAAGCAAACTGGAACACTTAAGAATAGACTTGAAGTTCTTTGATGTGTGCATTTAATATTGATGTGCTGATGGGATCGGTTTCAAAATTTAATCTTTTCTAGTAGATCAAAACCAAGCTCCCCAGTTTTATTCACAGAATGGTTTTGGTCTGGAAGGAACCTCAAAGCTCATCTCTGTAGCTGATGTTTTTGAGAAACAGTTGACAAGTTTCTCAAAAGTATATATATATATATTTTATATCCTGCACCTGCTGTGACTTTCCAGCCTCCTGACACCTCCCTGTTCTGCCCTCTCCTCTCCAGGGGATGGGAATCCTCCCCCCTGGGGAAATTCCTCACCACATTCCTGGGAGCAGAACCAGGAGCCTCAGCACAGCTCCCCCATGGGAATTCACCCCAAAACCTCTGCAGGTCCCTGCTCTGAGTTGGCTGAAAAATAATCAGGGAGATTGGTCTAGTGTGTCCTGAAAAATCACAAAGGTTTAATAAAATAGTGAAAATAATACAAAATAAATTATGAAAGTTGAACACAGTGTAGGGACAGGTCCCAACACCTCGAGAATGCTCAGAGTCCCTTTGTTCTGTCCCTTTTTCTGCTCAGTGATGGAGGCTGGATCTATTGGGAAGCTGCCATCAGAAAGGGGAGCAGATTTAGACAAATAGGGGCAAGGCCAACAGCTGCTCCTCTCTTAGCACTGAGCCACTTACAAAGAGAAAAAACATCAAACTTTCCAGTGAAACTTCCCAAAGAGTCAAGAACCAAAGCAAACCCCTTTCCTTGCAGAGAAATTCCCACTCAGGGGTGGGGGTGATCACTGCCCTCCCCAGCCCCAGAGCTGGGAGATGCTGCCCCTGCCCCTCAGAGCCAGGGCAGCCCCTGCCCCTGCCCTGCTGGAGGGACCAGAATCATCCCACAGTTACAGCAGCTCCACTGCTTTAGTGCTGATGTGGCTGTAATCTCTTAATTAACACATCTTTTAAAAAGCACTTAATGCCTGTGATAAAAAAGCATTGCAACTTAATGCACTCACTCAATAACAGCATAACCTACTTTCTTCCAAATAAGAAAGGAGGGAATTATTAGACATCAATGCATTGTTTGCTAATGAGTTGTAATTCTGTATTAATTTACCAACTAGCTGATTAGATACGGGAGATTTACAAAATATAGTAGAGATTGTGGTTCCAGAAAAGCAGCTCAACATCAGGGAAAAATAAAAAAGTCATTAAGTTTTTCTCAGTGGTGCACCTGAAATTATTAATTAGTTGGCATTTAAGTAAAATTCATTGAAAAATAGTCTGTACTGTAATATTGGGATTAACACAGGCAAGAGCACAGATATTGCACTGCACTGCTCAGGAGAACAAGGATTCCACACATTAAAACACTGCCAGGCTGAGGGATGAGAATATTTGTGCACATTAAAGCACTGCCAGTTTGAGAATATTTGTGTAAATTCGTGTAAATTCTATTCTATTCTAAATGCACTGGCCCCATATGTGTCCAAGGATCAGCTGTTACTCAAAAGTCCTATCAACCCCATCCCTATTTTTTAAAAAATCTACCAATTCCATCCCTATTTTTAAAAAGAATCTACAACAACCCAATAATTTTCCAAAGGAATTTCAAACCTACCCACTCGTGCCATTTGAGGGACTGTAGATAGAACCCACAAAAAGTTCTGTACACTCAGTGGAAGCAGTGTTTCACAGCACACCTCTCATGGTGTATTGTAGACACAAAATGTGGACTATATCCACGTTTTCCTGCTTGTTGTTTGATCCTTGAATACATTTTCTTGTCATCTCAGCCCTGCCCTGAAGCCCAGCCAGGCATTTCCAGAGGGTGGGAAGTGCTCAGTGTGCACCAGGACAGAATTCCCTCGTGCTGCCCAAGCTCAGGTGCTCCTCCCACTGTTTTAAACATCCACTGCTTTGTTTTCCAGGTCCTATTTTTGTATTCCTTTAAGCACAATTGATTTCTGTCTCTGGGAATGGGACTGTGATCACACTGAAATACTGCACATCATCTCGAGCCTGTCATAACTCAGACACACACATCAAGGAGAAGTGTCACTGTGTTAATTTTAGGAATAAGATCAGTAATTTTTCTGTTACACATCCCCTGCTTGTTTTGCCAGTTGCAACACAAACTCAGATATATTGACAACATAGAAATGCAGGCTATAAAGACTCAGATTCCTCTCCCACTTTTGAAGGAAACTGATGTTAGATTTTTTTTCCCAGGATCTGCCTAATTATATTCTGTACAAATCAAAAGTGCATTTTTCAATTGTCTCTTTATGTCAGATGTTCTTCTTTAAAATGGTTGAGGAATTCCACACCTTCCCTGCTTTAGAAACCACCCTGAAAATTGCATGTTTTCTATGAGCTGTGACAAAATATTAAATGCAAGTAAGAAAAAAACACCACAAACGAATTGAACTAAATCTTAAAACAACTTGTTTGAGCAAGAAGACACAGAAATTCTCCCGTGCATTTTCCCATGAAATGTGTTAATCCCAACAGTTCCTGACAATGATACCAAGAGGAAAAATTCAAATCCAGTTTTGTGAATAGGAATGCAGAGTGCTGAGAGGCCTCGGAGCAGAGAGAGCAGCAGAAAAGCAGAGATGACATTTCTCACACTGAGATGTGCCTTACTCTGCTGAAACTTGAAATAACCAAGAAGAAAGAACTTATATAAAAAGCTCGTGCATATCTAGAACAGCTGCAGCATCAGGAGGGAAAGGAGCACAAGAGCTGTGAGTTTTTGTTGCCCTGGACTGTGAAGTATTTCTGTCCACACACCCAGAGCTGAGCACCTACTTCCATACATTAAATCCTAAGTGAGAAATACCCACAGGAAGTACCCAGTGATCTGCTCACACCCTTTGTCACTGCAGCAGGGGGAAAAAAAATCCCACAAAACCCACAATACCCCTAATTCTTTAATTTCTCTGCAGCCAAAGAGAAATGTGAGCTCCCATCCCACATAGGACACAGCCCTGTGGTCAGTGCTTCTTTCTCAAAGGGCCACAGTGCTCCTAATGTCAGTAAAAGATGCTCCAGATCTGATAAATAAAGTGAGCAAATGGACTTGAAGAGATTTCTCTGTGTGCATTCAGGTGGAGCATAAACACCAAAGTTCTCCCTGTGCCTCCTCCTGCTGCTTCTCCACCTCCAAATCCAAGGCTGGCTGCACACTCCCTCTGTCATTCCCCACCTTTCTCCCTGGCAGAGAGGAGCAGATCTGAGCTGACAGTGCCTGGGTTATTTATAAGGACTGGCTCCCACTGGGGTGCCCTGGGTGTGCAGCAGAACCCTTTCCTTATATTCCTCATTATATGTTCCTTATATTCCTCACTATATGTTCCTTATATTCCTCCTTATTCTGCCATCCCCTCCTGGAGGGACTGCCCAGGGCTGGAGCAGGAGTCTCCCTCCTGCAGGACCAGGTCCTTTCAAAACAACCCAGGTGGCTCAGACAGGAGCTGCCTTCTGGTTTGCTCTCACTCCCTTGTGCCTGGAATTTCCTTTCTGTTCTCACTCCAACAGAACAGCAGCACCCAGAGCTGCTGCTTCTCTTAGAGCTGCTCACTGAGCTCCCTGCACTCCTGTCAGGAGTCCCTGCACAGAGAACACACCCAGTGTCACACATCCAAGCAGGGATTTTTAGCTTTTGTACTGACCCTTCTAACCCCGTTTATCAGGATAATGCCTCTAAAGCCAGAGCAGATGTTTTAGTGCAAGCTCTGTAACCTTTCCAGGGGCTGAGTTAAGGTGATGCTGGCAGCTGCAGGAAATGCCAGGCACCTCCCTCACATCCCCAGGCTGCCAACCCCAACACATTTGAGAGGTCAGTCAGGGTCAAACGAGGGGGATGATTTGGTGCACATTTCCTAATTCCTTGCTGCTTTTCACAAGGTGTAAAGGGTGAGCTGGCACCGAGGAACAGAGCTCAGCAGGTTCTGTGCACTTCTCTCTGTTCTTAGCTGCAAACTGGGAACAGCCAAGCAGCCCCTGCAGCAGGGACAGGGACTGGCAGGGGCTGGCAGGGCTGGGGTGATGCAGAAATCCAGGCTGGGGGTGGGCAGAGCAGCAGAGATGTTCCTGGTGGGTTTGGGGTTGGTGTGGGAGCCCCAGCTCTGCTGAGCAGCCAGGACTCCCCTCACCCCAGAGCTGCTGGCTCTCTTGTCAAAGGTCTGCACTGCAATTTAAACTGAATTCAACAAAACTTAAAGTATGGGGTGGAATAAAGGTAATTAGCTGGCAGGGGCTGGCAGTGGCAGTGGCTGGCAGTGGCTGACAGGGACAGTGGCTGTGCCACCAAACCTGCCTGTCCCCACCAGGGTCCCCAGGCACCTGAGTCCTGCCATGGCCAGGCCAGGGCTGCAGAACCAGGGCACAGAAACTCCTGGGCTGGGGCCCACTGAGGGGAAATGGCCCATTCTGGTTTTGGGAACACTGAAATCTTTGGAAATAAGGTGTTGTACTCTGCAGCTAAGAGAAAAAGCAGATTTCTTTTTGAATCAGCTCAACTTCCCCACCAGGGAGGGAACAGAACCTGTGGCTGTGCTCCCTCCGTTGGGAAGAACATTCCCATCAGGTGTGAGCTCAGGGCACAGCACCAGCTCAGGGCTGGCATCACCTGTGAGTGTCCCAGCAGCAAAAACCCTTCACAGCACCACCAGAAACCCCAGAAGTGCTGAAACAGAGCCCCCAGCCCTGCCCTCCCACACAGCCCTGCAGGCACAGCCAGGGTGGGTGGGCTGCAGAAAGGGAAATTCTTCTTTTCTGAGAAAGAAAAGCTCCAGCAGGGATGGGGGAGATGTGAGAGTCCAGCGTGGTGGCCCTGCAGGCACAGAGCACAGGGCACTGTGAGGCAATGGATCAGGTGCTCTTTCAAGACACTGATCTGTTCCAAGCTCTGGCTAATTACCTTTATTCCACCCCAAATTTCAAGTTTTGTTGAATTCAGTTTAAATTGCCATGCAGACCTTTGACAAGAACATCTCAGCAGCACTGGGGTGAGGGCTGAGGGGGTCCTGGCTTCTCAGCAGAGCTGGGGCTCCCACACCAACCCCAAACCCACCAGGAACATCTCTGCTGCTCTGCCCACCCCCAGCCTGGATTTCTGCATCACCCCAGCCCTGAGAAACATCATTTCATTGCATTTGGGGCTGTATCTTCCCTGCTGCACAAGGGTATAAACCCCAAAGCATGCAGGATGCTGAATATTTCCCCAAACTTTATGCATAACCATCACAGCAGACAAGAAGGGTTGCAAATAATTCTGGTGCTTCCAAAGAAAATCAATGTCCTTATCAACAGCAAATGGTAGCTGCAGTTATGAATATTTAACATAGAGTGTTGCCATGAGTTTAGAGATGCCTTGTATGCCCCCAACACAGCCCTGTAATAAATGCTCTGGTCTTGTGGGATACTTTTTAATAAAAAGAAATCAGAAGCATTAAAGCTAAGCCATTAAGTGCTAGAAGCAGTCCTGAATGCCAAGTGCAATCTGTGCAACCCATCACTTTATCCCAGCCCTAAGTCTGGGCCCTCCCTCATAGATTTCAAATTTATTCTTTTTCTATGATAACCCATAAAATGTTCTTTGTGCTGCTGAATAAACAGCAAGTTCAAGTCACTCTAGCACGATGCCAGTACTTAAGTGAACTGAGTAATAAATCAACCCCTTCTAGCACGTGTAAATGCTGTTGTTATTTGTTGTTGTTGTCATTAGCCCACCCAGGAAAACCACAGCTTTCCCAGATTTGCCATTTTGGGCTGCTGGAGGGGATGGAGGCATCGCTCAGGAGCACCAAACCCAAACATCTGGCCAAACATCTGGAGTAAAGCTGTCATTATTATTAGATCCAAGCCAAGCCATCCCCATCCCTGTGCAGCAGTGGGGTGAGAGCATCCCCAGCCCCTGCCCAGCCCCTGAGCCCCTGCCCAGCCCCTGAGCTGCTTTTCCCAGTGAGGAATTCCAGACTTGCCTGGCTGCTGTTCCTCTCTGCTCCCTCCCTTGACAGCTGAACCCTGCAGGTTCCCAAAAACAGGACCAAAACCAGCCCCAGTAACAAACACCTCCAATGGCTCAGGAAACACCTCCCAGCTCACCCCAGTGCATTTCCAAAAAGGAGGTGTTCTGGATTTATCTCCCAAAAATCTTTTCAAATCCTTTCAAAATTCATCAAGTTATTAACAAAATTAATATTTGAAAATGACAGTATTTTGTACCTACATCCATTACATTTAAATAACAAGCCAAAAATGGATTTTATTTTTTTTTTCTTAGAACATTATGTCCTGAATTCTTCCTGAGAAGTTCCAGGGCCAAAGTGTTGGCACTTGGGAGGGAACCTGGAGTGTGTTCTGCTGCCACGGGTGCAGTGATGCAGCAGCCCCTGCTGCAGGCAGGGGTCGTGTCCGTGCTGAGGTGAAAATATTTGAATGAATTATTTTTATACTTTTCACACAAGATCCCAGATTTTTTAAGTAGGTTATGCAATTTCTGGATTAATACTTGAGCTTTTAATTTTTTTTTACCCAAAGCCGTTTGCTGGGTAGGAAGGGATGGGAATTAGGGAAGTTGAATAAATACTTGATGTTCAAGTTTCACTTAAGTAAATGACTTGTGTGCATAAATAACATGGGAGCTGTCAATAGAATCATCCTCAAATTCTGTCAAATAGAAGAGTAATTATGGCTTCTGCTTGCTACCAATAAAGTGAAACGTTAGCTGAGCTTCCACAAAAACAAACACCTTCTGATTTCATTGAAGATTAATGCTAATGTGCCAAATTGCCAGCCTAAACTTAATTGCTCTTTTTTATCTCCCTTAAATGATAAGAAGCAGGCACAGAAGTGGTTCTGGTGACCTTGGATTTACATAGGCCTTCAGTCACAGGAAATTTACAGCTTTTATTTCTGGCTCAGTAACTTCACTGGGAGTTGCAGGATCCCAGGTCCCCTTCCAGGTTCCCATCCTGCTCTGCAGAGCTCAGCTTGAGGTTCACATTTAATGGGATTCATCTGAACCCCCACAGTCCAAGGGAACAATTTTTTCCTTCCGTGTGACAACCTAAACCCAAATTTTGCACTTCTTTAAAGACAGCCTGGCTCCTTGTCCTTCCCCATTTGTGTTTTGCAACAATATATTTGCAGAACTGAAAAATATCACCCAGCTCCTTCCCATCTCCATGGCAACCTCCTGCTCTGCCTCCAATTGATAAATACTTCACAAAGCCTGCTACTGGAGGTTGGTTGATGCAAAAATTATACATTATCACTCATAAATAAGTCTGTAGTATTTAGCACGTTCCCAGGGTGGGACCACAGCCTGATTTTGGCCCTTGCACACCTGAGCATCCTCCCTTTGTGCTGGTTTTCCCCCCAGCCATTGCAGACACAGGCCAACCCATTTCTGTGTCCTGACTTTGCAGGTTTTTGTTAAGGGTCACAATCAATAAATGGCTTCACATGAGCCCACAGGAGAGGGGGAGAACAAGAAGACAAAATCCCTACTCCAGCCCCCAGCCAGGGCCAGCTGCTGCTGCACATCTGCCCAAGAGCTCCCACCCCAAATCCTCCTGTATGCACCCACCTCTGCAAGGCCAGGGAGGAAAGAGCTCAGGAAAGAGCTCAGGAAAGAGCCCTGCCCATCTCCTGGGGCTGAAACCTGGGCAGGACTGACAACAACACCAGGGGGGAAGGGAGCTTTTCCACATTTGTGTTTTCCTGCACAAACAAACTGGAAATCCCTGTCCAAAGCCTTGGCCTTGCTCCTGCTCCTTGACTCTTGTTTAGTGGGATGTGTCTTTGAACTGCAGCCTCACAGGCTGGCCCTGCTGGAAGGGGCCCTGCAGGCATCAATGACCAATTACTGTCTCTGGTGCTTTTAATCTGCTTTCACAGCTTGCAAAGGTTGAGTCAGTAACCTTTCAAAATGCAAAGTTTATCGTGGGCTGTCTGCAGCTGCACCCTCTCCCATCCCTGCCTGCCCTGCTGGGGCTGCTGCTCTCATCCCTCCTGCCTGAACTATTCTGAGACTTTCCTGAGGCAGACCCTGGCCTGGGGAAGTGTCCAGAGCCCAGCACAGAGCAGCCCTGGAGGGTGGCACTGCCAAGGCTCTGCTCCTGGCAGGAACCCTGCACATCCCAGCCCAGCAGGACCTCAGAGAGGATGGCACAGCCCAGGAGAGCACCTGGGCAGGTTCCTGGGGTATTTGTGCTTCCAGAAGGTGAAATTACCCTGAGGTCAGCAATCAGTGCCTGTGACATGAGAGCAGGTGGCTCCCAAAGCATCAGATCTGGATCTGAACCCAGCCCGAGTGGGGAGCACGTGGCCAAATTTCCCCAGTAGTTAATGATCCTCAAAGTTCAAATTTTCTACCTTGATAATTGGATTTCTCTGGCTTCAACTTAAATCTATTAGGTCTTTTTGTCCCTTTCTCTGAAGAAAAAGCCTTTCAGGACCTGGAGCTCCCTCCCTGTGAAAGTACTTATCCATAGAAATTAAGTTACAAGCTTCTTTTTGATAAGATAAACAGACTGAGCTCCTTAAGTCTATCACTGTAAAATATTCTCTGCAGCCCTTAATCATTCTTTATTAATCTTTCCAGCTCAGTGACATGGCAGCAGAAAGGTAAAATAAATAAATAAATCCTGAAACAAGCAGCAGAAGAGAAAGGAGATACAGATACACACGATCTCCTAGGATTTCACAAAGCATGTTAAATCTGTGATACAACTGCACTGGAAATCAATCCCAAAGACCTTGCTGAGGTGCAGCACAGGGAGAGGCCCAGGGAGCCAGGGGAGCTGCTCCTGGCAGGCTGAGATAAATGCACATCCCCTGCACTGCTCAGAGTGCCTGAGACAGGACCTGGAGTGGGGCTGATAACGTGGGCTGTCCTTTTAGTCAAGGCTGTCAGCAGGGAATCAGACATGGAATTCTGCATGTTCTTACACAGCCCCTCACAGATGCACATCACACTCCAGGGGAGGAGGCAGATCCCTATCACAGACCTGGGGAGCTGCTGCAAGGATTCCTTCACCATGAGCAGAAACTGGGCCTGAATGAGGTGGTGCAAACCAACCAGCTGGGACTCCCACCCATCACAGTTATCCATTTACAGCTTTATTTGCAGTGTGGAAGTCAGCAGCTGCTCCCTGGGTACAGCAGCTCAGGATTCCCTGGGCTCTGTGCTCAGAGCTCCTTCCTCTGCTCCCAGCCCTGGTGCCAGGCCAGAGGTGCCCAGATGCCCTCAGGGATGGGGAGAGCCTCACCCAGCCCTGGGGCACAAGCTGCTCCTTTCCCAGCCCAGGGAGAACCACAGCAGGAATGCCCCACCGTGAAGAATTCCTTTAGATACAAGGGGAAAAGTCACTGGTGTTGAACCACAGCTCTTCCAAGAGTGAAGTTTGGGGTTGGCTCCATGGACAGAGACATCCATGGGGCTGTGCAGGGGCTGGGCTGTGCCCAAGGAATGTGGCATGGGCAGGGAGCCAGAGCCATCCTTGTATCCCTGCCCCTGGCAGCCCCAGGCCAGCGGGGAGAGCAGGACCCCAGCCCCCCGTGTCACAGCAGAGCTCCCTCTGCCACAGCCCTGGCAATCCATGCTCCTGTTTTCTCACTGGGAAGATGCAGTGTAGGAAAATATGGCCAGGGTCATTCCTACCTCCCAAAAATCCTCCCTCTGCTTTTTGATGGGCAGCACCAGTCAAAGCTTGAAATTCTCATTTCGTTTTTAAAAACTGGTTCACTTCCACGTGACAGTGCCAGTGCCATTTGTCATATCACTGACCCTGTCACTTGATTCATTTATAATTTAATTGTCACTTCAATTTGATCAAATATGTCTGAATTGAAACCATTTGCATTAAAAATAACACATCTTTCTCCTTTTATTCCCAGTATTGTGGCAGGTATTGCTCGAAAATTCAATTGGTGCCAGCCAAAACCTGCTGTTTGATTAATAACAGAATGGCTAATAAAGGAAGAAACTGTGGGCCTGGATGGAAATCCCTGATGAAAAATGGATCTTGGGAAAGAGCATGAAACTCAGACATTCTCATTTTCACTTTTGCTGGATTGGGACCTTCATGAGGATGGTGGCAAAGGCAGAGCCATGGGATGGGATCCACATTCCCCAATCTCCAAGTGATACACACATCTATAATACAGATATACGAGTGAGGAACAGGACTTTTCCCTGATTAATATATTGTAATTAATTCTCAGAAGAATCCTTGCTTAGGAACTTTATTAAATCCCATTAAGACTAATGAATTGTTGTTGTTTCCTAATTATATAGTTGTTTCTAGTTTAATGAACTGTATATTAATTGACTTATAGAACAGAGATTTTACTTTCAGGATGGAAATACGTTAAATAAGAGATATATATTCTTGCTAATGGCATCACTTGTCAGTTACAATGTCTTTTAATGAGTCTGTTGGAAAATCCTGTCCTTTTTAATACAGATTTTGCTTGTTTCGTTAACTAAAGAGGCAACAAAAGGCCCAAAATTAAATGCGTTCCTATGTTTTATGTATAGCTGATATTTTTCCTCCTAATAATTAAATTTCTCATTGCAAAATAAGATCCCCAGGCCTCTGCAAGCAGCTGAATGCTTCTGAATGGAGTGGTATCACAAAGGAAAAGCAGAACAGTTCAGGATGGGAGCCCCAGGAGAGGTTTGATCTTAGGATAAATCAGGGATGCTTTTCCATCCTTGGAAGGAGACACCTGAGCTGCCAGGTCTGCCTGCCCAGCCAGGCTGAGCCCTCCAGCATCACCCAGCTGGGAAACCCTCCTCAGGGTGTGCTGGCACCCACAGGCAGCACAGGAGAGCCCCAGGGTGACACCAGCAGCTGCTTTGTCCTGCCCTGTTCTACCCTGTCCTGTCCTGTCCCTGTCCCTGTCCCTGTCCTGTCCCTGTCCCTGTCCCTGTCCCTGTCCCTGTCCCTGTCCTGTCCCTGTCCCTGTCCCTGTCC
>WEIU01007386.1:216932-234896 GCA_013389925.1 Aegithalos caudatus | reverse complement strand
CCGGGGATGGGAACTGCTCTGTGCCCGGGATGGGGACTGCTCTGTGCCGGGGATGGGAACTGCTCTGTGCCCGGGGATGGGAACTGCTCTGTGCCCGGGATGGGAACTGCTCTGTGCCCGGGGATGGGAACTGCTCTGTGCCCGGGGTGCTGCTCTGTGCCCGGGATGGGAACTGCTCCGTGCCCGGGATGAGAGCTGCTCTGTGCCCGGGGATGGGAACTGCTCCGTGCCCGGGATGGGAGCTGCTCTGTGCCCAGGGTGCTGCTCCGTGCCCGGGGATGGGAGCTGCAGGAACTGCAGGAACTGCAGGAGCAGCAGGAACTGCAGGAGCAGCAGGAGCAGCAGGAGCAGTGGGAGCTGCAGGAGCTGCAGGAGCTGCAGGAGCAGCAGGAGCAGTGGGAGCTGCAGGAACTGCAGGAACTGCAGGAGCAGCAGGAGCAGTGGGAGCTGCAGGAACTGCAGGAACTGCAGGAGCAGCAGGAACTGCAGGAGCAGCAGGAGCAGCAGGAGCAGTGGGAGCTGCAGGAGCTACAGGAGCTGCAGGAGCTGCAGGACAGCTGCTCCGGGGCTGGGAGGAGCCCCCAGGGCACAGCCAGGGACACCAGCCCGGGCTCCTCACATGGCCAGGGCTGGGAAAGGCACTGGGAGCTGCTCTTCCTGCTGGGAACCTGGGAGCTGCTCCATAGCCCAGGGAAGAGCCAGCCACGTGCAGTCAGAAGAAAAGCTGTTTTTCACACTTACTGCCCTTGAATTGGCAGAGGGAGACATCATGTTTTATATTAACTTCATAATAATTACAGTTATTACTGAATTCATGTATACCAAAGAGGTTGCAGCTCCCTAGGAAAGCTCATAATATTATTAAGAGAGATGCCAGTCCATTGGCAGTATGGTGTAACAAGCTAATTCCAACATTTTGATGTTAGACAGCACACCTCCAAAAATGCATGGATTTGTGCCTGGTCTCTGGGATCTGTGGTAGCGACACATCTGGCACGCAGGGAACTGTCCTTTGGAAAAAAATGCTTTATAAAGCACAAGTAGCACAGCCCAAGAACAGCAATAAGTGGTGCCTTTAAAATTTAAAGCAGTGAAAATAAATCTAAAGATGTTTAATACAGGGCAATGCTGTGAGAAATGAAGGAATTGCAGCTAGCCGTGGAAAACCAATGGAAAGGAAGATTTTGTCTGTAAGAGAAATTAAGGAATTCACCCAGCCTCTTCCCATCCTTTCCACACGATTAATTGCAGAGATTTAATTTCTCTGGGCATGTGTTCGCATCGGCAAACAAACTTTTCCATCAGATTAGAAGAGGTGACCCATCTCCAGTGCAGCTGTTGTTGTTGCTCAAAGTTCTGCAGGGTGGCTAAAGGAGGCTGAAAAGGTCAACTTTGCACCAGAAGGCTGGGGGGGGAGAGCAGCTGCTGGCAGCATCCAGGGAAATCCTGGCATAAGGAAAAAGGGAATGTGGAGGGGATGTCAGAGATTGGGGCAGCTCCACCCCATCCCATGGATCCCATCCCATGGATCCCATCCCATCCCATGGATCCCATCCCAGCCGATCGACCCAATCCCATCCAATCCATCCCATCCCATGGATCCCATCCCATCCCATCCTATGGATCCCATCCAACCCATCCCATCCCATCCCATCCCATCCCATCCCATCCCATCCCATCCCATCCCATCCCATCCCATCCCATGGATCCCATGGATCCTATCCCTGTCCCTGATAACAGAGCAGGGTTTCAGTCTCGTGTGTGATGCCAAAGTGACATAAACTCAGCCTGGGCCTGTAACCTCACATTGATTTTTCCTGTAAATCTAATTCTTGAAGTCTGCCATCAAAGGAATTGTTGCACATAAAACCCAACCATCCAATGTCAGGAGGAAAATCAGACAGCAGCTTGATTCCAGGACTGTTGCAATTTCCTCCATAATGTCAGGCTATAGCAACACACACATCTTTCACAAAAATTAAATTGCTATTAAACTTTCTGCCCGTCTTTGTAAATTAACCTCTCTTTCATCTCAGCTTTTGATTTAGCAGGAAATAATTTTTGGAGCACTTTCCAGACTCCTTCCATTAGGCGTTTGGGCTGTGGTCAATAAGGCTGAGTTAATTACCTGCCTAACCAGATCATGCTGCTGTGCAAACTGGGGCCTCGTCTCTGCTGCAGATGCTGCCATCCTTTCTTCACAAATGTGGAGCCAAACCCTCAGGACAATCCCCCTGGAAGCTCCAGCCACTATTTGTTCTACATTTTTCCAGTGCAGAGCTTGGGAACCTGGCACTCTGTACCGTGGGGACTGGGGAGAACAGCTGGGAACTTCCCAGATGTTGGATTTGCCTAAACCTGGAGAACCTTGGCATCCCCGGGCTGAGGGTCAGCACTTGAGCCCACCCTGCAGCTTCACCCCAAACAGCCAGGGTGAATAAACAACCCCCAAAGCTCTTTCTTTCTTTTTTAATATTTGTTTTTCACCTGCAGGTCCTGGCCCACAGTCAGACAAGGCTGTGTCCAAGCCAGGTGAGCCCTCATTTATCCAATATCAACAAAGCCCTAATTGAGAGATCAATTGAGAGCCTGTCTCTTCATGCACGATTTGGAGAGCTGACAAAGGCACCTGTAGGGGCTGGAAAATAAGTTCTGCCTCATTACAAAAGAAATTGCATCCAAATGAAAACCAACATATAATAAGAGCTCTAAAGTGCCTGCAAGTGCTGCCAAGCAGGCAGGTAATGCAGTGACACTCAGCACACACCCTGCCTGGGACAGGGGTCACCCCCACTTATCCAGCAATTGAAGGAGCTGAACTCATTTCCACAAAGGCTTAAATGTTTCTTTTTATGATGATCTGTAAATTCCAGGGCAGAGAATTAGCTGTCCAGACCTCAAGAATTGCATCTCTTTGATAGATTAGAACCTAAAGGATCACATGTAGAGCAATGCAGGGGCACATTTTTCCACTAGCACTTGGAAAAGTCAGGATACCCTTCAAGCATTCTCCTCCCCTTCTGTTTGGCTGTGGCTGTTTTTAAAATTTTAATGGCCTAAACTGCAAAATATTTAATAAATCTGGGAAAGGCTGTGTTAGCACATCTCCAGCTTTATCTTGTTTAGCAGAAAAATGTGCACTTTATAATTACTTACATAATTACTCATGTATTACTCTGAGGCTGGACTTGGAGGCAATTTCCAGCATTAATGCTTCTATGATTCTATTCTTCCACAAGTAAATTTGATCCCATCTACTTTGTGCGTGATTCAGGTTTTTCTAACTGCTATTTTTTGTTGCTGTTGTTGTTGTTGTTTTTAAAGCATCTCCCCCAGCTGTGTGAACACAGGAGCAAGTCCAGCTGCCAAGGAGACCTGGCCAGCCTGGATTTCTCCAGTGGCTTTGGTGGGGAGCCTTGGGTTTGGGGCTGGTGCTGAGCAGGAGCAGAAAGGCTCTTCCCTCTTGCCGCAGTCTTTCATAAACCTGAGGGAATAGAGCCAAGCCTGTGCCACTTTCTGGGCTGCAAAATGAAATCAGGATAATAAAAGACATCCTGGAAATAGACAATAATGGTAAAATGATATTTTGACACGGAGGCCGTAGAGGGTTGATGGGAAAAAATGAACGAAGCAGTGATTGAGGGGGTGCTGGAAAAATGGTCTCCATCAGCTGATGAGGCTCCTGTTGAGCAGATCCCAGACAAACGGGATGGATTCCACTGAATAAATCCTTGGCTGTCTGGGTTTACCTACACACTTCTCTACTTTCCTTTCTTTGGGGCTACATAATCCTTTTTTACCCTTTTCCCCTTTCTGAGGGCTCTTGCCAGTGCAAGCACCCCGTGCAAACAGCAGGGCAGAGGCAGAGCTGGGCTTTGGAGGCCACCTGGGCACGGAGGAGCTGCAGGGGCTGCAGGAGCTGCAGGAGATGCAGGGGCTTCAAAAGCTGCAGGAGCTGCAGGGGCTTCAGGAGCTGCAGGAGCTGCAGGAGCTTCAGGAGCTGCAGGGGCTGCAGGGGCTGCAGGGGCTTCAAGACCTGCAGGAGCTTCTGGGGCTTCAGGAGATGCAGGGGCTTCAAAAGCTGCAGGAGCTGCAGGAGCTGCAGGAGCTGCAGGAGCTGCAGGAGCTTCAGGAGCTGCAGGGGCTGCAGGGGCTGCAGGGGCTTCAAGACCTGCAGGAGCTTCTGGGGCTTCAGGAGATGCAGGGACTTCAAAAGCTGCAGGAGCTGCAGGAGCTGCAGGAGCTGCAGGGGGTTCAGGGGCTTCAGGAGCTGCAGGGACTGCAGGGACTGCAGGAGATGCAGGGGCTGAAGGAGCTGCAGGAGATGCAGGAGCTGCAGCAGCTGCAGGAGCTGGGTGTTGGCAGCTCGTATCTGTCACCCCCAGGTGTTTGTGGGAGAGCCCCTGCTCCTGCCAGGGGGCAGTGGTGACAGCAGGACCCCCAGAGCTGTGGGGGTCACCCCCCAGGGTCCTGGGGACCTCAGCCCCAATCCTACCCTGGGGATCCTGTCCTGGCTCCTGGCTCTTCCAGGGCTGCATCCCCCACCCACAGCACCTGCACCTGCAGCTCCTGCAGCTCCTGCAGCCCCTGTAGCCCCTGTGGCTCCTGCATCTCCTGCATCCCCTGCAGCCCCTGTAGCTCCTGCGGCCCCTGCAGCCCCTGCATCTCCTGCAGCCCCTGCAGCCCTTGTAGCCCCTGCAGCTCCTGCAACTCCTGCAGCTCCTGTAGCTGCTGCAGCTCCTGCAGCCCCTGCAGCCCCTGCAGCCCCTGTAGCTCCTGCAGCCCCTGCAGCCCCTGTAGCTCCTGCAGCCCCTGCAGCCCCTGCAGCCCCTGCAGCCCCTGCAGCTCCTGCAGCACGCCCCAGGGCCCCCAGCCCGGCTCTCCCAGGGCACAGCCCCCCCAGACTGGGCCCTGAGGAGGCTTTCCCTGCCCCAGCCCCCCCAGGATGTTCTGGAGCTCTGCTGGCGTTGGCAGCCACGCCAGCCCTCTGCAGAACAACACCTCAATGCAAGATTAATGAACAGAGGGGAACGTTGTCAGCGATTAAAAATAAAAGGTACAAGATGCTGCTGGTGCAGCCCCAGCAGCTGCATCAGGATCTATATTGTTTAATAATGCACATTAAATTATTCCAGACTTTTTTAAAAGCTGACTCTGCTCTGGGTAGCACCGATGTAAATCTGTGGCCAATGGGGGATAATCCTCCAGCACTTTTAAAATTTATTTTTATTCTTTCCACACATTTCTCTGTAGCCTCAATGCACTCAGCAAAGGACCAAGTTTAGTGCCACAGCACCCCAACATCCTGATGTTCACTTCTGTTTTCCAAGCTTGGGAAAAGCTTGGAAAAACGAGCTCCAGACAAGCCCAGAGAGAGAAAAGTTCCACTGAGGCCAGCAGGGCCTTGGGGCAGAGCCCCCCTGCTCCAGCTCAGCAGAGCTGGGGTGATGGAAACCTCAAGGGCTAAGCCAAAAGAACGGGGAAATACTTTGAATCAACTTGGAAAATGTTTTGTTTTCTTTCCAAACTGAAGTAATCTAATATTTGTTTATAATTTTTGCATTTTGTTGATTTTTAACCTTAGCAAAATACTGGTTTATTTTTCAGGGTTTAGTATTAGTTTCAAAGTAAATCTTATTAATATTTAAAATGAAAAGCTATTTCAGACCTTAAAATGTAGATCTTGCATTTAATAAACATCAATAGCAAATGTTTTGATTTTCTGAAAAATGTTTTATGTACTGAAACCCTTTGACAAATGCGACACGAATTTACAAGCACTCGCAACTGCTTCAAACCTGCATTTTTTTCCCCCCCAAATAAAACATTCAGCTGCAATGTTTTTTCCCAACTCTAATGTTTGTCCTGTGCCTCGGGGTGAATTTCTCTCAGTGTGAATAACAATGCGGCACAGACAAGATCAATAAATCTCATATTTCATTTGCTTCACTGTCGTGTTCAGGGCAGAGCTGGCCCAGCTGGGGCACCAGCAGCACCCCCTGCAATGAACTGGGACAAGGAGAAGGATTCCTTTTGGAAATGCAGGGTCCAGGGGGCCCAGAGGAGGCCTGGGGTGCTCACAGGGGACAGGACACCCAGTTTGGGGACAGGGACACCCTGGGGACAGGGACACCCTGCTGGGGACAGGACACCCTGGGGACAGGGACACCCAGTTTGGGGACAGGGACACCCAGTTTGGGGACAGGGACACCCAGTTTGGGGACAGGACACCCAGTGTGGGGACAGGGACACCCTGGGGACAGGGACACCCTGCTGGGGACAGGACACCCTGGGGACAGGACACCCAGTGTGGGGACAGGGACACCCTGGGGACAGGGACACCCTGCTGGGGACAGGACACCCTGGGGACAGGACACCCAGTGTGGGGACAGGAACACACCTGGGGACAGGGACACCCAGTTTGGGACAGGACACCCTGCTGGGGACAGAACACCCAGTTTTGGTACAGGACACCCTGCTGGGGACAGAACACCCAGTTTTGGTACAGGAACACCCAGTTTAGGGACAGGGACACCCAGTGTGGGGACAGAGACAGCCAGTGTGGGGACAGGGACACCCTAGGGACAGGGACACCCAGTTTAGGGACAGGAACACCCAGTTTGGGACAGGGACATCCAGTTTAGGGACAGGACACCCAGTGTGGGGACAGGACACCCTTCTGGGGACAGGGACACCCAGTTTAGGGACAGGACACCCAGATGGGGACAAGACACTCAGTTTGGGGACAGGGACACCCACTTTGGGGACAGGACACCCACTTTGGGACAGGGACACCCTGCTGGGGACAGGGACACCCAGCTTGGGCACAGCTGCCCGTGCCCCTGTGCTGGGGCTGGCACAGGCCCCAGGGCACTGCAGATCCCCCAAGGGCAGGAGCTGCCCCAGGAGCACACAACCACTGAGGCTGGAAAAGATCTCCAAGATCCTCCTCCAACCTTCAGCCAGCACCCCCTGCCCACTGAGCCACACATGAAGTGTCACATCAACCCTTTGGGAACATCCTGGTCCTTTCCAGCCTTGCACTTCATTCCTCTGCTGCCTTTGCTGCTCCCTGCCCTCCTACCCCAAACAATCCCTGCACTGCTTTATTTGCCTTGATATGAACTCCCAAAGGAATTCATAAATCGATGGATTTGGCATTTCTCATTTGGAGAACACTTCAGAACAAACAGCCGTGGAGGGGGAGTT
Source organism: Aegithalos caudatus (assembly GCA_013389925.1). Taxonomy (NCBI): domain Eukaryota; kingdom Metazoa; phylum Chordata; class Aves; order Passeriformes; family Aegithalidae; genus Aegithalos; species Aegithalos caudatus. The sequence continues at coordinate 227,687 of WEIU01007386.1, read as the reverse complement.
GCCCAGAGGTTACAGCAGTAACAATAACAGGGTCAGAAATGATTTATGACTGTGCCTTGGGGTGCCTGAGCCCAGCAGGGACATGCTGGTGGCACCAGGGGACACATCCCCAGCCCTGTGTGACTGTGCAGTGGGAACAGCTTCACAGGGTGATGGGATCAGAAATGTTGGGAAAGGGCTACAGAATCAGCAAGTCCCACCACGCCCAATAAATCATCAGCGTGGCCTGAGGAAGAGGGAGATGCCAAACATCAATTTCTGCTTCACCACAGGAAGGTTTTAGGATGATACAAAGCTGTGAGAGAATTCTGAGGGGCTCGTAATGCATTGGCCACGTTACAGAAGTGTTTGGGTGATGAGCTCCTGAAAGGAGAGATGAATCCACTGGAGTGAGATAATTGTGGGTTCACATTGGAACGTGCTCTTTCTGCATTTGATGAGTAATTACCAGCACCTAATAAATTGAGAATGTTATCTTTAAATCACGTAAGGGTAAATGCTTTTAGGTGGTGCTGAAGACTGCCCACGTGTGAAGGATGAGCACTTCTTTTATGTAAATGTAAATTTCATTTATTGCCATGTTTGTTTGTACCCGTGTCGAGTAGAAAATACTCTGCTTTAAAAATACATTGTGGCTTCTTTGATTTCCTAAATAGATTTATAATTATCTCCAAATTGAACACACTCAGCTTCTGTCCAAGTAATTGCCAGGCACTGTCCTTCCCAGGAAGTGCAGCCCTTGGCAGATTTTCACTGGGCTCCTCAGATGCAGGAAATGAGGGGGAATGAGATAAATCAGTGCAGGTTCTGTGCAGTTTTGGGTGGAAATGAGGGGAATGAGATAAATCAGTGCAGGTTCTGTGCAGCTCTGGGTGGAAATGAGGGGGAATGGGATAAATCAGTGCAGGTTCTGTGCAGTTCAGGGTGAGGGCACACACATGGAAATGAAGGGAATGGGATAAATCAGTGCAGGTTCTATGCAGCTCTGGGTGAGGGCACACACATGGGCAGGCACTCTCAGTACTGGCTCAGGAATTTTTTCCTCAGACCTGACTCCAGGAAAATTTAGGTCTGGACAAGGCTGGAGCAAAGACTGGAGAAAAACTGCAGCTTCTCAGGATTCACCTGCACTGGCTTTTCTCTCCCACATCTTTGAGAGCACTACAGGGTCCTGATCCCACAGAAAAATCTTTCCCTGAGGTGTTGCTGTGTCAAGAATAATTAACAAAACCTCTTGACCTTGCTTAATACCCTTTTTATACTTCTAATAATGCCCTTGTACAGGCAGAAGTTACCTCCTAAAACCCTTTTACAAAAAGGCACTCAATATTAGTGCAGACACAAAAAGGAGTAGAGAAAGAAAGAGCAGAAAATTATTAGGCCTCATCTTAAAATTCTGAGCATTTGAGTCTAAAATTTTGGGTCAGGGCTGTGGATCCCATCCCATCCCAACCCATCCCATCCCTNAGGTTCTGTGCAGTTCTGGGTGAGGGCACACACATGGAAATGAAGGGAATGGGATAAATCAGTGCAGGTTCTATGCAGCTCTGGGTGAGGGCACACACATGGGCAGGCACTCACAGTACTGGCTCAGGAATTTTTTCCTCAGACCTGACTCCAGGAAAATTTAGGTCTGGACAAGGCTGGAGCAAAGACTGGAGAAAAACTGCAGCTTCTCAGGATTCACCTGCACTGGCTTTTCTCTCCCACATCTTTGAGAGCACTACAGGGTCCTGATCCCACAGAAAAATCTTTCCCTGAGGTGTTGCTGTGTCAAGAATAATTAACAAAACCTCTTGACCTTGCTTAATACCCTTTTTATACTTCTAATAATGCCCTTGTACAGGCAGAAGTTACCTCCTAAAACCCTTTTACAAAAAGGCACTCAATATTAGTGCAGACACAAAAAGGAGTAGAGAAAGAAAGAGCAGAAAATTATTAGGCCTCATCTTAAAATTCTGAGCATTTGAGTCTAAAATTTTGGGTCAGGGCTGTGGATCCCATCCCATCCCAACCCATCCCATCCCTCCCATCCCATCCCATCCCCAGCAGCCTCTGGCACAACAAACCTGAACCTCTGCTGGGAATGAACAAAATTCAAAGCAAGGGCAGCTCCCTCTCCATCCTCTGCCCATGCCAATCTCCCCACCCAGCTCTGTCTGCACTTCACCCCATCAGCCATCCCAAAAACCCCTGGAACTGAGAGCTGGAATTGATGCCAGCCTCCTCTGCAGAATAGGCACCTCCAGAGCATCCAAGAACAGAGGCAGAGGTGCAGGGTCCTGCTGTGAGTGCCCATCCCAAGGAGCCTCCTGCCACTGGAGACTGAGAGCAAACAGGACCTGGCAGGGGCAGGAAGGTGCCCAGGCTGGCAGGGGAAATCTGAGATTACAGCAGGGGAATTTCCTGAGCCTCCAGCAGGATCCAGCCCTGAGCCTTCCCCCAGGCTGGGTGTGGAAACTCTCCACTCACACCACCAAAGGGGCAGAAACAGGGAAGTGCTGAGGGAAGAAAAGCCAGGATTGCTCCCAGGTAATTCTGGCCCTGGTTGGGAAGGGAAGAGCTGAGCTTCCTGGAACAGATCCCACCTTCCCACCATCACATCAGTATCACAGCCCAGGTCCATCTGATCTCCCTGTGCTTCTCTGAACTTCTCCCAAATTATGGTGGTTTGGGTGGGTTTTTATCCTTTTTTTTATATGATCTAAGGTTTAATCCTCCAGTGGAAATGGCTCACAGCCAGCTGCTTCCATGCCAGGCTCAGGAATAATTTGTGCAATTTTTGTAACTTGGGAGAATATTGTTAGCTTGCCCTCAAAAGAAATTGAGCAAAATATCTACAAGGTAGAAGAAAATAACATAAGCATGCTTTAATTCTGCAAAACCTAGGGAATTAAAGCTCCTCTGTTTAAATAGCACTCGATGCTGTTAAATTAAACACACTGCCAAAGGAAAGGTTTTCTGAGAACAAATAGGAAAAGAATCACATCTAAAACAAATGTGTTTGGGTTCAGGGCTGCTGCAGAGCCCTGGTGTTCCAGTGACACCCTTCAGCAGTGACATTTCTGCAGCCAGGAGCCAGCCAGCAGAGATGGCAACAGCCAATTTGTGGTCTGCTGGAGTTTACACTTGTTTACTGCCATGGAAGTAGACCAGACACTGATCTAAGAAATTGGGAGGGAAATTGTTTGAGCCAAGCGTGTCCTTGTCAAGAAAATCATTTGACTCTGGTCTTTGTGCCTCAAACTGCAGCAATAACCTGTTGTGGGCAGACTGGCACTGCTGAGAGTGAAATGGGAACGTGGAGGAGTCAGCAGCTGCTGCAGCACAGCCCCACTTCAGTGCTAATTTAAAGCTGGACATCTAAGTGCCTTTTATCACAGAATATTTTAAAAGGAACAACATTTTCTGACATAAATGTCTCTGCTAATGACAAAGACCAGAAGTAGCTTGTGGCCAAAGAATAAATGTTTTTCTAAAGCTTAGCAACAGCTCAGGCTCTGAATGTCATCATCCTCCTGGGAAGCCTGTTGCTGTATTCTCAGGATTAGGTGAAATTATCCCCAGTCCTGTTTGCAATTTTTTGTGGCTGTGCATCTTATCCTTCTGTCTGAAGGTCAGATGAGAATTCTCCCCCCCTACTTTTGTTCCTGAAGAGAAGCAGTGAGTGGAAGTCAGGAAGTGGTAATCAGAATTATTTATTCTTAATGGCACATTTTGTTACTACAGAACTTGTGAAAACTCCTGGAATTTAAGTGGGTGCAGAGGAAAATGTTAACTTAGCGGCCCTGGGCAGGGCTGGCAGCAGGACTGAGCAGCCCTGAGCCAAATTCTCTTCTGCTCTGAGGCTGCCCTGCAAGAGCTGCAGGTGCCAAATCTGGATTTCCATGGAAGGAGCTGGGGCAGGTGCTGCTGCAGGGGGATCTGGTGCTGTACCAGGACTCAGCCCCTGCAAGGCTCTGTGCTCACAGGGAAACCTGCTGGAATTGTGATCCCAGCCCCTTGAGCAGCCAGGGCCTCAGAGAAGTGATACAAACACTGGTTTAGACAAATTCCAGCACTAATTAGAGCCTCAACTCCTGCTTATTGCCTGATTTCATTTTGTTGTTTGGAACTGTAAATGTTTGTTTTCCCTGCCAGCAGAATTTGTTTTTCAGACCTGTTCTCCTGCAGGGCCCCTCGGGACCAGCCAGGGGAAGCATCTCCAGGGTGTGCCAAGCTCTGACCTCCCTTGCTCTGTGAACCACCAGCAATTTGAAATGAACCTTTGTCATGTGTCCACGTGCACTGCATTAATGAGTAAATAATCATGACCCCTCTCTTCTCCTGGGTGTGCCTGCCATGCCAAGGAAGGGCTGTAGCTGATTCCAAGGAGCCCATGGCACAAAACCTCCACAGCAGCAGCAGGTCCAGTGCCACAGGACAACTTTCATTACCAGCTGGGTCTAAAATCCACATTTTAATAGGGGCTGGGATGCTACAGAGGCACCCCTGGCTGCAGCCCAGAGAAGCACTTAGTGCCTGCTCTCTGCATGTGCATTAGCAGCCCCTTGCCTGGCTGGGCCTTCAGGATGTTCCTTTTAAAGCCAGGCTGAGGGATTTCTGAGTGCTGCCAAGAGCCAGCACCTGGCAGGGCCGAGTGCTCAGGGCCAGCTCTGCCTGCCCCAGGCACAGCCCTGCTCCTGGGTGCCCCCCAAATCTCACCCAAAATCAGCTCTCAGGAGGGACTCCTGGAAAAAAGCAATCACAGAACTCGGAGAGCAGATTTCCCCCTACCTTGGCCTGCATGTTAGAGTGCTGTAGATGATTTATCTGCTCAGAGAAGGATTATTTCTGAGCCTCCCTTTGCCAAAAACCATAAGCCTTATCAAATGGAAATCAGAATCTATTCTTTGGATCAGCAGCCCGGATCACGGCTCAGGTGGAAAGCAGGTCACATAAAATCAGACCTTTCATGAATATTTATCTTGCTTTTTGTTAAGCTTTACACCTGAGGATCTGATCCTGAACCCACTGAGTGCCTGCACAGTGCTGCCTGTTTCCAGCCCCTAACGCAGCCAGGGAGCAAGGCACAGTCTTATTTGGATCTATAATATATGGATAATAGATAATAAATTAATTCCTTTCTGCTGCTGTCTGCAATAGCAATAAAGGAATTGTCAGATCCAGATTCCTAATTACCTGTGTCATTCCTCCAGGATGATTTAAGCCTGTTCTCAGCTTCCTCATGCAGATGAAGGCCCAGGCAATGGGCCTTTGCAACGAATAAACTATGGGGAAACATTCTATCCCACTTTGAAAACTGAGAAAATGAGAAATTTTATCTGCCTCCATTTCTGCCATCAACAGAAATAAAGAGCTGCTTCCCTCAGTCTGAGAAACTGAACAATGTCTGCAAACTCAGAGATCTCCAAACAAGAGGTGGCATGAATTGAGCCATTTCATCAAGAGCTAAGCCATCCTTTGGATGGAGCTCCATCCAGATGCTATTACATGGACTTATTGTTGGCCATTTCAGCATTTGCTGTATTCCTATTTAAGCTGGTGGCATTGTCCTGCTCCATCACCCAGGCTGTGCTGGGTTTTGCATGTTCCTCCTTGTACACAGGGTTAGAAATACATTATCTGAGCATCCAGCTACAACAATAAAGGTTATCTCATCTAATTGCAAAGAGGAGCTGCTGTAACTCATTCCTTGGTGAGCAAGCTGAGTTTTCATTACAGAGGATTTCCTGGTCGGAAACATGAGCACAGTGATTTGGAAAAATCCCATTCTTTTGATTTGCCAGCTTCTCCCCTAATACCATCCCAGAATTTCCAATCATTCTGGCCCTGGAGTTTGCAATGAGCAAACCCAGTTGTGTTTAACAAGATGTGCCAATATGTCTTGATTAGCCTCCTGTCTCCCTGCAATAAAGGGAACATCATTCAACACCAGCAAATCTTGCATTTTGGGTGATGTGACACATTTTCCTAACAAGCCTGACAGTTGTGTCTTTCTACATGAAGAGCAAGAGCACCTCCTGCTCAGATAGATGTTTGCATAAATATCCCTTTTGAGCTCCTTGAGAGGCTTAGATGAGAGATTTTCCATTCATGAAGAGCTTCCTTTAGCTCTGGACTATCCAAAAATACTGACTGAATTTACTTTCAAGTTATCAGCTACTGCTGCTGTGTGAACAAGTTTAAATTAATGCATTAACAAAAGCTCCCTTTCTCTCTCAAAGGTCTGTAGTGAGGATTAAGATCTGAATTCCAGGTTAGCCCTTAATGACACACAGATGCACCTTCCCTTTAGCTGGGAGACCACATCCTGCTAGAGCAAGGCAGAAATAATGATCTCACTAGATTCAATATTAAAAAAAAAAATCAGATTAAGCTTGAATTCTTGTTATAGAATTTGTCTGCAGGTAAAGTTATTTTTAATCTGTTCCAAGATAAAGGAATAGATTTATTTCTGCCTATTAGAATTCTCATATATAGAGAGGAGTTTGGCATGATAAATTGGTTTGGGGCTAAATCCACCTCTTGGGGCTTTTTTTCCTCAGCAATGAATGGGGATCATTCACTCCTGACCATTAAGAAATATTGGGAAAAACCTGCCCATGTCTGGAGGCCCAGTCTCACCTGGTGGATGAGCATGGACAGTCTCACTCCCAAATTTCCTCTCCCTCCCCCCATATGTAATAATAATAAAAAGGAATGATGATAGTACAGGACTCATTCCCTAGACAATAGCTAGGCAGGCTGTATATTGCTTTATGGCTGTTGACTTGATTTAAAATGCACTCTTAAAAAATGAAAGAACAACTCCTTAAATTTGCAGTAAATGTACAGTTCCCCAGACCTGATTTACTGGTTATGAGCCACCAAAAAACTGCAATCCCAATTTATTGTGTCGTTGACTGTGGCAAGCAAAAACCCTCGGCATCACTCAAGCTCTGGTGCTCACTCCAAAGCTGATAATTTGACATTGATCATTTATTTCAGGTCGGTTGGGGTGGGTTTTGCTATTCTTTAATTGGGCTCTGCACTTGCAGCAGCTGGGGATGATGGCTTTGATGGTGATGGGTTAACCCACGAGTGTGAGATCAAAGCACTGCTCCTGCCTTGTGCTCTGCTCGCTTCAGAGCTTTTTAGCCTGGCTTGGATCATAATTACAAGAATTCCCAACTGGCTGGAAGCAGATCTTGCAAAAAGGAGCTTGCTGCAGAGCACTTGGATAAAGAGCAGTGTGTAAATCCTGCCTGGGCTGTCAGACACCAAAACTCCAGGGGAAATGGGCCTGGGTCAGGGAGTGCGCTGGGAAGGGACAGAGGACAGGGACAATCAATCCAAGCCCTGGTTCTGTGTCACTCCTGCCCTTCAAGGGTCTTTTCCCTCTCCTGTCATGTGTGACCCTTTCCTGATGCATTAACAGCAGCTGAGCAGAAAATGTTGCAGCTGCTGGGGAACTCTCACTGCTGCTGGACCCCATCCACGGCTCTTCCCTCTCTCCTTTTGGGAAGAAGTAGCAGAATGCAGCTGCCTATGAGGCTTTATTTTGGGTTGGAAAACCTCCAGACACAGAGGGAGAAAAGACTGAGAAGGATGTAAAGCAGAGATGGCCTTGAAGCCGAGCCCTTGGGTTCCAAAAGGCCACAGGCAGGGCAAGGCTGCAGAGCAAAGCTGGGATGGGGATGTCCATGGGAACCTGGGGATGAGGGAGGGCCTGGGAACCTCCCAGGGACACAAACAGCACCCCTGGACATCCTGGAATAATCCCCAGTGATCCCAAATACATCCCCCAGCCCCTCATGTCTCCCTGTCTGGATCCTGCTCCCAAAGGGGATTGACAATGAGGCACATTTCCCTTCGAGGGGTTTTGGAACCAACAACAAAGTCCCCTTAAAAACTCCTGAGGGATGCTGAGAGAATTTGGGATGTAATTGTTCACACATCTCTATCAAATATTCCCAGTACTGGTCTTGCAAGGAAACTAAAGCAGAACCTAATTATGAAAGACTTTTCTTAGGGACACTCTCACGATTGAATATTCTGGTTTTCCTCATAGGAAAGCCAACAAAATTTTGATCGAAATCCAATTTTTGGCAGGTTTTTTCTGTCTCAAAGAAAAATCAGATTTGTCCTAGTGATGATCATTTCCACCCCTAAAGCAGACACTGCATTTCTGCATGGGACACACATGGGGAGTGGGCTTGAGCTCCTGACTTTGCCAGACCTGTGGCATGAAGGCACTAACCCACATATTTAATTTTAAGCTTACAAAGACCAACTCTTTCACACAATCATATGAATGATCTTTCTTTAATCAATGCAGGTGTTTTCACCAGCTTGGAGCCAAAGCAAGGGAAGTGTTGGCACAGTCTGCAGGACATAATCAGACTACACAGCTCTGGTGTTATGGCAAGCTGGAATTTCAGGCAGGCAGGCTGTGCTCCTGCAATTGTCACTGCAGAACTCCTGCAGCACAGCCACGCAGTGAATGGGGTATTTAGATGCAGAATTTGTGCAGAATAGCACCCAATGTAGAGAAAAAAAAAACACAATAAATAAAATACACTGCAGAGGCATAGGACATAAACACAGAAGAAAATGTAAGGGAAAAAAATTAAGTGAACTATATTTAATATTGATATTTAATCATGACAGTTCATTCCACAATTTCTCTGGTTACGTGGCTTGTTTTAACACCAGCAGGTTCTACTTCTCAGCAGTAGAATGAGAAAAAGTTGTTTTAAAAGTTTTAATAAAAGCTATAATTGGGGCAGTAGAACCTAAGGAGTTTTTCCTAGAAAAGAGAGAGAAGGGAAAAGGCAGAATGAGAGAGCCAAAGGAAAAGAGGGAAAGAAGAGAGAGTTAAAGAGAGAAAAGAGAGAAACAGAAAATACATTGATGAAAAAAGAAGCAAGACAGAAGAAGGAATATTTTCACTTCAGACTATCTTGCTTTTGACTTTCATACTCTATTTAAAAATACAAAATTGGGAGCATTGAAAAAGAGTTCCCAAATTAGCTTTTTAATAGAGATGGGAAGTTAAAAGGGGCCAAGTCATGGGGGAAAAGAGATTCACAGCCAGGGCAGCCCCAGCAGAGAGTGAGGCCAGAGCACGCCCCAGAGAGAGAGGAGTCAGAAAGTTTTATGAAGTGGTGACACTGTAAATCACAGAAAAATCTCTTATACCAGCAAAAGCCAAATGACATTTCTGCTTCTGCTTTCTTCTGAGCAGCTGCAGAGGGAAAGAGCAAGTGGAGATATAGGGAGGGTTTAAAAGTGGAAAGCAGTTCTGAAGACATCTAATGAAAATGGATTCAGGATGCTTTGATATGTTTCAAATCCTTACAGCCACTGAAAGTTTCTCACTGAAGTTTTAGGATTCACTTTGTGCACAACTATTCATGTGTCCAGCATGTCCAACTCTTAATATCCAAAATCTAAAGATTATGACACACTGTGTGTGCATGAACTCGTTAGGTACTCTGCAGGCACTGTAATGCAGAATTATTGGGGAGACTGGCTTTGGGGAGGGTTACTCAAGACCTGACATTCAGAAAACTAGTGTTATTTTTTATAATTACATTGAATTATCAGAAATTATACCCTGAACTGGACAGATCAAGTTGAGGTTCAGTTGTATCTTAGGAAAAATTTCACCACTGAAAGTGTGGTTAAGCACTGGAACAGGCTGCTCAGGGAAGTGGTGGAGTCACCACCCCTGGAAGTGTTCCAGAAATGAGCAGATGTGACACTTTGTGATATGGTTTAGTGGGCATGGTAGGATTTGGTCACAGGCTGGACTTCATCATCTCAGTGGTCTTTTCCAACCTTAATATTTCCATGATTAGGGTCCTGGTTTCAGAGTTTCCAGAACCAGATGGTTGATTCGTTGAAATGTTGAGGATTTGGAGGTCTTTCCCCTATTTTTATTTGTTTTTTATTCTTTAAGAAAACCTTGGGTTTAGATCTCTGGGAAGAAAGACACCTGGAAAAGGGCCCCTGGTCATTGCTGGCTGTACCAAGTCCCAGTTTCCCTTATTTTAAGGCACTAGAGGCACATGAGAGCCCCCAACACACACCCCTTGCTCACAGTGATGCATGTGGAGGAGCATCTCCTGCCCATGACAATGCAAACCCTGCAGCCCCTGGACCCCTCCTTACACATCCCCTGGCTCAGGGACTCGACTGCAGGAGCCCAAGGCCAGGCTGCTGTGGCCACTGGCCACCACCTCCTGCTGCCCCCTGCCCTGGGATCCCACACCCAACTCCCCTGCCCTGGGGTCCCACACCCCGCTCCCCTGCCCTGGGGTCCCACACCCTGCTCCCCTACCCTCCCTCCATTCCAGGGTCCTAAACCCTGTTCCCCTGCCCATCGCTCCATCCCGGGGATCCCACACCCCGCTCCCCTGCCCTGGGGTCCCACCCCCAACTCCCCTGCCTTGGGGTCCCACCCCCAACTCCCCTGCCTTGGGGTCCCACCCCCAACTCCCCTGCCTTGGGGTCCCACCCCCAACTCCCCTGCCTTGGGGTCCCACCCCCAACTCCCCTGCCCTGGGGTCCCACACCCTGCTCCCTTGACCTGGGGTTCCACACCCCGCTCCCCTGCACTCCCTTCATCCAGGGATCCTATACCCTTCTCCCCTGCCCATTGCTCCCTCCATCCCGGGGCTCCCACACCCCGCTCCCCTGCCCATCGCTCCATTCCAGGATACCACACCCCGCTCCCCTGCTCTCCCTCCATCCCGGGGATCCCACACC